>CM067369.1:206356079-206420414 GCA_034401795.1 Chaetoderma sp. LZ-2023a | reverse complement strand
TGTGTTCAAAACCCAAAAAAATTCATTAACTGCTTGCGCAATTTCAACCGGACTTGGCTGGAAGCATGCTAGGCTGGTAGGTTTCAGAACTTGTATGCAAAATTTTGATTGGTCCATTTTTGGTGGCCATCTTGAATTTTCTGTAAAATGGCGTGAAATCGTTTAAAATGGTACTCCTCATTAACTGCTCGAGGCATTTCAACCAGACTTGTCTGGAATGATACTATATTCGTAGGCATTAGAGCGTGTACACGGAATTTTGATTGGTAAATTTTTTCTGGTGCCAATCTGGATTTTTTCAAAGATTTTGGGAAATCAATTAAATTAAAAGGCTACTCCTCATTGACCGCGTGGCCGATTTCAACCAAACTCGGCTGGAAGGACCATCGTCCGGTAGGTTTCAGAACTTGTATACATAATTTTGATTCATTATTTTTTGGGGGTGGCCATCTTGGTTTTTCCGAAAAATGGGAATTCGTTTAAAACGCTTACTCCTCATTCACCACTTGGGCTATTTCGACCAAATTTGGCTTGAAGGATCCTATACTTGTAGCCTCTATAAATTCCAATCCGAATTTTCATAGTTCAATGATTTGGCAGCCATACTTTTATTTTCTGGAAAAATTTCCGGAAACATTTAAAAACCGGTGCTCCTTAATCAATGGCTCCGTTTCAACAAAACTTGGGTTGAACGATCCTATGACGATTTTTTGATTGGTAAATTTTTCTGGTGCCAATCTGGATTTTTTCAAAGATTTTGGGAAATCAATTAAAAGGCTACTCCTCATTGACCGCGTGGCCGTATATGATAGATCGCATAGCTCTTGCAGTGTACCAGGTAGAGTCCCACCAGCCTGTTGCCTAAAAGTTAATCAAAAACATGACATGCTGCGCGGAAGTTTGAATACCACTTTTCAGCATGGCTCGAAAGATCTGAGTTGTCCACCAAGAATCATCACTTGTTCTACATGCTGAAGAGATTACATGTAGGCCGAGAGGCCCATCCGAAGGAAGGCTCATCCGAGGTGTTGGTAGTGAGGAAGTCTCTTCTATTTATTTAGTTGCCCCCGGATGGGCGTCTGAGGGCTTACAAAAACTTGTGATTGTGGATGTCCGATTGCTGATCAGAGAATGAGAACTGAACTCTGAAAGGCACTGCTGTGGCTAGTATGGAGCCACAGCCAATAAGCAGTTGCCCACGTCTAGCGCTGCTCTGCCCACACAACCTACCACTTTCTCTCTCTCGCCGAAGTGTGGTCTCGATTCTTGATTTTTCGTTCCTTTTGTACTACTCGTGACATCAGAGGCAGGACGCCCAGCCAATCAGCGGGTGATCTGTAGCCAATCAGCGTGCAGCTAGGAAGGGTGAGGACGCTATCACGTGATAGGCACATTACCCATTCGTTTAATACATACACGCGATTACGACGTCCCAGTAATATTTTGAAAATAATTTCAATGAACCATTTTAGGATAACTCGGCCATTTCTGGTCCGATTTTAAACAGGTAAATAGTTTTTGGAATCCTCGTCTCGTTCCGGTCCTGACTGGTACCAAGAACGACGAGAATGGTGTAATTTAAGGAAATTACGTGCACCAACTCGGTACACTTTATTATGCATTCTCTCCCAACGCTGACACGTGTTGTCAGGGAAGCTCTGACACGCACATGCGCGCTATGTGATCTCACAGACGTAGTCGTTTCATAGAACCCTCTCCCATATGGTCCTATACACGTGTACTATCCTACTCAGGGGGCGTGCTCGGAACATACCAGGAGTAGTCATTCCATACCGTACACGTCCGGCCGATCCGCGCTACACCACTCCCTCCTAGTTTGACACCCACGGCACCGATACCACCTCGTGGATCGAAAGCACGGGAGCATGCTAGGCGAGAATTATAGACTTCTCGAGTAGACATGTAGCCGAGAGGAGTAGTGACGCGAGAGACACGTAGTTTAATCAAAGAAGAGCACCTATAGAGGTGCGAAAGAGTTTGGGAGGGAGGCATACTTTTAGTTTTGATTTTTGGCCTGGTATTTATTTTCCAGGGCTTTTCATTTTTTGTTTTCATTTTGTGGTGCGTGCTCTTTTTATTATTTAATAGCCTGATTTGGCTAAACAAAAGCTCACGTGGGCGTTCTTTTGGTGATGGATAATTAAATTTCCGCCGAAAACGCCCAAGCTCCAACGCACCTGAATTAAGATATATATATATATATATATATATATATATATATATATATATATATATATATATATATATATATATATATATATATATATATATATATATATATATTTTATACATATCACAGTACATGAATACAATATTAATTACGTATGCATACCGATTATATGAAGGCATGCATACAGTGTGGCCCGTTTTGGCCGGTTCGCATGGATAGCTTTCGCCATCCCAAATCTGGCTCATCATACTAACACAAGAAGAAAAATATTAAGAAAAATAGAATAGAATAATAAAACTGGTTCATCAGGCAGCCCCAGCAATAGCTGGGATGGCATGGCGGTGATAAAGACATATTCGCTGCGGTGTGTTGCGTACTTACACTGCACACAGTATGTTTACAACATAGGAATCCACAGCGATTATTTTGCTGAGACACAGCTAGGCAATAATTTGCGTAGCTGTGATGGATGACCGTAGTTACCCAAGGGGCGGGGTTTTGATATTATAAATATATATAATAAGAAGAAAAGTATTTAAAAAATAAAAATGTAATAGTTCAATTTCCGCACACCTAGTCCCACATTCTGCTGCATCCACGACAATAATGGCCACAAACGTCTGGTGAAAAGATGCCCCAGCAAGTTTGAGTTCCACGACTCGATGGCCGTGGCGGGTGATCTTCTGGTGCTGATATTACGTTATCCATGTTAATAATGTTCTCGGTGCTCAGGTTTGATGAAGCTGCGGATAAGTTAGCGGATGCATTAGTGGTGGTGGTAACGATGATGAGTGAAGTCCTGATGGCTGCTGGTTCCGAAGTTGCTATCATCACTGTGGTGGTGGCGGTGGTGGTGGCGGTGGTGCTTTTTTTTAGGTCAGCTGAATGATGCGGAGATGTTGCGTGATGGTGTTGCTTCAGTGGCTGCTGATATTTTCCTAATTTTTACAGCCTGAATAAGTCTACTCGCAGATGTTGATGTGGTGGCACTGCTTGGATCTCGGGTTGGTGGGCTATACGATGCTTCCCCGAGTATGGTCTGTCCGGCATGGTAGCTTTTCTGATGGCAGGATCTACTGGAATGATGGTGCTGCACGTGGATGTCGGAGTGCTGATATGCCGTGCTGAAGTGGTGATGGTGGCTTCCGTGAGACTTATCTCCTCGTCAACAACTAAAGTGAGCCGAAATATTGAACTATCTGAAATGTCCTGTAACACTGGATCATTAATTGGCACAGGGGTTGTTATCACTACCGAAATTGGCTGTCCGATCACGTATGCGGATGTTGGTGTGGTGATGAGTGTTGCCAGCGTGGTCACTGCAGGTGCTGCCGGTGCGGACATTGCAGTTGGTGTCGATGCCGATGCCGCAGGCACTGCCGGTGCTGTTTTTACGGGTGCTGTGGTGATGGTTGCTGCAGTGCAGGAGCTGGCTGGCTGTGTCGCGGATGTGGATGCTACTTGCGGAAAGTCAGGTTGTTGTCTTTTTGTACGTTTAGTTATGGCCATCTTTCCTGTCGGAATTACTACAATTGGAAGCCTATTTTCAAAACGTGGAGCGAGGATATCTATGTCCTCATTTTGCTCACCAAGCTTTAATGTCACAACCAATACACGATGCTTAAAAGTTAACGTGTGTGTTACACCGTACCGCATGGCAGAATATAATCACTTGCGGTATGCACAGTATGCTCTCTGAAGTAGATGATCACAATTGACTTGAAGTTTCAAGTCCGAATTTCTGGAAAATCCATGCTTGCATGGCTGTCAGTCATATGAAGTTGAAGCACATGGATATTTCTTGCCGATGTTTACAGGTGCCGATTCTTCCAAGGTGTCGGACATGGCGAGATCTTCCGCAAGCGACATACTATTCCCACATGATGGTTAGATGCGGAACTGAACATACCTAACTAAACTTTCCTAACTTTCCCAACTCTTCATAATACTTTTCCTGGCCAATTATAACATGAAATAATAATAAGAAGAAAACAGCAGAATTTGGTTTGCGACACGAAAATGGCCTAATGCCCATTCTTCCCTAGTGTCGAGTTTGGAGGGAAGATGAAATTTCAGTGCGCGCATTCCTGCTTTTATACTTTTTGGTGACGTCACAGGACGGCGGAGGACCACGCCCGAAAGTTTCCGAGTGAGTCGGTCATTTCATATATGGAATTACTTTCGTTCTCCTGGAGTCTGATTATATATTCCCTTCGCAAGAAGAAGGTATATATATATATATATATATATATATATATATATATATATATATATATATATATATATATATATATATATATATATATATATATATATATATATAAGAAGGTAGGATATATATATATATATATATATATATATATATATATATATATATATATATATATATATATATATATATATATATATATATATATATATATATATATATATATATATATATATATATATCCTACCTTCTTATATATATAAGAAGGTAGGATAGCCGCTTTCATCCCCACTCTGGGAAAAATCGGGTCTCCGATCAACGTTAAAATCTGGAACTATTTATTCCTGTGGACGCTCACCTTTTAATTAGTGTGATTCGATTTTTCAAGATGCTTATAAACCTGCCTGTTCAAATTTCAGGCTGGAACGCCTGATGGGGTGTGGGAGAGCGTGATGACGTCAAGGCCATGGCCCTGACTCCACCACCTCTCGCCTTCTTTTGTTTATAGCCTTTGATCCAATTTACCGAAAAATAGAAGTGATGATCACGTGATTCTTGTTTTGAAAGCACGTGGTTGATCGGAAACCTAGGCAATTTATATATGGGTGGAGATTTGATGCTGTTGACTGTACGTAGTTGATGCGAAAAATAGAAATATATTTTTTAGTAGGTATATTCCAGCTCGTGTTGATTAATGGCTAGAATATGTAGGTAAGCGAATATTTGAAATTCTCTACGGTGTTATACTGTCTAAGTTTTGATGCTACTTCACCAGCCCTTGCGCTAATGATTTGTATACGCGGTAGAACAGTCGTGTTCTTAATCAAAATTAGGACAGTATAGCTGACGGTAATTTATTGTTTGATTTAAACAGCTCCATGTCTTGCGGGTCCCAAGTCTACTGACCCCGCCAAGCTGGACTGTATTTACTGGGTGGGCGGACTGCCAAGCATCCTCCTCTATGGGTAGAACTCGTCCCACCTCGCCTAGACCAAACTTAATTATTATGGTACAGCTCGGAAAGTGCGTGCGACAATTTACAGTTTTACAATACCGTTGTATGTAGATTGTGATACAGTCATCCTGAGTGTCTTTGTCTCTATCATGTTGGTGAATTTGATTGATACGCGTGGCTGCTTATCTGCAGATGAATCTTGCGCTGTCATGAAGTGTGAAAGTTTTTATTACAGTTGGGCGGGGACTGCGATGCTTGTTGTAACAACTTTATCGGACAGGATGTATTTCACTCTGTAATGGCCGAGTCCTAAGATGGGACAGAGGTACTTTAGGGTGCGGATGACAGTGATATGGATGCTGTCCAGGGTCGTATTTAAGGGGTTGGGGTGGGGGTGGGGGAGGGGGGGGGGGGTGGGGGTTGGCAAGCGGGGCAAAAGCCCCGGGGCCCCCACAAGCAAGGGGCCCCCACAATTTAAAATTTTTTTAAAAAATTATGCACTTTTTTGGAAGTTATAGGACATTTAAAGCAAACTTTATTAGTTTAGAACTCTTAATCATGCATTATAATTCTATTCCCCAATTCTTGTTTTGTGTTCGGCAACAATGTTAATTACGAAAATTTGCAAAATAAAATAATTTTACAACGAAAGAAAGCGCCATAATTCACCCTAAAAGTAGACTCTCTAGCCGTCTCAGAGCACCTAGATGTAAAACATTTGGGGGGGGGGGGGGGCGGGGGGCCCATTCTTTTCCCCAGGGGCCCCACAAATCTAAATACGGCCCTGGTGCTGTCGTACTTGAATCAATTTCCGTTCGGTGGTAAAATCCTACTTGATACCGACGACAGACTGCGGGCATCTTGTTCTCTTAATAATATTGACTGTTATTACATGTAATTGAGGTATCTTTGTTTAGCCGATGATGTACGACGTTTCCGGGGTGAGGGGTGGGTGTGGGTGTGGGTGGGGATTTCCTCTGTAGCGCGTATTGTAGATGGCTGCGACGTTGTCTCTCCTTTCCATACGATCGGTTTTCCGCACACCAGATAAGGGGGTGCTTCCGGAAATGTTGGTTCGTACTGATGATGGTCGTGTTCTGATGTAGGGAAGTCGGGGTTGCTGTGTGACGCTGGTGTAGTGTGAGGTGGGCAGATCCAGTGTTCCACGCTGGGGAATGCCGATTCTGTTGCTGTTGTGGAAAAGTCGGGTTGCAGAGGGTTACGATCTCCCCACATTCGTGCGGTAGGGAGTGTTGCGGAAAAAGGTGTCTCTAACTGTTTCTGTTATAAAATATAGGTGCGTGCTATCCATGTTGTTGGTGATGTTGAATGTCTCCATTATACTGTCTATATAATCGGGCATGTATGTAGTGGTCGCTCGACGAAGAATTGACGTATCCAGCCTTGAGGGCAGGTGTGTTCTGTATGCTCCTGGCTTCCTGTGTCTTGGCGTGATGTTCTGACTGCTCACGGGGGCCTTGGTACAGTGGTTGTGGTCGGGGGGGGGGGGTGCCCTTTGGATGGGGACGGTCATCTCCCGCTACACGACTGTTAGTACTCGGTCATAGTTTTTAAGTACCTTGTATATTCGAGCCGAGAGTCTGCTGAACAGGCTGCTTCCCTGCGCACCACCAGCGGGGATGACTGGGGTGCGGGATGCCACCTCCTCTATAACAGCTGACTCTTTCATATCTGAAGATTGACAGTCAACAGACGATGAGTGGAGTGTAAATTGTATGGGACGTGTGATGTCCGAACTCGGTGCGGAGATTAGAGAGGCGAGTTGGAATAGAGGTGGTGGTGCCAATGGATGGGGTGCACCTTGGAGAGGGGGTTGTCTCGCGACTTTATGGTTTGGAATGGGAGTGCACTGAGTTGTGCGGTTTTCCTGTTCGCTGCAATAGGCCAAGGCCTCATCAAGCCTCTTCACGTCCATGCTATTTATTATATGTTCCACCCCACAGGAAGCATGCCCCAGGGCAGCCTCAGCTTCCACTTGTGGTAACTCTATGATTGGGCAAATAGCATGAAGTGGGTGGGAATGGGAAGAGGTTAGTGGAACAACTTTTCCATCCTTCCCCTTGGACAGCACAAACGAGAAAGTCTTCAGATACGACTTCCCAGATTGTGTAGTCCCGCTCTGAGGAGGGAGAGGGCGAGTACGTATCTCGTCATCGTTCTCAGCATTATTCATTTGTTCACCAGACTCATGGCTTGGTAGGAGAGGGGTCGAACTGGCACCACGGTGCTCCGGACTAACATCGAGAATACTTGTTTCCGTAGAGACATCTGTCTGGGTACCAGTGTTACGTGGAATGCCCAGTCCGAGCTCTGGTACTGGGCCATCACTAACACAAGGTTTAAGTCGATCGAAGTGGATGACTGAGGTCAGGTCATCCGAGGCGCGGATATGGATGGTCACGTCCAGCTTCTTACCTACTACCACATAGGGGACTTTCCACTGGTAACACAGTTTACTCAGCACGTTTGCAGAACGTCACGAATCGTGAACCCAAACCATCCTTCCTGCCTCATACGGGTCTCCATGCACTCGCCGGTCATGCCACCTCTTCTGACGCCGGTGTGCAGTGGATAATGTTGCTCTCACCCGCTCATGGGACTGGTCTATCCATTGTTGCATGAGCTCCACATAGAGAGATGGTAAATTTTCTCTCCTGGAATCCTGGGCATGGCCAGATCCATGGGTAAGGCTAATTCATGGCTTAACATTAACCGAGCAGGGGTTTAACCTGTGCTGGAATGTGTCACAGTGCGGTATGCCATGAGCACGTATGGGAGTCGTATATCCCAATCACGACAATCAAGGTGTGTTTCCTTAGTCAACATCTCAGCCAGGGTTCGATTGAACCTCTCTACCATCCCATGGCTTCGCAGATGATAGAGCGTAGTTCGAGTCTTGACTATGTGGAACAATTTGCAAGGCTCGGAGATCAGACGGCTCTCAAACTTACTTCCTTGGTCAGAGTTACAATTCATAGGGCATACTGAAGCGGCAGAACACATTGCTAGTCAGGACCTCTGATACTGTGGGTGCCTCTTGGTCCGGCAAAGCGAATGCTTCTACCAACTTCGTAAAATAATCTTGTAATACGAGGATGTACTTGTTTCCTTCATCCGTCGTATTCAAGGGTCCGAGCACATCAATAGCCACTCGCTCCCATGGTGCACCAACAATTTTAACTTGTAAGGGTGCGTAATGGTGCTGGCCAACAGCACGTCTTTGGCATGGGACACATTTGGCGACCCATGCCTTTACACTATCGCATATCCCGATTCAGTGGAATCTCTGTTGGATGCGATCCACTGTTCTCTCAATGGACAAACATCCAGCATTGTCGTGTAGCTGTTCTAGAATGGTCACACAATAATGCTCAGGAATCACTATCCGGTTATTAATGTAGGGGATGCAACCTTGCATATGACACTCTCCAAACCTTTGATAGTAATATTTAGCCATTACTGAAAGTGGGGTAACAGATTCCTTAGGAGGACGCACCCCCTCCTGGATCCATGCATGTATATTCCGTGTTTGCGTGTCTGTTGCTTGTTCATGAGCTACTGTCTCCGGATCCCACTCTGCGCACCGCAGCCCAGGGAACACAGGAGATGGCTGTGTTGTATGTGTGATGGTGGTGGGCACTTCCTATTCATCCTCGAGCCCAATTCTGCTCAAGGCATCAGCAGTTCCATGCAGCTTGCCGGGTCTATGAACAACATTGAAGTTAAAGGCCTGCATAAATTCCTACTACCTCGTTACCTGGCCCTCCAGAGTTTTAAGGTTTCTGAGCCAGCATAGTGAGGTGTGATCTGTACGTAAGGTAAATGGGCGGCCATACAGAAAGTGTTTGTAATATTTGACAAAATACATCGCAGCTAACAATTCTCTCTTAGTGGTCACGTAACGTTTCTCTGTCTTGTTCAGAGTACATGAACCATAACCCAGTACTTGCTCCATTCCATCTTCTGTGACCTGAGATAGAACTGCACCTATAGCATAAGCAGATGTATCAGTGTCTAAGATGAAATCAAGGTTATGGTTAGGATGAGAAAGAATTGGTGTGGTTGTCAAATGTTCCTTAAGTGCCTTTAAGGAAGCTTCACACTCACTCGAATGGTCGATCCTGTTCGGTGATTCGGAATAATGGTGATGCAATCTCGCTAAAGTGATGGATGTATCAGTGATAGTACTGGTGTCGATGGAGTGTCACACGAGATGATTTTCCCCCAGATCCATGTCTCCAGCCGAGAACCTTTCACGATACTTATAAAATATTTTCCGTATGTCACGTTTGTGAGATTACGCCAATCCAACTGTGGCATGCAAATATATGTCATGAAGATGTTCCAGTAAATCATCAGAAGTTGTTGCTGGTGTAGATGCAGTGCGGTCCAATGATATCACATCCACCAGATGGCCACAACGAACTCCCAGTACTAGTATTTTTGGGTCCAATGTCCCATTGAATACACGAAATGGTATACGATCCTTATTGGTGGTGTTGATGATCATCCAGGGACTGGCGCATTGTGAGGTGATCATGTAATCAGGGTCGTGTTCCAGCATAGCTGTGTGTGTGTGTGTGTGTGTGTGTGCGTGCGTGCGTGCGTGCGTGCGTGCGTGCGTGTGTGTGTGCGCGCCGCATATGTGTGTGCGTGTGTGTGCATGCGTGCGTGCGCCTGTGTGTGTGTGTGTGTGTGTGTGTGCGCGTGTGTGTGTGTGAGCGTGTGTGTGCGCGCATATGTGTGTGTGTGTGTGTGTGTGTGTGCGCGCGTGTGCATGTGTATGCACGCGTGCGTGCGTGCGTGCGTGCGTGCGTGCGTGCGTGCGTGCGTGCGTGCGTGCGTGCGTGCGTGCGTGTGTGTGTCTGTGTGTGTGTGTTGCTTCCTAACTGTTGTGTGGTGGCCCATAAGATTTCCTCTTGTCCCAGCTCAATTGTGGCTGTAGTTGCCAAAGTTACTGCACAGGCATTGTACAGTGATGATTCCGGTCCAAGGGGTATGTGTCAGCTGTGTATGTATAATTCCTGTTGTCTGCAATGTATGACAGCTTCGCTGGCACTGAGGAAGTCAGGACCTAGCAGGGCATCATTTTGAATAGAGGCAATGACAATTCGCTGTATGGATTGCATTTCCTCTATCTGTATTACGAGGTTTACCAGTCCAGCCACAGGAACGTCGGTTCCGGTAGCTGTTTGTAAAAATATGTTTGTAGGCCTAAAGGGTAGCTGTTAATGAGGTGGGATGCTCTCATGCAAGCGCTTGTTGAAAACTGTGATGGAAGCTCCAGTGTCCACGGTGGCACTGGTTGATACACCACTAAACAGGCAAGCACACTTATATATTACTTTGCGGTGCGCTTGTGGAAATGTTTCCAATGATACTGCCTGAGGGATTTCTTTTGGTGCAGTATCATCCTGTATGTAGCCCGTTTGCTTCTGGATAGCTACCGTGAGTGCTATTGGTGGCTGAGTGGGCAAGGGACCAACCCGTCATCGCCGCTGCTGTGATTGCTTAGGCGATGACAGAGCTGTGGATAGCAATGGTGGTGTTGTTGATGCTGGTGTGGTGTACCGTGAATTTGTGTAGACAGCAGTCTGGACAGGACTGGTGCAGTCGTGGATAAGGGCTACTTGTGTTAGCCACTTCTAACAATGCATCATGGGATGTTTCGTGGATGCGCAAAAGAAGCAGTGACAGCGTTGCTGTTTGCCATTCTCCGGATGATGCTTCTTCTTGCGGATCCATGATGCCAATTGCTGATTGCAGTCCATGTCACTGTTATTGCCGCTGGATGCGGTGGGTGATGCTGTCATGACTTGGTAGTTGCATACAATCAAGGGGCACCGGGTGTTAAGTGCCTTAGCGGCGGGTCATGGTGTTTGTATAAATGTTGTTTCAGTGGAGGTGCTACAACCAACCACTGTAGAGGGAACTGTTGGTGTCGTGGATGCAGTGTTCATCGTTAGTACCGACGCATATGAAGCCGGGTGGGTGTGATTACATACTGTCGCGGAAGTGTGATTTGTAGTGTTGGCCACCTGACATTGTTGTCCGGAGGCTGCAGTTGAGCCGGGTTGTGAGTGGGCACAAAAGTGACTCTGTAATTGGTGCCCACTCTAGTTTAATGAGGGCTCAGGTTGCGGTGTACGTCGATCAGCGGTCGGAGTTGTTGATGGAAGGCGATTTGGACATCGCTCCTTCCAGTGGCCTGGCTGACCACATCCATAACACCGTATTTGGTGGCTGTGTAGGTGTTACCATATTTATAGCTGGTTTTGTTGTCGACTGTGTCGCAACGGTGGTGCGTAGATCTGCTTAGTAATCTCTTCCAACCTATCGTGCATATTTTGTCTATTGTTATTGTTGTGCTGGTTCCTGTGTCCTGGGGCGTTGTTGTGCCCCCCCCCCTCCCCTCCCGATAGGGCTGACCACGCCCTCTTCCTCTAGGTGCGTGATTTTGACTGGTGTGGTGTTCTGATTGTGTGGTGTGTGGGTCGGTTGCTGATGCGGATGCGGATGCGGATGCAGAAGTGTTGTCGGCGACGATTAAGAGATTTGCATCGTTCATTTTGTTAATTGGATGCAATTGGCGGTGATTTGCTTTTTCTCGCTCCAAGTGCTGACTGTCTGATGAAGGAGACTGTAATGTGTGTGTGTTGAGTGTGGGTTCGCTTCTCGTTCCCCACATCTGGCACCACTTGTAGCTCACGGGGGTATGTGCTGGTCCGTTCTGCTGCTCCACTCCGTTGCACCGCATGTACAGGATGTGTGGGAGGGCTGGTTATCTGCGGTTCTCGGGGTAATGGATCCTGTTTTACGACTCTCTGAAAGTACAAAGACTGACTTCTAGAGCTGGTGGAACGATAATGTTCCAGTGGGGCCATGTGACCATTGGCGCCGAGATTGAACCTCACTGTTTCATTCCAAATATTAGTGTCACAAGTATGGCGGCCCATAACTTAATTTAGGCGTCTGGACATGATAATAAATCTAAAAGTAACTATACAAACAATGGTACTCGTTTGCTAGTAGACGAGAAAAACTATGCAGTACATAGAAGCAAGTTGTTGTCTTGTTTATGTACCTCACCGATCCGTATATATCAATAAGGTATCCCTGCAAGGGAGCGTTGTAACGGGGTGACTTATGTAGTTCAGAATGCCCAGAGATGCACTGCTGGCCGGTTTTACATAAATATCTTTTCGCAGTGCTTCTTTCTTTGGCAGGGTTATCTATGCTAACTAGTATCCGAAGAGACAGAGGGGGGGGGGGGGGGGGGTGTATGCGAAATCGACGCCTCAGTCTTCACTGCTCGGAAACCCCAATAGTTTCCCAAGTCGGATCATGGCAACGTGTCGATGGGAATTCCAGACAATTTATAAGACTTGCGGCTCGAGGAGCGTAGAAAGAGACAATCACTCAATATAATAATAGGCCCTAATGTAGTTGGCCAATTTTACACAATCTAGCCGGTGTGTGGTGTTACATATCCGCTACAGCCGGAAAAGAGGCTTACACAAATGGCTCCTATGGAGAGATTGTCCCTAGCTACTTTAAACCTATCATATTGAGTTAAAGTAGCCAGGTTTAGTCGATCACATGTCAGGTTCCAGTAATGCGGGCATGAACAGTGACCTCAGTGTAAAATTGATACTGGTGGAAAAGTGATGCGAATTTTAATGTTTAATGGATAGCCTAGCGTACAGCGGTCCTAGAGTTTTTATATAAACAAAACAAAATAACTAGGATGTCTGCTTGCCATATACATAGCTAACTATTACAGTAGTGACAGTAAATCAGGTCATAGGACCTTGCGGTGCTCGTTAGTTGTAAGTACAAAAATAAGGATAATATTTACAGTTAAAAAGATATAAACCATAAAATGAAGTCTCTTCTATTTATTTAGTTTCCCCTGGCTGGCCATCCGAGGGCTTACAAAAAGTGTTGTCTCAATTCTTGATTTTTCGCTCCTTTTATACTACTTGTGACGTCAGAGACAGGACGCCCAGCCAATCAGTGGGCGATATGTAGCCAATCAGTGTGCAGCTAGGAAGGGTGAGGACGCTATCACGTGATAGGCACACTCCCTATTCATTTAATACATACACGCGATTACGACGTCCCAGTAATATTTTGAAAATAATTTCAATGAGCCATTTTAGGATAACTCGGCCATTTCAGGTTCAATTTTAAAAAGGTAAATAATTTTGGAATCGTCGTCTCATTCCGGTCCTGATAGGTACCAAGAACGAGGAGAATGGTGCAATTTAAGGAAATTATGTGCATCAACTCGGTACACTTTAGTATGCATTCTCTCCCAACGCTGACACCTGTTGTCAGGGAAGCTCTGATGCACGCACATGCGCGCTATGTGATCTCACGGACTTAGTCGTTTCACAGAAACCTCTCCCGTATGGCCCTATACAAGCGCACTATCCTACCCAGGGGGTGGGGCGTGCTCGGAACGTACCCGGAGCAGTCGTTCCGTACCCAGCCAAGCTGGGACAGTCCATACCAGTCCGGCCGATCCGCACTACACCTGACATTCATGTCTCGGGTGCTCACCATGGCACGAAGCCACGCCTCTATTTTAGATTGCTAGTTAGATTGAAATAGGCAGAAATCTGATTGGCGGCGTGAAAACCGGCCGTCAACATAGCAAGATATCAAAGGTCTGTGGAGGCGGTAGCTCAGATGGTAACGAGCAGAGGTGTGAAACCGGCGACCCTGGTAACATGTCTCTGTTCGCCTAACTGACGATCGCTGGAAACATAGTCAATCTCCTAAACTCCTCGTTGCCTCTCGCCACCCAGGTGTATTAATGGGTACCAGTGTAAAAGCTGGGGAAGTTACCAATAATAGACTGAAATAAAACCCACCTAGAATGGCGTGAATGGGATCTGGAATCAGGGATTCGATAGACGCCAACCAAACCAATAACTTCTTTGGCCTCGAACGGCGTAAGCATGTGAGTGGGCGTATGATGGGTCTAACGTGGATCCTACACACATGTTTTAGGTTTGGATTGCCATTCTAAGTAATGGACCGTTCCAAGTTTATCGATCGATCAGCTGAGGTAATATGACGTCTTAATTAACTAAGTGACGTGTATGCTGACATCATAATCATGACGTCATGAGTGGCATGCTGTTAAATATTTTGCCAAATCTAAATATCGTCTTGCAAAGCGCAATCATATTGGAAACCCACATATCAAATTTGGTTGAATTCCACCCAATGGTTTGGGAGGAGATAGCATGATGGGGGGATGGGCAGACATATGGACAGACGGGTGGATGCGATTAAAATATCCCCAGAGTTTTTTTAAAACGTGGGGATAATGAAGAGCAATATGCTTATATTATGGTGTGTTTATACCAGTAATGTGGCTCATAGTGCCACCTCTAAATCATTTTTTTGTTTCACCATATATTGTTATATCAAGGATTGCGGGCTGATATCCGCATACAGAGGCAACTCTTGATTATGTCTAAACTTCTTCAAATAAGAAATTGTGTTCGACATCCTCGGATGACGTGATTTTCTCAGGAGCTTACCATAGCTAAGTTGAATGTACGTGGTCTGAGTACAACATCAAAGAGACAAACCTTAGGTGCAGACTGTGAACACTATAACATCGATATTACATGGATTCAAGAGACACATACCAGGGTTTAGGCTTCGCAATCGAAGTTAGTTTTGGATACGTCAGTGACCGCGTTGCTGTCATCGATCTGGCTATACCTACGCGAAAATACACCACGACTAAGTGTCGCAATGTCAACGCATATGGCCCAACTACTGAAAAAAACAAATAGAATCCAGCAATATTAGATTCCTTCTATGCAGAACTGAGTTCCGCCGTTACAATCCCAGCTAGATGGCAATTGTTCGTGTGTGGGTAAACTCAGAATTGCTGTCACAAGTTCAGGACCGGGCTTATGCACGTGAATGTGTGGAGAGGGCACACGCAACAGCAATGAAGATGCACTGGTGGCATTCCTTAGTTCCAATGCCTATTTGCCACAAATGCGGCTTTCAAATACCCATGGCGTCACCGGACAACATGGACCTGACAAATTTCTGATCGCAAAGCCTCAAAAGGTTCTAAGGCTACAACAACTGTCTTCACCCAAATAGACTTCGTACTATGCAAGACATAGGCAAAACCATACTTCGGAATGCTCGTTCCTATGGAGACACATACCTAAATTCTGAGTATAAGCCAGTCATTACACGCTTTCAGATGAACGATCTCTACCTAATATATAAACGCCATGACAGGCAAGAAGGTACACTCACCTACAACCTACCCAAGCTCATCGGCAGCACTGACACTCAAATGTCATACAAAAAGGCCGTCAGGAAGCAAATAGCTAACACTGACGTCAGTTCCGATCCAAACGAAGCCATAACCAAAATACTGAAATCTATGGAATCATCAAGTACCAGCACCATAGGTATTCTTAAAGCCAACAAAACTAGGTATAATGGCGACACTCTAGTAGTAAAACTGTCAGCAGACCAGAATGCGTTATGGCTGCGTATCTATCAAAGTGGCTAAAGTGAAGACCACACCAAAATGTTTTAGGAAGCCCGAGCCCTGAGAGTTATTGACTACACACCACCACTCACTGTACAGAACTCCGAAGGACACTTTACCGGATCATATCGAGTGGCTTCAAAATTGGACACTGCTGTGCAGACATTGTATGGAATCAATGGATGCTTGTATCAGTAGTCATGTTAAAACACTGGGATTTCCACGGAATGGGTATTAACATGTCACGAGCCTTCAACAAAATTAAATGCTCAAAGATCATAGATGTACTATGCTAGGCCAGTTGGAATGAAGATGAGCTACGACTAGTGAAACTACTGCTTGCAGACGCCAAGCTGAGAGTATGAGTGAAGTCAATGAAGTCTGTAGAGTTTTAGACATCAACCGGCTCCCCACAGGGAGATGGTATATCTCGGGTGCTTTTCACCTGTTACCTTGTTGCTGCATTGAAATCCGTGCGGGAAAGTTACGCAAGACCAAACACCCCAGTGTCTATACTGGGTATGCCAACAGAGATGGAATATGCCTATGATGTGGACTTCATAGACGAGGAAAAGAAACCCCCTGATGAACCTCTCCCAATAGCTGCAAGCAAACTAAAAATTGAGAATCTTTCTATGAATGAAGCCAAACAGAGGTTACGGACATATACCTATCTACAAAGCATGGAACTAAAGAAAATGACGATCCACTTCGTGGCGGCGAACCATTGAGGAAAAGTAAAATCCTGGGTTCACTACTTTGCGGTACTGCTGACATTGCTGCACGCTGCGTCACGTGGAGCATAGCTTTCCAGTCCTCCGGAAAGCTATGGATTCGTAGATCAAAGATGCCCTTGATAAAAAGGCTATGTATATACGATGCAACATGCGTATCCTTGATACTGTATAACTGTAACAGCTGCGAAGCTCCAAAGGTAGCTCTAGACAAACGCGATGCCTGCCACCGCAAACACATGTGTAACATCTCTGGGCACCGATGGTCAGATAGCATAATTTCCAACGATGCACTACACCAGATATGTAATACGTCGCTGCTGTCTGTAAAAGTCGCCATGTGCTAAGGACTCCAGAAGACACACCAGCACTGAGAGCCTTGGAATTTTCCCTACTCGGAGCCAGCAAGTACAAAGCCAGTAGAGGACGTCATTGCATAAATCTGCTAAGTGTGCTACGAGTTGACCTCAAGAAAGTATGAACACTCAAGTCAAGAATGGACTTGAGGAAGATAAAGATTTCGGCTGAGGACTAGACACAGTGGGCAAAAGCGAAGAAGGACTGATTGCAGCTGTAAGATGTTTCTACTACTACAGCTGCAGAATACAGTAATCATACATTGTTTTAGCAAAGAACACATTTGTTCAAATAAAATAAACTTTCAGAATCACAATGTATGTTTGTCCCGATATAATAGGCCCATTTTAATTTTTCGCTTGATAACTTTGAAATCTTTGTTAATCTACGATGTAATCTAGAGGAATCAATTTCTAGGTGTGCCTGCCCATTTTTTCTCCTCACCTTGGTGAGGTGTTTAAACTATTGAACCAGGTAAGCTTATGAGCGATTTGCTTGTCTGTCATCTGACGTCTGTCAACAATTGTGGCACGTTTGCCATTTGTTAATAATAATAATAATAATAATAATAATAATAATAATAATAATAATAATAATAATAATAATAATAGTATCTATTTGCGCTATGAATATGAAGTGGCCACGACCACAAATAGCAGAGTTATGACCCTTGCTATATTTTCAAAGTATTAAAGCCTATGGGGAAAATACGTTTGTGGCACGTTTCGTCATTTATCGATGGATTAGAAGTAAATTTGGCAGATATGCTCCTTTACGCAACGTCTATTGGAGCTATGAATATGAGGTAGTCCGGCTCTTAAACAAGGGCCATAACTCTGGTTCACTAAGGCGTTTTAAAGTATGGAACCCTATGAGGAAATACGTTTGTTTCGTCAATTGTTGCTGGATTAGAACCTAATTTAGCAGATACGGGCCTTCAGTCAAATAACTATTTGAACTCTTACTATAAGGAGGCCACACCCATAAGAAGCGCTATTATTCTGGTTCATTAGGACTTTAAATTATTGAATCATATGGTGAAAATAGATTTGTTTCCTCAACTGTTTATGGATTAAAACCTACCTCCGAGATAAATAAAGTAATTACCACTCCCATCCCTCCTTTACACTGGATACAACACTTACATCCGCCAACAACAGCTCATTAGGTAACAACAGGCAACGCAAACACTCCTAGCAACATCTTAATTTATTATTATTTCAGTTTTGATTTATTTACGCAACCCTTCGGGGAAGCACCTCAAAGAATGTCATGTCTAGGTGTGAGTGGCCAATAAAACTAAACCAACAACGACAACCTAATTTGGCAGATACGCCTATGCTCAGTCAAATATCTATTTGTACTATGAATTTAAATAGGCTGGGCATTTAAAGGGCCATAACTCTGGTTAATTAAGTCTTAAACTGTGGAACCCTATAGTTAAAATACATGTTTCATCAATTGCTGATGAATTAAAACCAAATTTCTCAGATATATGTTCCTTGAAATAAGGGCCATAAATCTGGCTATTTAAGGTGTTTTAAGTATTGAACCCTTGGGAAGAATAATCTGCGTCACGTTTCGTAAATGGTTAATGGATTAAAACAAAGATTTGGGAGTAATGTTTCGTTAGTACACTTTAAACATTGGACAATAGTGTCACGGATGGTTGCCCCATTGATCAATGGTACTTTTTCGTTAGTCAATCATGTCAATATTTTTGCCTGTGACCTCACCATTGCGCTGTGGTAAATGCCAGTGTTGTAACACGAACCATTGGTCAATAGTGCCGGTGATGGCCGTTCCATTGATCAAATGTTCTTTTCCCATTGGCCAATAATGTCAATGAATGACACCAATATTCTTGTATTTCCTCATCCAGATTTTTTCCTGTGACCATTGTGCCGTTGGTAAATGGCATCTGCTGTATCAATTATCATGGGGGGGTGGGGGGTGGTGCCTTGTTTAATAGTGTCATGGACACCAATATTTTTGTACTACCGGCTCAAATCTTTGCTTGTGCCCATTGCCCCCATTCGAAAATGACATTTGTTGATACACTTTAGCTAATTGAGATTTGATAGTAGTATCAGGGATGGCTGCCTCATTGATCAATGGTACATTTTCCGTTGGTTAGTTATGTCAAGGGCGCCGATATTCTTGCATTTCCTTTCCAAGGCTTTGCCTTTGACCTTTGCACCTTTTGTAAATGGCATTTGTTATGTGTGCCCCAATATCCAATTAAGCTTTCTCTGGTGGTCAGTAGCGTCAGGCATACATAGACTTTATTTTTACCGCATAAATTTTCATATTTTTGGCCCATTTGTTTTCCAGGATCCATTGATCATTGACATCGGTTCCGCTTTTCTCATTGACAACAGCTTCTTGTCTCATTGGTCAATAGTCTAAATGACACTTGATTTGCTTGGCATTAGTGTCAGAGATGATTGTCTCATTTGTCAATAATGCCAAGGACACTTCCCACATTTGTCCATGGCATCAGTTACGCTTGCCATATTGACCAAGGGTACTTTATCCATTGGTCAATTATGTCTGTAGCACTTGCGTCATCGATCAATAATGTCAGGAACTCATTCGCTTGTTTGCCAGTGCCATCAGTTATGCTTACCTCATTGGTAAATTGTGGGAATAATACTTGACTCATTGCTCAATAAAGGACGAATGGTTCCATAGGTCAGTGGCGTCAGTTACATTTGTCCCATTGACTAATAGTGCATGTCCCGTTGGTAAATGGTGTCAATGGCATTTGCATTGTTAGTCATTAGTGGTAAAGATGATTGCCTCATTGGTAAATAATGATAAGGTCCATTGGTCCATTGGTCTATGGCAACAGTTATGCTAGCCTGATTCAGACATGGGGTAATTGTAATTTGTAATTGTAATTGAGAGTAATTTAATTACATTTTTCAAGTAATTGGTTGTAATTGTAATTGGGTAGCTACAAAAGTAAATGTAATTGAATTGTAATTAATTACATTTGAAAATTTTGCAATTTGTAATTAGTAATTTCAGTTACTTTATCAATTACATTCAAAAATTGCTTAATTTTTCACAACAACCCCAATGCATTAGTCATGTTAGGAGAGTACACATTGTATAATAAATCACATTGTTCTTTTATAAGGCTCATTGACATATTAACATTAATTTGATTGAAAGTGCTTGCTACCTGACTCTTTTGCTGCATTAGGCAGCAACTGCTTCCAGTTAAATTAGTTTCAAAATATTAAACAGGATATTTGGGAAATTGTATATGCCTTTTCATATTTGCTCTTTCAGGTTCAAATGGTTAAGTAAAATTTCATTTTATTATAAATTTTGTTTTGCATACGCTTTTAAAAATAGAAAGAAAAAAATATCAAGAAAGCTATTGAAAATTAAAAATCATTTTAATGGAAATCAAAGATGTCTTAGACAGCACCAGTTTTCAGTCAAATTACTATCAAAATAGTCAGTCAAATTTTGCAGACATCTTATTGAAATGTTTAATTCCTAAATGACAACTATGACACCTGTGTATAAAGGACAGATCTCAACATGCTCAGCAGGGTGTCCCCCATGCTTTAAATGTATACAAAACTATCACATCCTCATGGCCTATGTTTTTCTATTGAGCCCAGTAGATCAGCCTATCCATTTTAACTCTAAATTTCAGCAAAGTACTCTGATGAGAGTTGCACAATATTTAAAAAATAAGTTAGAAATTGGGGCTGTTTAGCACATCACCAACTTGCAGTCAAATTATTTTAAAGAACATAGTTCATATAATGTAAGTAATACTAACTTAGTATGCCTATAGATATGTAATTTACCATGGGTAAACGTATTATTGATGTCGTTAACTCCACCAGTAGACAATAATCTGCTGGAGGTGTGATTTTATCCATTCACAAGTCTTTTGATGATTTTATTGAAGGTTTTCTGGACACCCTTTCAACAATGCAGATGAGATATTACAAATTCTGCTTACAATATAAGAATTATTCGGTTGAATATTTTGAAAATAACTTAACTAGATGTCATTGGCTGCATACATGTAGGTAGCCACAGCTTCCAGTCAAATTATTTTCAAAACATTAAACTGAATATTTCAGATATCCTAAAGAATTTTCTCCTTGAAATGGGTTAATACTTAAGATTTGTCAAGAAAATAAATTTAAAATCTGCTCAGCGGTTGTCCATATGCAGGTCAAAAGAAGACTATTTTTAAAAATTCAACACTGAAATGGCTGGCTTGGTTAGCGAACCAATCATTCCAGTGGTAAATTAAAGAAAATAGTCTTCTCTTACCTTGCAAATGGACTTTGCTCAAGACCACATCTCAAGCCATTTTTGACAGGCTTGACCATTTAACCCTTCTCTGGTGTCAATACTCTGTCTTTTACTGTGTATATGGCAAAGAGACCGCTGTACATTTTTCAACTAATTTGGTGGCCGATGTTGCTGTCATAAACAACAATCCAGCTTTTAATTTAATTGAAAAATTAAAAAATTTGACATCAGAGTGGAAAGGTTAATGGTTAATGAAAGAGTACATGGAAACCTGAGACAGATTATTTTCTTATAGAACATATAAATTTTCAGACCAAGAAATGACTATTTTTTTAATTACCACTGGAATGACTGGCTCTGTTATTGAGTTAGTCATTCCAGATATGGTAAATTTTCAAAAATACTTTCTTGGTTTGTAAATGGACAATTCTCAAGACCATTGCACAAGCCGGTTTTTTGCCATCTTGGGTGTTAAATGGTTAATATAATAACTATATAATTCTTATTTTATTCAGTTTATTTCAAAATAATATATGACTGCATAAAATTCTTTGTTTATTTATTCATCACACGCAGGCTCACTCATACACTTGTCATTTCTTAGAAACCAATTCATACACACGCATATTGGTAAAAAGTAATTGAAATTGTAATTAATTACTTTGCAAAGTAATTGTAACTAATTATATTCACAAAATGGAGTAATCGCATTTGTAATTTAATTCAATGTTTCGCAGAGTAATTGTAATTGTAATAAATTACTTTAGCAATGTAATGTTATGTATTAGTTCATGTAAGCATGTTTACAGTTCCTCATCAACTAAGCAAGCACGATAGCCCTTAGGCCATTTATTAGCTAAGCTACACCCAGTTTGAACCACGAATTTACATAATTTCAATTTTATGTTAGCTAAATTGGTAAATGTTTTGAAACTACTTTGCATTTGAAGTCGAATTGGTTTCAAAATATTAAACAGAATATATATTAAATATTTAATTCACCAAAGTTTTTGGTTTTCAGACTGTTATTGTCAGACATTTGCACCTTTCATGCCGGACCTATTTCATTTGATTGTGACATCAGCTACATGTCACGACGTTGCGCATTTTGATTTGTTGATTAAGCATGAATCGAACCTAGATATGCGAACTTGAATGCCGTAATGCAAGTGCCCATTAAAGATTTCCGGTTATGGTTCTAAAACCGATACCAAGATTTTACTACCTCTTGCCACCGGTTCTGAACATAATGGGTTCTTTCTATACCGGCTGCTGACAACTATGAAATGTCTCTATCGTGTGTAGTAGCCAGTAAATGTTGCACCATAGTATTAGTAACTAAAATATGGCCCAGTTGAGAAGCCATGGTGAAACTTGAACAAACATAGCTACCTGGTGGTCTAGTTCTAGAGTCACTCTGGCTCTCTACCTCGGAACTGTCCTCTTTATTTCATGATTATTATGTTTGTATCACTGGTTCTCTCTATTCCTTTACCTTCCTTGAGGTTCCTTCTATATATGAACTTTCCTTTATGGATCATTTCCTTCAAGCAGTTAAACCAAACACATAGTCAAAAGAACTAACCACTGTGGGATCCAATCTGTCAGTCACGTGTCTGATGTCACAATCCATTATGTCACTAGTATACTGACGTCTAAATCATAATGACGTATAGCTCAGTCATGAAAATCGAAATCTGTCACCAGTGTACGAACTATGTGTTTTAGATACATTTACAAATTGCAGATTAATAATCGTTCCTTTGAATTTTTTTAAACTAATTTGACTGCCATAGGTAGCAACAGTCCCCAGTCAAATTTGTTTTAACATATTTAACAGCTTACCTGTATAGTTACATTGAAATTTACATTCCGAGAATTTTAATTTTCAAGGTTTCAAATCGATTCCGGAAGTGAATAAAACCTGATCTTGACGAAAACTAATTTGACGAGGCTGTACGGTCAGAAAGGAGTAAAGCGGTAGTTATATTTTGTGCATGATATCTAACTGCTTTAGGCATACATCTAACATCTGTGAGGAATACAGAAACAAGATAAATGAGCCAATATGGCCAAACCACCAAATTTATGACAAGGTCAGTGTGTGGGTTGAAAATCTGGAATTTTCTCATATATAGGAGTGAGTGGCATTATATAAAATAGACATGTTGGAGATATTTGGTCAAAATATTTGTCATCCCTACTCCTGGTCGTCTGATATATAGATTGCATGGATGGGTGGCTTTATTCTCAATTTATGCCATAGTCTAGTAGATAATGTAGAAAATGGTTCAAAATTTGAGAAAAGCGCCAAATATTGTACATAAGTAATTTTCCATTTCATATCAAAGCAGAGCACACGCGATTGGATAACATTCAGATGGTCAAAATGAGGTTTATATATGCCACATATGAAATAGTGAGAACTTTTTTTTTGCAAATGTTTTGTTTTGAATCTATTTTGATGTAAATAAAGTAACAATAATAGCATAATGCACAACACTTATTGTGGATGAATTTATACTTTCAGAATATATCTGGAACATTTCGCGGATAACTAAGGACTTCTGGGTGGTTGCCTCATACGACGCAACACTGCAACAGACCAATCTGAGATAATGGCACAGATTATTCAATACACTATATTCAATACAAATTATTTAATGCATTCAAATAACACATTGTAAACACTTTCTCTTTACATTTACAGCAGGCCTCTTCGCTTTGTAAGGCAGTTAATTGTCACTGTTGCTGTGCCTGTAGCAGGATCCTGCACACATGCAGAGATTTGTACATGGAAGGGAAGCCATAGTGCATTTTAATGACCGTCTGCATGACTTTCGGCATCCACATTTTATCAGTTATATGCACGACTTAAAGCTTTTGTGAGGCTTGACGAAATGGGAACCCATTTCGTTTATCAGCCTCTTGTTGCCAACTTAATTCTGCAGGACTTGGAAGGTGTTGCAACTGTTTTCCCCACGCATGCCACCATAAGCCCACCACCCCTGATATGACGGGCTTTATGTATGCTCAAGAAGGACAGTCAGGGTTGGGGTTGGGTGTGTGTGCTCCAGCTGCTTTCCTTAGGCACACATTTGTTGTATAGCTTGGTTTACACGCGTACATTCACTTATTTTACTGTGGAGAATCTTTTAATTACAGACATTGTCGCCTCTGGAGTAACTACTGGATTAGCCAGGATAAGAAATGCCATTGTAGCAGGTTGATAAGCTTTCTAGGTATCCCAAGCTGTACGTTTCCCGGCTCCACTAAAGGCAGACACAGTATCACAGCCTAGAAAGGTATGGAAAATCCTCACGCATTTGCCTTCTAAATCCCAACTTTATCTGTAATTGCACGAGCAGGAATATATATGAGGTACTTGCAAACACCTTGCAAACATATGTGTCGATTGATAGCATCACGATGACTGGGACCTGCGCAATGTGGTGTCAGCTTCCTCATGATCACAAGGGACCAGATCTGCATCGTCACTCGAGGGCATCACTGCGATGTCATGTGTGGTGTATGCATTTTTTCAAGCAATATTTTATGTAGAAATACGGTTTGCCGGGTATACAAACTGGGCTAATTTTCTGCAACTCTAAGATGTGTTGTGCCTCTCGCCATAACACGATTCCCATCACACATTTTCTGCCTTGTGGTTTCTTTCAAACTTTGTGTCAGGAAATGGTTCAACACAATATCTAAGCGACAGATCGACTTCAACTGTTGAAGGATGCGTGGTACAAATATTATATCTGTATTGTCTTGAAAGGATGAAACGTCTTTGGGTGATAACATGTGGACAATTGGAGAACCATCAACGATATGTGCACCAACAATGGGTGCATCAGTTGTAGATGAGGCACATGTATCAAGACAAATCAGAAGATTTGCCCTGGTGGAACAGACTGGTTTTCGGATGAAGTGCAAAACAAAGGCATTTTGTCCTTGTGAATATTGTTCGTAGTTGGAACTGAGCACTACAGAAGTCATCATTCCTGTAGTCTTCCATGTGTTACACCAATTCTCCACGCCTTCTAATAGTTTAGCCCCGTCTTGTTTAGTTTTATTAGCTGTGCGTTTTCTAACACGATTGCCAATGGCTGTAAAACAGCTACGGTGATATTTCCCTTCTAAGGCATACCTATCTCCTTCTGATAACTTTCCTAGAAAAATTCTGTCGTTCAAAATGTGTACATAATCTCACACACGTCTACCTATGTTCATTGTTACTGCATTAGGCAGACGTTCATTTGTATCACCATTGTTGCAGAAGAAGCATTTGTGTGTCCTTGCCAAGGATTCACTTATATTTGGTTTTGACAGGTGTTTGTTTAAGCTCTTTACTGTCTATTCTTTTTCTCTTCTGTGCACGCTGGAGCCTTTGTTCATCAAATTTATTTCGGCTGGTGTTGTGCCAAGCTGCCTTGTTCAATTTGAAAGTTCTCCTCTATTCCCAGACGATAATCACCCTCTTTATATCAATGTCTAGAGTGACTGACCCAATCTGGGAAAAGTCAAGAGTATTATGGCAATGATTGTATAGCTTGAATCCTTGTCACTGGCTTTGTATTTCTCTTCATTTCGGTTCACAACATGTTCGTTCCCTTGTGTCTCTCTGGCACAAGACACAGTAGCGTCAGTCAATTGTATTTATCCATGATTCAGATTCACGAGGGAATTTGGAATCCCCCTCACAAAGGCTAACATGCAAGTATTTCTTGGACATTGTCACTTCTTCAGATTAGTCATTAACTGGATAGGAAGGTATCTGTGAAAGAGGTGAAATAAGAATATAAGATATAACAGATAACTAAATGTAGTTTTTTTAAATGTCAACTGTTTATTTTAAATGGCACATATAGACCGCCATATAAATGTAATTTTGACCCTTAGATATTGTCTGATCATGTGTGTGCTGCTCTCATAAGAAAGGGCACATTAAAACCTACATATATACATTTTGAAACACTGCGAACAATACATACGATATTTGGCATACGTTGATTATATTACCTAAGCTTATTTTCTTGCTTTTACATAGCTATGCATGCTGATCTTTAAAGAGAGATCGGTTTAAAGGGCGAACAGTGGAGACGAATAGGGCAGAACTTTAAGCAGTGCAACAAGTGCATTTGCACATGCCCCCCAAATTTCTAGGGTCCCCAAAAAGTGGCATGCAATTTTTCTTGTCTTAATTTTGGGACTCCTTCATAACTTCAAGTTACATTCATAGATGCCACCTCTATAAGACCGATGTGGCCAAGTCCCACAACCGTCAAAAATCATGAACCCGCCAGCGGCATTATGGTTGGGGGGTTATAGCTTCAGTAGAACTAGAGTTATTGAAAAATGTGATAAAAGTGTCCATTTTGAAAACAATGTTGCTGAAAGCTGTCCATTTTGAAAACAATGTTGCTGAAAGCTATTGCTGTTGCATTTTAGCTTTGAACACCAAACTTGGCACACATCTTCTGGAACCCGCGGGCAAGCTTCCACCCAATGCCGGAGAAGTTCACAGTGGAACGAAAGTTATTAAAGAATTCAATTAAAGATGTCTTAATAACAAGAAGAAAAACGAGAAAGAAGAAGAAGAGGAATAAGAAGAAGAAGAAGAAGAAGAAGAAGAAGAAGTACCCCATGGTCGCATTAACCCTTGCAATACACAATTGACGATATGATGCATAGGTAATGTACAATAGTACTTAAGAGAATAGTGAGCAAGCATTCTGAAAATGGCTTCGGCAGTGAGCGTGATCAATTGTTTATTTGCAGGTACCCGAGACAGTCACTCCAGTGCGAAGTTTTGTAAAATATTCCACAAATTGTATATTTTGCTTAACTAATCTTGATCATTGATGGGTGGCATAGGACATCAGACAAGTGTCAGAAGGAGAAGGGCTGTTCAATTTCAATCTGGACATAAAATAGGAGTAATTAATGCATCAACGTAGGCTACACTAGTAATTAGTATACTTATTTATTTTTAAATACGTTGTTAATCATGGTGTAAACAGCTCATGATATGATATGCCTACGGGTAATATTGTGATACACAATATGCATTGGGTATTGTTATAGATGAATTTCTATCAAATTTTAATCGCAATCCACAATTGTCGTTTTCATTCTGTCCATCGCACTAATGCGCAGATGAAGCTAGGGAATTGCCATCATTAAATTTGCCTGGCAGTGACCAGACTGGTATGCAGCTATTTATCTGTATTCAATGACTGATGTCCTTTCTGAAGAAAACTGTCACGTGTTCTGCCCTCCTGGGTGAAGAAATTATTTTGTGTCTAGTTGGCACACCCCTGGCTCATGAATGTGTGTGCGGTAGTAAAGCGCGGTCACAAAATTCTGCATCGGTTACAACTAATGGATTATTTGCACACCATGAGACTCAGCGACTCCACTTATAGCAAAACATTAATCAAGTAAAATCGAGCATCGTGGTATTAAGAAAATAACAATTAGAATCGACTGAATTAGGAAAGATTTGATCCACTATCGACACTAAGCGTCAGATTGACAAGATTGAATAAGGGCAGTAAGACACATATATGAGAGTCAGTGTCCCCATCACATACAGACCACCGTTGATTCAATTAAGGTGAGCACTTTCTGAACACACTCACCATCTTTCGCCAGCCCTCAGTAGGCTTGCGTGATTTTTGCCTTGAAACATCACGATCGATTTTATAAAAAAAAAACATCGCGATTTTCGATTAAATCGTAGGTCCAAATTCCCAAAAGTATAAACCAGGATAACGTGACTTGTTTCTAGAAAAAGTTGAAATAAATGATACAGAAATAGCACGAAATTAGAACACATTTTCATGCGCCAAATTCTTACCATCCTACGTCTATGCTTAATGTATACCATATATCCATCATCGCGGTAGTGAAATTATTAATTGGGACGGCCTAAATATTGCGTACAGTTCAATAAACATTATTTATTTCATCAAAATTTGAGATAAAATGTCGCCGGGAAAAAAATATAAATGACATGATGTATCAGCTTCCGCTTATAGCCTCCCTTTGTAGAACGAGTTTAGGTCATTATCGGAGTAACGCGAAGACGTTAATATTAGTACCCGGGGAGACAATGGACAATCCACATACATAGGACGGGAGCTTTGAGTAGCTATGAGTGTAACTGTGTAACCTCGTTTATAGTTGCTTTCAGAATGTACGATTTACATTTAAGAGTAATCAACAGAACGCACAGTTCAAAATCAAACAACCTGGAATGCTGTTGCTTTATTTTCTTTAATTTGACATGCCAACCGAATCAAAAAGGAAAAATTATTGCACCGCCTGAAATGGCTAACCCTAGAATTAAAAAGAATTCTGTTCACTGATTGCCTAACACTCCGCAACTAAGTATATACTTGGCATTTCACGACAGACTCAAGGTCTGCAGCGAAAGAAAGAAAATTATATGAAACTTCTACAAGGGTTTTTTCAGAATGGCTAGTGTCTTCATTAAAGTTGACAGTGCCATGTTGTTCAGTAACTTTAAATTTTTGACAGTGGATAGCATACCAGTACATTATGGTGATTATTTTGTCAACGTCCTACGGTGTAGGTATGTTGTCATAATGGGTGGCATAACCCCAATTAGCATCGACCTCGACCTCATTAACAAGCTGCCCTTTAACCCCACCACATACCTGATAACGCTTATTCTTACCATTGGTGTAATTATGCTTGCGACAGTTTAATAATCCCGGTAATGTATAGCGTGGTGGGGGTTGATGTAAAGTTGATGGTGATGATGATGCTGATGATGATGATGATGATGATGATGATGATGATGATGATGAATTGGATGCGGTGTTTGACGGTAATGTTGAGTGTGAAAGCATTAACAGCAGCATGTGCCAATGCTTTACAACCAAGCTTAGCGGATTCTTAAACGTTAGATCACGCTCTCCGATGGCGCTTGCGAGACATGGGCTCTTCACTCTCTATCATGATAGAATTATTCTGTGAAAAAACCCTGTAATAACTTTTGATTTAATAATGATATAATAATATACTTATAATCTGTCAGGGGTTGAGAAGTGTATGGATTAAGATTGGACTCCAATGTGGTATGATGTGTGCACGTTACCCCTAAGTCAGTCGGTCGGTCGGTCGGACGGTCAGTCAGTCTGGCAATCAGACCGGAAATCAGTCAGTCCGGCAATCAGTCAGTCCGGTAATCAATCAGTCCGGTAATCAGTCAGTCCGGAAATCAGTCAGTCCAGCAATCAGTCAGTCCAATTAGTTTCAAATATTCGTCAGAATGTTTCTTAACTAGCCGAGTCAGATATGTAGCCCAACCTGAGCGCTTACAATACATGTATCCTGAATCCTTGCATAATAATGTTTGAACGACGAGTCATTCATTCAATTCTGTCTGATGATATGAAACCTCGTGTAACCCCTAAGGAAGTAGTGCAAGTTTTTAACTTCAATCTGCTTGCTATAACGCTTGACCAAAATCTAAGTAGGAAACTTTACACTCACATGCATGTTCAGTAGCACAGACTCCAGCACCAGACCACAACAGCATTCCCAGTCAACCTCGGCCCTCTCATGCAATTTTCCATCCACCCGCTCCCACACATCCACGTCCCCATTCTCGCACACACGCGCGCGCACACACACACGCACGCACGCACGCACGCACGCACGCACGCACGCACGTAGCGTGGTGAGTCGGGTAGGGGGTATTCCCCATAGCATGTTTTGAGGTAATGTTGTAGTAGTAGTAGTAGTAGTAGTAGTAGTAGTAGTAGTAGTAGTAGTAGTAGTAGTAGTAGTAGTAGTAGTAGTAGAAGCAGCAGCAGCAGCAGCAGCAGCAGCAGCAGCAGTAGTAGTAGCAGCAGCAGCAGCAGTAATAGTAGTAGCAGTAGTAGTAGTAGTAGTAGTAGTAGTAGTAGTAGTAGTAGTAGTAGTAGTAGTAGTAGTAGTAGTAGTAGTAGTAGTAGTAGTAGTAGTAGTAGTAATACTAGTACACATGCCTAGTTGAATACATTATGACTCTATAGTGCTCCTGACACAGAGACCCCTATGCCTGTATATGGCTCATTAACTCCTCAGAACAAACATTGGCAACCATATAAGCAGCTGGCTCAATTGTCCCTGGCTTATGGCGTCGTTAAAATTTGAATTAGGCTCCACCCCTAACGCTTTCATGTATCATTACCCTTCCAATACCTCCACAAGCCAAACAAACATCGAAAACTGTATAAGCGGCCATTCTGATTGCTTGAGAGTTATGACGTCATTATGCATTGTTCTCGGGATCTGATAGGCCTAGAGGGGGCACGTGACCACGATTTGGACCCACCCTAGACATTTCCCACCTCGTTACACGTGTCAATACATCTACAGCTTGAGAAGTGACGACTGTATAAGCGGCTGCGCTGATTGGTCGAGAGTTGTGATGTCATCATCAATATTTTGAATTAGGCCATGCCCCCAAATGCTTTCATGAGTCACTAGGCCCATCAATCTGCATTAGAGAGGGTCAATATATCCAAAGCCTTGAACAATGGCGACCTCATAAGCGGCTGCTGTGATTGGCAGCGGCGGTCATGCGACATACATTTGGCCACGCCTCCTTTCATGCTTCATTGTACTTGGCAATCATCTAAAGATCCACACACCCAAAATGTGGCGAGGGGATAGATGGCTGTTCCCATTGGCTGAGAGCGTATGGCGTCATCAAGGACACCATGAGAATTTTAATTAGGCCACATGCGCTTCCTCCCACCAAAATATATCTGAATCTGTTTGGTCGAGAGAGAACAATAGAAAAGCGTCTCGACCAATCAGATTCGTGTATTTCGGCAGGAAAAAAGTGGGCGTGGCCTAATTCAAATATTGATAACGTTATAAACTCTCAATCAATCAGAACAGACGCCCATCCCTCGGGTTTCTACTATAGTTGGTAGAATATGGGCAGATTCTAATTCTTCGAAGTTTTCCAATCTTCTAACAGTGAATGAGTTTCCTCTTTAGCCCTTTCAACACACAAGCCAAAATACCAAAATCATACACAATTTCGTGTCAAATCTATTTCGAAATACTCACCAGCTTACCTGTACAGTTACATTGCAATTGAGATTATGGGTATTTGGTGTTCAAAGAGATAATTACTATGTGGTCATTTCTCTGATGCTTCGCGCAGAGGGACTGAGGGGTTTACAGAAGAAACCTATGTGATAGGCATGCCCAGTTATGGTGAGTTAATCCAGTCACCCCTCTGGCTGGAATCTTTCTATCGCTGTGCAGTGGTAAAGGAATCTTTCAGGTATTTGCCAACTCGAATGTTTATATTAGGCGTAATGAGACAGGAACATAGATATAGATATTCTTATATCTGGAACTGCATGCTGTATAAGGAAATCTTATGGCGTGCACATACTTCGTTCTTGTTCACCTTCTCCAGCTATATTTTCACTCTATCTGTTTTAACTTCGATCTTTATATTTTTATTTACTTTTTTCGATGATTAATTTTTAATTTGGTATTTACTCCAGTATTAATGGATGTACGTATGAATGATATGATCGTAGAATTCCGGTTAAGAAATCCGGTAACGGAGCCGACCCGTTGAATCTTGCTCTGAACAATCATCTCCCAGAACAAGTAGATGTAAGGCCAGGTAGATGGACCGCTCGGAGTGAGTTCTTTTGGCACAAGATAACAAAGCGACATTGCAATCAAGAGGCACAGCCGAACTGAATTTCTTTCAACGAAAGAAGTGTAGATTTTACGTGATGGTTTGATTAGGGTCGTTGACAAAGCTGTCTTATTTTATTATATGTCTAGTTTTATATAAATGTCCTACTGGTTTTATTTGTTCTCTGGATTCCAAGAGGAATATAATAACAACAAAATTTCTAGCAGAAATCTTTTATTTAAACCATAAAGCCCGTTGCCCTTTAATGCTTTATAATCGCAAATCGCAGCGAATATTTGTCTCTTAGAGAATTGCATGACTAATCGTCATTCTATAGTGGTCTGCGTCTGATAATTGCATGTTATTTTGGTCGCTTTCAACATGTCCCCATTTAGTCCAGTAAGAATTGACATGATTTTGGTCGAACCCGGACATTTTAAGTAACAAGCAAATTTATGTTTCAAAGTTGCCTATATATACCATAGTGTCGGCAGAAAAAATTCCCCACGATTCCCACATGGGGAAAGTAGGTTATTTCAAGGTCAAAGAGGTGACCTCTAAAAACAGATTTTTGTTGGTTCATAAGCTATTGTTTTAATAACTCTGGTTCTACTGGTAGTATCTTAACCAAATTTGGGTGAAAGGTTAGCAGTTAAGTTCCGAACATAGGTGCCAAATTTTTCGTGAAAAGGTCAAAGGTCAAGGTCACACCGACCTAAAATCTCTTTTTGAAGCATTTTCGGCAGCATTTTTTAAAAGTTTGCTTACTCACGGCTCACTGGGAATACCTCGATGAATCATTGCTTGAGTGTTATCCACATAGTCATATTCATGTCTCCAAAATTTGGAGTCAAACGGTCAAATGCCAAGTTCACAGTGGATAACTTTCTGCACCCTTTTTAGCATATTGTTAAATACATATCGTTTGAGAAATATAGGGTCCGGGATAATTTTAGAAATCGGCAATTTAAGTAAATTATATAAACCACATATTTTATACGGTTGAATTTGTTTGTCGTCTGCTTGTTATACAGTAAAAGTTGAATATATGCCATATGAACCCCAGGTTGCGCCTGATTTAATATCCCTTTCCTTTCCCTGGTGTTTATATTGCATGTTTGATATATTTCGGTATTATTGTCCGTGCTGTCTCGTTGCGAGATGAAGTAAAACTCGGATTTTAATCGGATCAGGCACAGATTGCACTTGTTCTTTTTTCATGCTCGTACTTTCTCCAATTTCACTATTCACACTGTATGACCTTTGATTTCTTTTCATTCTCACATTGTTATAGCCTGTGTGTTATTTTATATTCACCCGTTTTGGCTTGCTAATTTGAATGTGAAGCTTGTGCGGGCTAAACAGCGATGGCCGGGCTGAACGCCATGCATCATTTGCGATGTAGATGTACAGATACATGTCAATGGCAGAGAACTTGGTGCTAAAGGGACACAAACCCTAAATGAAGTTTCATTGATGACATACATTTGAAAACATCTTCCACTGAGAAGAACTATGAATTCATGAAAATTGCTATAAAAATTATTCAAAAGGAAAACAACCAAAGAGAACTTCCAATGATCCAGATTGTTCTGGTGTTACACTACGTTTGAAAACGAAAAGCAAGCCTTTTGATTATCCAACACATTGCTTGATATGTACAAAGGAACTTGACTTTGATGATGTCAAGTGCCATCCAGACCGAGCATCTCAGATATCTAGTGTGGAGATTGTATCAAGCAAAGAAAAAAGAAGTCTCATCCAAGAGTCACTAGTGAAAAAATGTGACAATAGCCACGACAATCTAGCAGTAAATGTAAAAGCACGAATACATTTTGCGGGGGATTTCCGTGCAGTAGAGGCTCATTATCACCGATCTTGTATGACATTATTTATGCTAGGAAAAGGTGTTTCAGGGTGCGAGAATTGTGTTGACATAACATGTGGCAATTCTAGAAACCGTGACACAATTAATGATTGTGCTTTCAACAAGTTGTGTTCCTGGTTACAACAAACAGAGCAAATGCAGGGTCAATTCTCCCTTCAGGATCTGAGAGATCAGCTCGCAACATACTTGCCAGAAGGTGTTCCGCCATACACAGAGAAGCATCTGAAACGTCGCCTTGTGAAGCAGTTTGGTGAATATGTATGCGTTGCACAAAATGAAGGGGAAATTAACATACTTACATTCAGAGCTGCTGCAGATAACATTTTACATCAGTCATATATTGATGCAGACAACCTAGGAGACAGTGAAGAAACCCTAAAACAGACAAAACTGATAGGTGCAAAAATTAGAGAAGATATCTTGAATATAGAACATGATAATGACACTTATCCAAGTCCATCAGAATTTGAATTGAGTGAATTAGAAAAGTCCATTCCAGACTCACTCCACACCCTTGTTGTTAACCTTTTCTCAGAATCAAGAAGTGAATCAGCCAACATGAAGAAGCAACTTCTGATAACTTCATTGTGCCACATCCTCATGCAGGCAACAGGCCAACAATCATACATATCACCTCTTATGTTATCAGTTGGCCTCTTTATCGAGCAGACAACACGATCAAGGGTGCTCATTGATGTTCTGTCATCCTTAGGTCTATGTATATTGTATACTCAGATTCCGCAGTTTGAAAAGAGTGCAGCTGTTGGAAAGCGAGTGGATTCATTAATATCCGGTCTAGTTGAAGTCAGCAAAGGGGGCGGTTTCTGTCAGTGGGTAGCTGACAACTTTGACTATAATGAAGATACCAAATTAGGGCATGATACGACACATGTAATGGGTATAATTGCATGTCAAACTGAGACTTCATGTGAGCGCACACCAGAACCAGTTGTTAGACAGAATCCTTCTTCAGCAGATATCATGCAAGATGAGAACTTCAGTTCAATCATCAAATGCTACAAGCGTCCTTTGAAATCATGCATGTCTGATGTTAAGATAGGATCTCTTAGCACTACAGAAATTTCCATGCGTAAATGTCAAATAATGGATACCCTGTGGCTGTTATCGAGTAGGCTTTCACCGAGTCCACCAACATGGCAGGGGTTCATGTCCGACATAAGCAAAGGAGAGTACTGTTGCACAAATGTGGTGTTCAACCCTATGGTACCTTTGAACCCTTCAACAGATGGAGCTGTTTATAGTACTATGGTATATGTAAAACAGCAGGCCATGAAAGTCGGAATGTGCTGTGCAGCACTTACCTTTGACCAACCATTGTATTTGAGTGCTTGCAAAATCAAGCAAGACAATCAGAATGAATTTAAGAACATGTTCTTGCGACTGGGAGGATTCCATTTACTTATGTCTTTCCTTGGTGCATGGTGAAAACTAATGGATGACAGTGGTATTGAAGAGTTGTGGGGTACAGTGTATGCCAAAAATTCCTTACCTAAAATGATGGAGGGCAAATCTTATACTAAGACGCTAAGAGCATGCCTTTTAACAAATGCAGCACTTCATCTATTATTGTTTGAGCCTGAAGTTAGCGATGCTGTGGACACTGACTTGTCAGAAGAACTAGCAGAACAATCGAGCAGTGGTGTTCAGAATGTAGATGTAGACTGCCGTATGGACACTGATAATGAAGCATCAGATTGTATGGACATGATTGACAATGATGATGATCATCATCATCAGGTTAATATGTCAGATAGAAATCAGAATAGTGAAAGCAATTTCCAAACAACTCCTATGCCAGGTAGTGGTTGTGAAGATCAGTATATTGTTAATGAGGAACCTGTGGAAAGTGGTAACATTTGGTCACGTTTGAAAACATTCTACAGCTCCGTATTACCTGGTGAAATCTGCTTGGATGAAATAACTGCAAATAAAGATCTGAATCAGCTGCATGAAGAAGTGATTAGAAAAAAAGAATCTCACGAATCCAACCGAACGTCAAAGCTATGGCCAATGTTTATGGGCATGGTTGAAATTACAATGCTTTTCATTAGAGCTGAAAGAACGGGTTGCTGGAAGTTACATCTTTTGTCTATAGAGAGAATGTTACCTTTCCTAGCAGCTACAGGTCACAACAACTATGCAAAATGTTGCCGGTTGTATCTTCAAGATTGTCAGAATTTATGTGAATGTTTTGAAGAACCAAAACAAAATGGAGAATTCGCGATAAGAAGGAAGAAAACCCGATTCTGGAGTGGAACCTGGTCAGATATGACCATAGAACAATCACTGATGAGATCAGGGAAGACTGTAGGTGGACTCATCAATATTGCCCACAAAGGCTCTGCAAGAAACATTTGGTTACTCACTGCACATGTTGTTGCTATGTACACTGATGCTCTACGTTGCCTTACCAATAAGTTTACTGGGTCCTGGTCAGATCAACATAAATAGATGCATCCAGGAAACATTAGAAAGGATTCGGAAGACATGGAAACCTTCAAGCAATTCCTTTTAAGGAGCAACCCATTCAGATCTGGCCAAGATAGTGAGCTCAGGAACATTGCAATTGGAGTAGCAGCTGATGAGCGCGTCAATGTAGATAATGCCCTACAAATTGGGACCACAATCCAAGAAAAACTGAATGAGAAAAAATTTGGCGATGTAAAGTTTAAGCGGGTAGAACAAGCTAAAACATTTACTGCCATGCGAAAGCCCCTCAAAATATCTGGTGATGAAGTCCAAATGTCATCACAGGCGCTGCACCATCGAGTTTGTGTCCATATCAATGGTTGCCCGCCTCACAAAAGTGTGTTTTTACATGAACTTGCAACTGTATCGCCTGCACTGTTCAAAGATGACGGGAGTATGAGGAAAGCAAATAAGGCGGATATGGCTAAATGTATACTTGAGATGGATACAGAAATCACATCAGAGACAGTTGGACCAGCAGCTTGATGGATGTGCTCATTTGCACAAGCTGGTTTTGGCCAAGACTGGCACTGTGGAGGATGTTTGTGATGCATATGTGTCCTCTGTTGTCTCCCATTCTTCATATGGTCTTCCTCTTTGGGTAGAGTTTGACAGCTATGAAGTGGCAACAACAAAAGATCAGGAACAAAAGCGACGGCGAAAGGAGAAAATGTTCCCAGATGTTGTTGTGGAGATGAAAACACCAATACCTGGAGACAAGAAGGCATTTCTTGGAAACAAAAAGAACAAGCAGGGTTTGATCAAATTATTATCTCAGCACCTTCAGAAGGCAGGCATCCATGCAGAGCATGCTGGTGAAGAGGGTGATGCTGATGTCTGCATAGTTAAGAAGGCAATGGAATTGGCAAAAACATATGGAAATGTTGTTGTTGTTGTTGTTGTTGTTGTTGTTGTTGTTGTTGTTGTTGTTGTTGTTGTTGTTGTTGTTGCTGCTGCTGCTGATGATACAGACATTCTGATAATGTTGATCCCCCACACAAATTATGGGAAACATGTTTATATGCAGACCAGACAACATACCATTGCCATTAAAGTTACAAAGGCGGTGTTAGGGAGAGAGATGTATATGTGTTTGCCATTTGCTCATGCTATGTCAGGCTGTGATACAACATCTGGAATGTATGGTGTGGGGAAACTGAAGCTCATGAAATTGCTCCAGTCATCACAGCAGTTACGTGCAGATGCGCTGGTCTTTGGTGACACAGACACACCTAAAGAAGTGCTTCTAAAGGTAGGAGAAAATTGTGCAAAGAATTTGTACATAGGGGGAACCAATGCTGAAGGACTCGATGAACTGCGCTATTTAAATGTGGTATCATCCAAATGTGTACCTTTTGAGAGAATGCCACCTACCAGCAGAGCTATGTACTATCACTCGCTACGTGTACATCACCAAGTAAGCACATGGCGTCATCTTCAAACGATTCTCCAAAAGGAAGAGTTCGGATACAAGATTGAAGGTGATGCCGTAGTGCATGTAATCACTGATAAAGCAGCAGCACCAGCCGATATATTGGCAGAGATCAGATGCTCCTGTAAGAGCGAGCGTTGCGTATCTTGTACTTGTGCCAAGAGAGGAATTCCATGCAGCATACACTGGAAATGCGAGGGGCAATGTATAAATTCTCACATTGAACTTTAGCAGAATATTACTTGGTGGAGCCAGCCGTAATTTGCTGACTCTATGCACCATGCATAATTTTAATTATATCTGCCATCCTGACAGGTGAATTATGATGAATAAATTACCATAATAAGCATGTGTTATTCTGTAAAAATAATATCAGAATTCAATTCCTTGACCCCAACACATTAACTTTAGAGGCTTCAATCGCCACTCTAGCTTATATGGTGACTGAACTATCTAGAAATGTCCAATTTTCAGCCATTTTGGCGGCCATTTTGACGTTGTTCCGCCATTTTGAATAAATTACCATAATAAGCATGTTTTATTCTGTAAAAATAATATCAGAATTCAATTCCATGACCCCAAAACATTAACTTTAGAGGCTTCAATCGCCACTCTAGCTTATATGGTAAATGAACTATCTAGAAATGTATAATTTTCGGCCATTTTGGCGGCCATTTTGACGTTTTTCCGCCATTTTGAATAAATTACCATAATTAGCATGTGTTATTCTGTAGAAATAATATCAGAATTCAATTCCTTGACCCCAAAACATTAACTTTAGAGGTTTTAATCGCCACTCTAGCTTATATAGTAACTGAACTATCTAGAAATGTAAAATTTTCAGCCATTTTGAATTTTTGCTAAAAATGCATTTTCCCCAATTGGGATTCATGGGGAATTTTTTGTGGTCTTAATTTAGACACAATGGAAGAGTTCTGGCAAAAATCTGGGTGGTACTTAAAATGTCCGGGTCCATTGGCATTTCTTACTGGACTAATTATTCAAACATGCTTGCTATCTGGCGACAGATCGCAGCGATTTTCAGTATCGTCTCGATTCGCGGAGATACATCACACGACGCCATAATCAACTACGTGAAGTGTAGGATGACGTCATAATCATGACCTCAGGAATGACGTAGGCTAAGCGTTGTTGTACGAATTGTATGTCTTTACTATTTAATAAAGATGCTGTTGAATATTTCGAAACTTATTTGACTGGATGCTGTTGCTGCCATTAAAATATCCAACAGCTTACCTGTATGGTTTTCTGGAAATTGTTAGTAGTCATGGAGTTCAGGGATCGATCAGTCCCAGCACAAGCTATGCGTGGCTGGCACTTAGCTAAAGATGGGCGGGGCATAGCAAAAACTGGAACGGTCCATTGGAGAGCTTTACGCTTATAAGTCCCTACCTAGTGTGTGGAAAGATTTATAAGATAATACTATATCTAAATCATCAAGATATTATTATTCTCGGTTGTGTCCCTTGAGGTGTTGCTGGCATGTATTGGGTAATTCACTTTTTCAGAGTATCCATCCACCATCAGACCTCGTATGACGTCATAATCAGCTCAGCGTGAGTATGATGACGTCACAATCATTACGTCACAAAGGGTTCCATATAGACCGTCATCAAATCTCAAATGGTCCGACACGTTGTATGAATTGTGTCTTTGTAATTCTTTGCTATTTAATAAACATGCTGTTGAATATTTTGAAGCTAATTTGGCTGGGCGCTGTTGCTGCTTTAGGCAGCAACAGCACCTAGTCAAATTAGTTTCAAAATATTCAACAGCTTACCTGTGTAGTTTTTGGAAATTGATAGTCAGAGTGTTCAGAGATCGATCGATCCCAACCCGAGCGAGGTGTGGGTGGAGCTTAGCTATCTATGGGCGGGGCATAGCTAAAACCGGAAAGGTCCATTCTCTAGTGTCCTCTTAGAAGTTATTGGTTTGGTTGGCGTCTAGCGACTCCCTGATTCTAGATCATATTCACGCCATATCCAGGCTGATTTTTTAGATTTCAGTCTATTATTGGTAACTTCCCCGTATTTTTATACTGGTACCAGTGTACATTCCTGTGTGGAGAGAGGCAAGGAACGAAGGAGTTAGATTGCCTATGATAGACAATCTACCTCCTTCGTTCCTTGTCTCTCGCCATCCATGAATGTAAGCAGCCTATGTTTCCAACGACGGCGAGATAGGTAGTGCACAGCTCAAGCACTAACCGGGTTCCTCGGTTAAGTCGTCCTGAGTGTAAGCAACTACACGAAACGGACGCCTCCTTTAGTCTTTTCGTTTTGGTTTGGTTGGCATATACAGGGTCCCTGATTCCAGGTCCCATTTACTCGTTTCTTCTTTATCCTCCAGTCTTGTATTTAGATTCTCATAGTTTTGTTGTTTAGGCTGTTATATAAAATTAGCTGTGGTCGTGAATTTTACCCAAAGTATTTCTTTCTCAAACGTAAGATTGCAATCTATAAGAAAGAAATACTTTTCGATAAAAATTCACGACCGAAAGATTCGGTTTCGTACAATGAATTTTATATAATAGCCTGGGAGGTAAACAACGATTGAATTGAAGAATATCCTCCACCACCCCCCCCCCCACCCCACCCCCACCCCCCACACACACACCCACCCCACCCCACCCCTCCCTCTGCCTACGCCGTTGGTATGATGGATGCACACGCACGCACGCACGCATGCACACACGCACGCACGCACGCACGCAACTCTTTCACTAAATGACATTCCATGAAAACAAATGATAACATTATATATCAATTTGTTTCAATCGTCTTTGTTAATAGCTTATCGATTTGCTGACCATTTTCCCTCTGGTGTGTACCTAGTTATTTGTGTCGTTCTTTCTGGAGTGACATATGACACACGCGTCAATACACCTCTCCCAGTGCCCGCCTGTTTTCGCGAATCGATGTCGTGGGAAATAGGAAATACTAGAGCCGAGTGTTGTGCAGATTGTTGCTGTACTATGGTCTCCCCTCTCGTGCATTCAGTTTGCCAGCCAGACCAGGATTTCGAGCCGGTGTCGATCAATAGCTCTACCGCCAGCCACCGGCGGATTGAGCTCTCAGATTTCCGTCTTGCTGGGTCAGTCAGCCGCCGCCACCGAGTTGTTGCTTCCACTCACTGATACAGCAAAGCATAATGCAACACCACCACCTGCAACGCAAATACTACCAACATCATCAGCACGAGTGCTTCGCGAAATAAACGAATTGCCCGCAGTGTTGGTCGAATATTGCGCGCTGGTCACCAGCAGCACTGGTGGCCGCCACCAGCTTCAATGCCAAGCGCACAACTTGATAACACACATTACAAGGAACTCCTTAATAACAGGGATTTACCGCAGCGCTCTACGAGGAATTTGTGTAATATATATCAGTGCGTTATAACTATGCAAGATTGTTCGTGGTAGTTTCATAACCAGTTCACAAACTCACGTTTTAATGTTTTATGCTAAAAACTTTTGGAAAGGAGGCTCATTTAGCAGTGTTTTAAAGAGTTGTTTTTTTATCCACGGATGAGAAATAATAGCCGCGGTCTCTGGCGAGGAATAATTGATGGAATGTGACACAGACGGCTGAGGAAATAGCGGTAAGTCGGCGGACAAGAATAGGTGGCCTCATTTTTTTCAGTCTACAGCTCTGAGGAATCTCAGCTCTGACAAATCTCAACTCCTCCGGAACTGAAGCATCCAAGCGCAATTTTGGCGCTCTGTGTTCTATGTGATGTGAAAATTCCAAATTCCAACGCTAATATCGTAGTGCTACAAACGTACGTGTTTATAGAATGTGTGTAAGAATCGCTACCTTCTTGTGAATATAGGCTCAGCTAACCTGGAAAGGCTTATGGCACTCGAGAGCGGATATAGGTCAGTGTGTTAGAGCCGCTTGGATGGACAGCCTTTTGTGAGAGTCGGAATTGTGGTCTCACGAAACACATTGCTAACGGACATTCTTCTTCAGGTAGGAATCGATTAACTGCTACAAGAATATGTCAAAATTGTAAGATTTCAAAGAATAATACCCAAATAGCGATGGTTACCGGGCCAGTACTGGGCCAATTGCCGGCCGTATACCGGGCCTTACAGACCCGTTATAATCCATTACCGGCCCAGTATAGCACGCGTTATCATGGTAGTTGCTGCAATTTTACGTATTCCTTTGGTATATTATGATCTTAATAATTAATAGGTGTTCTATATTTAGCAGTTTCTTCTACGTACCGTAAGATAGCGTATAAGATGGCAAAGGGAAACCTACATCCATAGTAACTGGAACACCAGTTATGCTAGCGGGCCTACCATCGATAGAGAAGGAAAGAATTCTCAACCCTTAAATACCCATTGAAGTTCCAATGTCTCTATACCAAGATAGCGGTCAGCGAAAGATGTTGAAGCTATGCCCGCCCATTTCTAGCTAAGCTCCGCCCACTTTTATCCGCGTAGGAATAGATTTGAGGCTTTGAAACCTGAATTCCCAGGATCTAATTTTAAGGTAGCAATACACGTACGCAGTTGAATATTTTGAAAATAAAACTGCCTATGACAGCAACACCTCACAGTCAAATAAGTTTCAAAATATTCCGGACATTTTCTATGAGAAAATTAACTTTTCTTGAAGAAAGTTAAGGAACTGTATGCAGTCATCAAGGGCGCCAAAATAATGTTGCTATGCCAACCGCCATGCACGTTAAACACGTTTGATTTATTATTTTTAGAATTACGTTTAAAGCTATCGTAGCCGCTATAACCAATGATTATAAACTAAACATATAATACAGTAGTCTATATAATAAAGAAAAAGAAACATAATGTGTCGACGACATCCATATGTTTAAGCGTCTTGTGTTTAAACTTTTGCTCCTGAATTTCAAGATGGCGTCATGTGATTGGCGGGCTGACGGAGTGCAACCAGTCTAAAAGTATTCCTCAGAACATAGTGAAGAAAATAAAACATGCTATTGCCTATATTACGTTCTTCGATTGAGTAGGGCTACATTAATGTCTAATTTTAAAGTGTTATTGATAGCGCATGTTAGTGGGCCGTTACTGAGGCAATACTGGGCCGTATTGGCCTAGTATCCGTCCAATACCCGCCCAGTAAACGGCAGTAATCTGCATGAATAAGAATGAATAGTGAGCACATCTATCGCTGTTGAAATAAACATAGTAATTAGAAACTGTATACGCGCCTTATATTTAAGCTAACATGCTGTACATAGTTTACGCATCTTTTGGTTATTATAAGAACGAAATGAGCAATAAAGTCCAATCATTGTAAAATAGCGGGAACATTTTCCCCATGATTGTCGTTTTGATTTTCTCGTAATTGAGCAACGCAATTTGAAGACCTTCGAAATTCTATCAAATAGGCCTACCATTACGGTAATCATATTAAAGGTGCATATTCACACCAGAATGCGTGAAAATAAAATTGTTACAATTGTATAATTTTATAGACTTAAATTGTGTGACTACGTGTAATGAAACGAAATAAATCTTAACATATGATGATTTCATTGCGTATAAATTAATATAATTTTTTAAGTTGCGAAATTGAAATAGAGGCTCGTGCCTGGATCAATAGCCGTTATTACTGTTTATATATCGGCCTAGGCACTATTTGGTAAATCCAGCGAAACTTACTTTGATTGCATACACAATTACGAAGCTAACTACTGCATGAGCGTGCTAACGCATATTAGCTTATCAAGCGTGTTGTAGCTTAGATGTATGCTATTTTAATAAATACAGAAACATCGGCCTGAGGCTGAGCTATAATAAGATAATAAGATTGTATGGTCGGCTTGATATTTGATTGACAAGTGTCTGGCGTGTGCTGCTATTATCATAGTTACAGTAATGTATAAATGTAGTATTGATCAGACATTCTCTACTTTTTTTTCTTCCTCGGCGATCATTATCTTCAGACAGGAACACCGGTATCTTGCACGAAAGTTGACGTCTTCTCCGCCAGGTCTCTATACAAATTTTCTTTCAGGATCGTTTCGTTTTGGCCATTTAGTGCGCTTATGGATATGCTGAAATATTTTGAAACTATTATGACTGGGGATCTTGCTACCGTCAATCTATTAAAAAGGCGTGGCAGGAGTTATTTAGTACGCAAAACACGGTAATATTAAGGTAATATTCAACAGCTTAATAATTAGGTTCTGGAAATTCAGGTTTCAAAATTTCAAATTATTTCCAACACAAGTAAAAACTGAGTGGAGCTTAGCTAGAAATGGGCGGAGCTTAGCTAGAAATGGGCGGGGCCGGGGAAAAGCAGGTGGTACATATATACAGCGCCAAGTAAAATTAGTTTCAAAATATTTAACAGCATGTTTATTAAATAGTAGGCCTAAAGACATACAATTGGTACATCAAACAACAATTAGTCCGTCATCATCATTCATGACGTAATTGATTATGACGTCATCATACACGTCACGTAGTTCATTATGGCGTCATGTTATTGATGGATAAACGGAAATCGTCCATTATTATTAATTAAACTAAGCACATTTCTCTCGCGTGTGTTCCCGTCACCTGCTTCTATGCCAGCACTTTCATTGACGTTTCAGCGTCCGGAGTAGAACGGCGGTTGGTAGGTACCATTTCCCACTGCGCGACCTTCTGGCGTTTCTCTAAATGCTTCAAACAACACCTTATTTTTGCTCTGCATATAATTTGGCATGCCGAATACCATGCACATACTCACCTAAGCTTACTGGTTAGTTTGACAGTAATTTGTCTGAAATACCATACACCGCAACAACTTTGAATCAAATTTTTGTCAAAATACATAACAGCGTTCTCTTATGGTTGTATTGGAATCTGTACACTTGGACTGCTCAGTAAGTAGTGCGCTATGAGCTGTTGAGATACTGTGATGCTAACACTTCAAGTTCTAGAAAACAAATGATCAATTCATTTTTCCAGAGTATCCATCCGCCATCTGACCTCGTATGACGTCATAATCAACTCAGCGCGTGTATGATGACGTCACAATCATTACGTCACAAAGGTTTCCCTATAGAGCGTCTTCAAATCTCAAATGGTCCGATACGCTGTATGAATTGTATCTCTTCGTAATTCTTTGCTATTTAGCAAACATGCTGTTGAATATATTGAAACTAATTTGACTGGGCGCTGTTGCTGCCTTAGTGTAGTTTTTTTAGAAATTGATAGTCAGGGTGTTCAGAGATCGATGGATCCCAACACGAGCAAGGTGTGGGCGGAGATTAGCTAGAGGTGGGCAGGGCATAGCTAAAACCGACAAAGGTCCGTTGCAGGGATTGTGCAACCTTTTTATTTGAGAATTCCCAGTCATCATAAATATTAGACTCCCGTAAGATGACCCTTGCTATTTGAAACGAATATGACGTCTGAATATTATATGTGGGGTAAATTGCACAGTAGTTATGGGGATACAAGAGATTTTAAGACATGATGCTAGGCGATGGCTAGCCATATTAGATTTTCTATTGCGCATTAGCAAACATTGTCTTGTTCCTAAGATCACGGACTACCACACTCCATCTTCTTATAGATTCTTTCCCATCCCGGTGCCACCGATAATGTAGTAGGCTAGTTATCCATTTTCCCTTGACTTAAACAATGCGAAGGTTTAGGAACCCTTTTTCTAGAAGTTTTTTCTATGTCGATATTTGCATTAAAATATTCCAAAACAGGAAATGAAGGCACGTGCGACAACATTGAGAAAGGAGTCTACCTGTACTTTACATTTTGAAGTCTATGTTGCTGAAAAATGTTTCCGTTTAAGACAACAACAGCTTCATTCACGTGTTAATACTTTCAGAGGAGAAACAACACGTTCTGTCTGATTTACGAAATATTTTGCTGAATCTTTTGAACCTAATTTGACTGGAACATGTTGCTGCATATGGCAACAAGAGGGCCCAGTCAAATTAGGTTCAAAGTATTCAACAACGAAATATTCTGCTGAATATTTTGAACCTAATTTGACTGGAACACGTATGGCAGCAAGAGGTTCCAGTCAAATTAGTTTCAAAGTATTCAACAATTTACTTGCTTATACCTCAGTTGTCTTGCTATTGAAGGTGCATATTCACACTAAACCGCTTGAAGATGCAATGAAACGAAATAAATCTTAACATATGATGATTTCATTAGGCTGTGAAATTGAATTAGAGACACTTCACAACTAGTTCATACAGAATAAATTCATAATATGTTAAGATTTAGTTCGTTTCATTACGTCGAGGTACTCAATTTAATACTCTAAAAGTTTATATTTTTAATAATTTTAATATTCAAGGATTTTGGTGTGAATGTGCAGCTTTAATCATTACATGGGTTCTTGGTCGCGAGTTGCAGGGCGGTATTGTACCATAGGGCTATCTAGGTATGATAGCCTCATAACCATATTGAACGAATCATTAATTAATATTGTATGACAACTTGCCTATGGCAATATCTGATAAGCAGCGTTTGGGTTGAGACTTGCGGGTGAATGGGGTGGGTATATGCCAGAGGGGTTTCCTTATTAACAGGTTTCTGTATGATCCGTTGTTGCGATATCGATTGATTAATTAGGCCTATGGGGCCGTTATGATATTAACGTGATCTGCCAGTCTGTCGTGCGAGTTGTTACTACTATCAATAAACGTACATGCGCGCCGGGTGTTAACAGACCTTACCGGTAATCATGTCAAGGATACAGTAGTTATTGTCCATGAGGAAGTGGGCGTGGTTGTGAGGAAATAGGATACGCACGCACGCACTCACGCATACACGCACGCACATTTTACAATTTAATGAGTATTATGTTGGGTATTTTGAAACTAATTTGACTGAGATCTTTTGCTGCCATAACATCTATTAAATTGTTAAATTAGTTTTAACATCTTCAGCACCTTACCTGTATATATAGTTTCCTTGAAATTTGTATTCTGCGAATTCAGTTTTCAAAGTTTCAATCTAATCGGTCGGTGCTTAACTGGAAATGGGGTGGGTGTGTGTGTGTGAGGGGGGGTGGGGTGGGTGGGGGTGGTGGTTACATATGTAGAAATCGATCCTTCTATTCAATAGCCACCAGACCCAGGTCGTCTCCCCCATATTTGATTGCACCAATACAATGATGACTTCATCCAGCGCGGAAACAAACGATTCACGCTGGCCTCTATATCTACCTTCTTTCTGTTGTCTTGATATTAACCACGATTATTTTTTGCATTGTGTCTATCCTTCGTCGTAGTAAATACCAAAGGCCAAATACATTGACAAGTCGATGTTGACATTATTAATGACGTGGTCCGACTCTATTAGCATGCTGCTATATACCAACAGGGATCAGTGGCTATTTCCAATCTTCATTTATATTACGGTATGAATTCATAATGCGAGCGACGGGCTTTTGTGATCTTTCCCGGAAACGCTGTTTACACAGAAAATATTATCGAGAATTCATATTTCATTCTACCATAGCCAAAGTAACAGGTAGACCTAGTTAAACAGTTTATTCTTATTCGGTCTTCAGTCAACATCCCACAATTCATTGCGTTTACTACAGTTTAACGTTAACCGCAACACTGTTCCTGGTACAGGTTTCGGTTAACGTTATAATAAACAGTAGTAAACACAATGCATTGTGTGAAGTTGGCTGGAGCCCGAATATTAGCTAAGCTCAACTGCTTATATTATTTTTCAAAAAGCAACTTGACCTGAAATTTGTCAGAAAACAAGGCTTTTTGACAAATTGTTTATTTCGGAATCTTAACTCTTTGAATTCGAATTTTAAAACTCTTTTACAATTTAATAAATAAAATAATAAATTTAATAAATATTCTGGTTAATATGTTAAAACTAACTTGAATTTGAGCTATTTGGAACTAATTGGACATGAATATGCTGCTGTTATAGACAGCAACGCAACATGTTGTTGCTGTTTATAACAGCAACAAATTCATGTCAAACTAAAATATTCAACAACACACATGTATGTATAGGGACATTGAGGTTTAGATTATGTGAAATTATGAATTCAGGGTTCACGCTTAGCTGGAAGAACCTGACCCTAAATTTGCAATTTGCGATTTGGACCCTAGCTATTCACAGTAATAAAGTGAAGCTTGGCCGTATATGTGACTAGAATTGTATAAAATAATTATGGTATAGTTCGTTGGTTTGACAAACTTTAGTCAGCATGACCTGTCCTAAGGGGGTTGGATGGGGGAGGGGGGGGGGAGGTGGGAGGTATTTAGAACACTCAATATCGATCGATGCTGTATTGGCGGAGAAATCTGGATACATTGATATGTTTCCAAATTGAAATTCTCATTACCATGAAGCAGATCTTTGGCCCGTAATTGGAGGAAATATTAGGCTATTTTGTGTTAGTTGATTCTAAGCTGATATTAATTGGTTACTTGGTGTAGTATTTGCGATGGAGAAGATAGGGATCCGCGAGGACATCTGGGTGAGTCTGACGGCAAATTGCCATAAAGATGGCTTTTAAATTACTACAGTTGTTCTGTATCCTGCATCAATAAAATGTGTTAGCGTATCATTAGCACATATAATAGGGGGCCTACCAGCTAGGTATGGCTCGTACATAAGACATTGCTGTCGATTTATTTATTAAATTCCTTTAAGTTTGCAGAGAATTTAACATGCCGACATTTTAACAGGATAAATTAGAGTGCTATCTTGTATTTGAGGGATTCTGACGTGTGCCGTAAGAGAGGGTTATAACGACACTAAAATGTCAACCGATCTAGCATCCTCCATATACGATACATGAATATTGCAGTAAGCGTGAAATATCACAAAATTAGACTACAGAGTCCATGGACAATGAGACCAGAGGGGTCAATTTCTAGCTATGCCCCTGGCATTTCTAGCTAAGCTTTTGCTAACGTTTAAGTTGATTTATGCATATGGCGGAAACAGCGCCCAGACAAATTAGTCTCCAAATATTTAACAGAATGTTTATTAAATAGTAAAAACAGACACTTCGTACAACTTAACGGACTATTAAGTGTTTCTGACGGACTTAATGGAGCCATTCACAACGTAATTGATTATGACGTCAGTCTACACGTGAACGTAGTTGATTATGACGTCATATGATTGACTGAGAAACTGCATTTCTCATTTGATTTGAAACTTTGAAACCTGAAATTCCAAGATCTAAATTCGATGTTAACTATACAAGTACGATGTTGAATATTTTGAAACTAAATTTATTGTGGACTGCTGCTGCCTATGACTTGATACGAACTGTTAACTCGGTTGCGATACTCAATTTATCATCCTATCATGGCGATCATCTAGCTGGCATCAGAGATTCTACTATCCCGTCCGATCTTCGCACTGTCGAGACTTACGTATCCAAAGGTAATATTTTCATCAAATCTTCGCAATTCATCAGCTCGTCTTCAAAATCGATATGATAACAATAATGATTTATTTGTTCCCAAAAGTTTCAATTTTCTCATAGAAAATGTCCATTTGCAGACCAAGAGAAGACTATTTTTGAAAATTTACTACTGGAATGTCTGGCTCGGTTATCGAGGCAGTCATTCCAATGGTAAACTATAAAAGTCTTCTCTTGGTCTGCAAATGGACATTTCGCATGACGACTTCAGAAGCCGTTTTAGCTGATATGAGTATTAAATGGTTAATAGCTAAACGGGCCAAAATCGGCAACCACAGTGGTCTTGAAGAATGTTTATTTGCAGACCAAGATTTCGATAACTGAACATTTCAGTGATATTTTTTTCCAAAAATAATCTTCTTTTGACATGCAAATGGATATTCAATAAACAAATATTTAGATTTCTAAACCAAATCTTGACATTAAATGGCTAAAACGATGAGAATCACGTCAGACTCTCTTATTAAATTATCAGTAAGATCTTTATCAATCTGATAACTTTGATTCGCTGGCAAGAGGAATGTAGATAAGGCAATGGACCTTTCCATTTTTAGCTATGCCCCGCCCATCACCAGCTAAGCTCCACCCACACCTCGCCGTGTTGGGATTGATCGATCCCCAAATGCCCTAGCTATCAATTTCCTGAAAATTATACAGGGAAGCTGATGAATATTTTGTAACTAATTTGAATGGGCGCTGTTGCAACAGCACCCAGTCAAATTAGTTTCAAAGTATTCAACAGGATATTTATTAAATAGTAAAAGCAAACAATTTGTACAACAACGCATAGACCGTCTTCAAATATGCGTTAATGACGTCATTCATTATGATGTCATTGTACACATCACGCAGTTCATTATGACGTCATATGATGGGTGGGCACTCTGGAAAGGTGAATTGCTATGCAGTTTCAGTTTTAGTTTCACGTTTATTACACTCAGGCTCCCGAGGTAGCATATGAGGGTACATATTTGTACCAATGGCGAGTCAAGTGACAAAATATACAGTAATTATCACGAGGTTAATAAATAAATAAATAAATAAATAAATACTAATTACATTAATAGCAGCGATAATAGACTTGTTGACTTATTTTTTTCTTGGCATATGAATGGCATTTACAAATTCTTTGGAGCCCCGGCCTGTTGCATATTGAAAGAAGCCCTTTTGCTTTTTCTATCTAGTTATTGGTTAGGAAATAGGAAGGAATAGTCTTTGTCTTTCTGTGCTAAGTTTTCTACAACGAAAAAGAAAGTGTAATTCGTCACCTATGCAATTACATGTATTACAGATGAGCTCATTTCTTTCAATTCCCTGCCATCTCTTGGGCTCGATGGCTAGTTGGTGATTCAATGTTTAGTGGCACAGATTTATCGCGTCGCGATATGGTAATACAACAAAATATTTTTTGAAATACCGAATCACTCGTTATATTTTTGTAAAACGTTAATCGGCTTGAACTGGAAATCTCAGCCCTACATTTGTCGTTGAATTGGGTCTGTAAAGTCATTCTTACCTGTTTAGTGATGTTAGTCTTATGTACATTTTCTGCATTGAATGCTGTATCAAATCGTGTTATTGTTAGTATTTCTTTAACTTTTTCTATCCATTTAAACTTGAGTTTCTTTGTTTCCGTATACTGTAGGAAGAATAGATGAAAGCTTTCCATATCCAGCGTTCACGATGTCCGCCCAAAATCGAATTATATTACGCTGTAACAAAATATAACATAATTATGAACTTCGTAAAATAATTGTATGCGAGATGAATTTAAAACTGCATATTCACACCAGAATGCTTGAGAATAATAGTGTTAAAATTGTATACTTTTAGAGGTTTGAATTGCGTGCCTAGATGTACTGAGACGAAATAAATCTTAGCATATGATGATTTCATTACATAATAATTAATACATTTTTTACTTGTGAAATTGAAATAGAGACACGAGTACCTATTTCAAATTCAGAACTAAAAGAATTAAATTAATTTATTCGGAATGAAATCATCATATGTTAATATTTATTTTGTTTTTTTACATCAACGCACACAATTGAAATCTGTAAACGTATACAATTTTAACAATATTATTCTCAAGCATTTTAGTGTGAATATGCCCCTTTAAATGGAATAAATAGCACATATGCCATTTAGATACCTTGAGGATCGAGAGAGAGAGAGAGAGAGAGAGAGAGAGAGAGAGAGAGAGAGAGAGAGAGAGAGAGAGAGAGAGAGACTGGCTTATGATCTAAGCTCATAGGTTTCGGTTTCATGTACTCTGGAAACTCCGTATGTCTAAGCTGCACATGGTCTCAATTGGTTTAGTATAACACACAAATACAATATGTAAACTGTTTGCACATAATGTACCGTAAAGGTGGTTTGTGCAAAAGAGTACCCTTTGCTTAGGACAATTATTATCCTATCATAAGCCATATATACCGCGTATATCCTGACACTAGACATGCAAATTGCTGTTTATCCCGCGTTTACCAGCCCCCCCCCCCCCCCCCCCCCTCCTTCTCTCACTCGTTCGTGCCATCAAATCACACACTGCGATTACCTTTGTCATTCCCGTAGGCGAGCCTTAGCGGCATCGTAAGCTGTCAAAACGCATCCACCAAAATCATCATCCAGGATTTCTAATATTGCGGCGATAGAAATAGATTAGGGCCTATATATACTACAAAACATTACATCAGCAACACAGCTATGTTACCTTATGGCATCCTATAATCATTATCAAGTCGGTAGATTAAGTACATAGGGTTAACATTATTGTGCATGAATAAGATAGAGCAAACTGGTATAAACTCAGATAACCATAACAAGTTATTTTATTTTTAAATTGATTAGCCAGTTTTAATTATTGAAAGTACTGTGGTTTGATTTCGGGGTTTTAAAAAATTAGTCACAGTGTTCATACTGTCTACGTTACCATACCGGTTTTCGGTATGATACCGTCCACACCATTTTGTATTATAACTCGAAAATAGCTTCCGTCAAGGGGCACATTGTCAATGCATAACCGTACAAGGTGCGCAGTAGCTGCATCATCAACATCAATCAGCAAATCGTCTACCTGTTTAGTCCGAGTCTGCTCTATTAGAGTTCTGTCGGAGAAGACATGTTGACTGGAAGGTTATCGTGATTAAAATTAGAATTAGTATACTAGAAGTTATACGTGGCCACGTTCGTGGCCATCAATCGTGACCAGGTTATATTTTAACGCCACGTGACGAGTATTAAATTATAAATGCTATTTTAGCACGAAAGGTTATCAAGCTGATATATATAAATAAATATATATATATATATATATATATATATATATATATATATTATATATATATATATATATATATATATATAATATATATATATATATATATATACATTTCTTGTCGGCATTATTAACACAATCATTTGAAATTCTGTTGCTGTGTTCATTTCTTTTTCTGTATTTGAGATGCACGTGTGTGTGTGCGTGCGTGCGTGCAGTAAACAACCACGCGTGGAAATGGCCACAGTGCATTGTAGGCTCCTACTGCCCCAACCAATAACTTAGCTATTTTATCGCACCCACTACAAAATGCACCAGATAAGCCCACGGTTAAGCTCAATAATTCCATGTTCTAAAACGAGGACACAAAAACAACCGTACGAAATAGCAACACGGCTTCATTCTAAAGCTTCGAACCATCGCCATAGCTTCCAGGGAAATGGGTGCTCAGCCGAGACCAACATAGCATACAGCGATGAATTAGTCCCATCAAAGCTTGGCAACGTGCCCGCCATTTCCATGTTAGTTTTGGCTCCCTGGAGGCTTATTGGAAGACGTGAGAGGATGCGCATTTTGGCGCAGGATTTCCTTGCTATTGGATTTATCAATGCATAATGGGAATTTACTAAATTGAAGGGATCTGTATATAAACGTGCGCCGTTCATTTTGAAAGTACGTTGACTGAAAATTGTTGCTATCTCAAAACGACATCGGAAAATATCAAGCAAATTTCTTATTTAATTATTTCTGACATACCTCCGCCGTGAATTCGGAAGCAAAGTGTCCTTGGCACACATTCAGAATATAATTATATAGACAAATAAAAGCATTTTAGAACGTATTAACCCTTTGACCCATGAAATTCAAGTCTCTTAATTTCACAACAACTACAGGGCCTAAAGGAAAGCCAGTGAATATTTTCAAACTAATTTGACTGGGGAATGTTGCTGCCACAAATTAGTTTCAGAGTACTAAATAAATATTTTTACTTCATAAATAATTTGTCGATTTCTGGTCAGTAGTGATTAAAGTGCTAAGTGCCTATATGTAGACAACGGCACGTACGTCGATCAGCCACAGAGCCCCCCCCTCACGGGTAACTAGGTCCCACAAGCCACTAGTTGTCAATAATTGCTTCATAATTCGAACTTCCAAGCTATTACTATATATTTCCATGTAGATAAGTTAGGAGTATTTATCTCAAGATAATACAACTGACACAATTTTTCGCGTTTCATGGTATATGTCTGACACGATGGAAAGAACAAATATTAACTACAATTCTTCCTTCCTCGAATGCTTTATCCGATCTGTCATTCAAATATCTGACGTCATAGTCTAATATGTCACATGTAAGCTAGCTGCCGTGACAATAAAGGTGATGCATAGATCCGTCACGAAGTGTATGACTTTTATTTATTTGCTGAATTTACAATTTAATACAAGTTATTTTGAAACTAATATGACTGTCATATAACTAAAACTAATAGCCCCAGACAAATTAGTTTCAATAGGCCTATGTTTAGCAGCTTACCCGCATGACTTATCCTGAGATTTTGATTCTGGAAATGCTGGTGTCAAAGTTCCAAGTCGATGTCAACAAACATACAAGGTTAGCAGAGCTTAGCTAGAAATAGGCTTAACATAGGCCCTAACTTGGAAATGGGTGGATCCAGTGTTAACTATGCCCCGCCCATCTGTAGCTAAGCTCCGCCCATGGTTTGCCCGTGTTGGGATGGATCCCTGAACTCTCTGACTATCAATTTCCAGAAAACTACATAGGTAACCTGTGGAACATTTTGAAACTAATTTGACTGGGCGCTGTTGCTGCCCAGCCAAATTAGTCTCAAAATATTCAGCAACATGGTGATTAAATGGTAAAGATATACATTCGTACAATCTGACCGACTATTAAGCGTTTAAGACTGACTAAATCGAGTCATTCATGATGTAATTGATTATGACCTCAGCCTACACGTTGATTATGACGTCATGTGATTGATTGAGAAACTGGAATCCCCCATTGGGCCTCTATTATGTTAGAGGCATTTTCTCGGCAAGATGCCACACCTCTATTTTTAGCTGCAGGTAGCAGCTCAATAAAGCCCCATGCCCCTTAGTTAGTGACACACAAACACGTATTCCAGGGTCTATCTAACAAAACTACTGATCTGATTTGGTTCAAATTTTTTTTAGCGCAAAGAACTTGCCGTGCAAGAGGATCTCCAGATATTGGCCGGATTTGAAACGGATCAAATTCTGGATCTGCCGATATCTCGGAAACTACTGGTTTGATTTGGAGCTAATTTTAATATATGTGTGACCATACACTAGTATTCCACAACTTTGTGCGTGGCAAAAATCCGTAAATCGGAAAAAATATCTGGAAAATCCGAAAAATCCGCAACCCGCAGCTACCGCGATGCTATCTACTTTGTTAGATTGAAAGCGAGCTGTATGAATAAACTCTCGAAAGCAAGAGCAGCATCTATCAGCCGCTGTCTTCATTTGTTTGAAGAAACTTAATTGTAATTCACCTACAATGAAATACAATTGATCAGTCATTATTCCGCCAACATCATTATTCCACCAACATCAAGGCATCTGACTCGCGAGAAATGATAAAGTGTGATGCCTGACATTATAGCCAGCACTATTCCAAATCCCCTCGGATGCGGCACGTCCTATCGTCTTATTGCACGGTTGTCTCGCTCTGCTTCCGCAAGTCCATGGCGTGCCTAACCTTTTGAAACATAGTCATAGCATCTCAATTTCAAGAAAATCATACAGGTATGCTGACGAATATTTTAAAACTAATTAGTTTCATACTATTTAACAGTATATAGCCTAAAGCGTAACCAACTTTTCGTATTTGGCCGTCCGAGTGAAAAGGGTTAATATACGCAAGAATTGATGATAGCCCTAAATGGCAAAGCCCACATAGCGAGCTCGTTTGGGAATCATTTCAATGCTGCTGTTATGACAGCGAACTATAATTAGCTTTAGCACTGTTGGTAAATTGGACCTTTCCAGCTTTAGTTAAGCCCCGCCCATTTCTAGCTAGCCTTCAACCACGCTTCGCTCGTGTTGGGATCGATTGATCCCTGAAATCCCTGACCAAACCATCAATTTCCAGAAAACTATACAGGTAGGCTGTTTAATATTTTGATACTAATTTGATTGGGTGCTGTTGCTACCTATGACATGTTTATTAAAGAGTAAATACATACAATTCGTACAACAACGCTTAGTCCGTCACCAATATTATGCGTTCACGACGAACCTATCTATGTCATTCCTGACGTCATTGGTTATGACGTCATCCTACACGTCATGTAGTTGATTATAGCGTCATATGATGGATGGATAGACTGGAAATGTCCATTGGAAGAGCGATTGGATTTCTGCATTAACTATTAAATTATCTGTTGATAAAACTAATTTCTATTGTCTAGTATCGGTAGTCTGATTTTAGTACGAAGATAATGTTGGTAGTAGATGAGCAGTATGAGATTGTGGAGAGTTTGAAATAATGGTCAACGGTTAAAGACAATAAAGATTTCAGGGGTAGCTAAAGTTGTGACATAAACATCAATGGTTAAGGAGAGTTGCTGGTAGGCAAGTCGTTAACAAGTGACAATTTCTGGTAAATCTTTATAAAATCTCAGCTTTCCAGTCAAGGCTTAGATTTTATGAAAATTTACCAGCAATTGTCAAAACGCATCTCCTCCTTAGCCGCTTGATGGATTTCAACAAAGAATGGCCACATGGTGCCAGGCGCTAGAACTTTCATTAAGAAATTCGATTTGTAAATATTTTTGAAAATTTTAGGTTTTGTGCAAAATTTATTGGAAATTGTAAAAACGTATCCACTCCTTAACCGTTTGACGGATGCAACCAAATTTGTCTGGATGGATTCTATGATGCTAGACTCCAGAAATTTATTCAGAATTTTGAATGCCCAATTTCTTCGGAGAAAATTTTAGATTTTATGAAAGATCACAGAGGAAAGAGGACATTGTCAAAAGGCATCTCCTCCTTAGCCGCTTAATGGATGTCAACCAAATTTGACAAGAAGATCCATATCGTGATACGCTCCAGAAAATGTATTCAAAATTTGGCTTGATAAGTTTTTTGGATAGAAATCCTAGATCTTATGAAAAATTTCCTGGAAATTTTCTAAATGCATTTCTTCCATAGCGCCCCAAAAATTGACCAGTCAAAATTCTGAATAAATGTTAGAATCCTTCCAGGAAAATTTGGTTAAAATCTGTCAAGCAGTTTAGGAGATACGTTTAAAAGAAAAAGTTGAGGGACGTTGGACAGATGAATGGACGGATCAACAAACAGTACATCATGTGTCTAGACACAGAGTGTACTTGTACATTTTGCATTGTGTGTCTAATAAAATGTGTTCTTACGAATGGGCAGGCAACTGAGTGCCTAGTCCACCTAGGCATGGTGTGGTCTGTGTCCATGACATATGCGGCTAAATGGGTTTACAAATGGTACATCATGTGTCTCGAAACAGAGTGTCTTTGTAAGTTTTGTCTTGTGTGTATATTAAACAAAACGTTCTTATGAAGGACCCATTGTATGTCTATTTCACCTAGACAGTGTGTGACTTTGTTTCCGTGACCTATGTGGCGAGATATCTCCATGGCATGTGTGTCTTCAACTAAAACATCACACATAGTACATAGCGAATGGCACTGTGCGACTGTGTGTCCCTAAGCTATGCGGCAAATACATCCATGACATGTGTGTCTTCCGCCAAAACATCGCAAAGCGTTCATCACGCATGACACTGCGTGGCTCTGTATCCATGACTTATGTAGCAAGTACAGCCATGACATGTGTGGTTTTAACTAAGAAGGAGCATACCTAGAGAGCATCACCCATGGCAGTTTGTTGCTCTATGCCCATGAATTATGTATCTAGATACGTCCATGACATGCGTGTCTTCAACTAAGGAACATCACGGAGAGTACACCTCGCATGTGTCCGTTAACAAGAGACCAAAGGGCCCTGTATCACTCACCTGCAATTATTTACCAATGCCAAGACGAAAAAAATGAGATGATCACTGGAGAAATTTACCAATCAAATTTCTGTGAAGAAGGTTTAGCCAAGTTTTACTAAAATTGGCCCAGTGGTTAATAAGTTGTCTTTTATGAGATATGCCCTAAGAATGCTTCCTCCCAAATATAGTTGAAATCGGTCCAGTGGTTCTCCAGAAGAAGACATTTTAAATTTCCCATTGCTTTAGTATGGGAGCTTTTGGCGGGAAAAGGATCCAAGGTGGCCCACAAACCGGTTACCCGACAGTTTCGAAATTGGTAAATTTGAAATCAGAATACTCAAAAACATTTAGAAAATCAATTTCGGCCTCAAAATCCATCAAATAAAAACAATCCAATATGGCCGCCAACAATGTTACATGTTGATTGGCTCTTTAGACAGATCAACTTCCCTTGATCAAACTTTAATGGCCCTCAGTCCCTAATCATATCAGCAAAATTTTGGCCCGATCCATCCAGTGGATCTGGAGAAGACGTTTTTGCGGAAACTAGGTCATCCAAGATGGCTACCGAACTATTTGGCCAATCAAGTTGCCTTGAACAAACCTAGATCATATTTCATGAGGTTTGGATCGATGCACCAAGCGGTTTCGGAGAAGAGGATTTTCAAAGATATTTCTAAAAATCGGCTGAAATCCAAGATGGCCGCTGGCCAAATTGGCCGATCTGCTTCGTTTGAACGGACTTGAATCTCTATGCTCTAAGGATTGTTTCTGCCAAATATAATTGAAATTGGCCTGGTAGTTCTCGAGAAGAAGATATTTTAAATTTCCCATTGCTTTAGTATGGGAGCTTTTGGCTGGAAAATGATCCAAGATGGCCGCCAAACCGTTCGTCCTACAGTTTCCAAAATCGCAAATTTGAAATCAGAACCCCCCCAGAAAATTATATAAAACCAATTTCGGCCTTAAAATCCATCAAATAAAAAAATCCAATATGGCCGCCAAACGCTCTACATTTTGATTGACCCATGGCAGCCACGTTTTTTGACGGATCAATTTTCCTTGAACAAATTTTAATGGCCCTTTATCCCTAATGATATCTCACAAATGTCGGCCTGATCCCTTTGGCAGTTCTGAAGAAGAAGTCGTTTTCGGGAAAACTAGGTCATCCAAGATGCCCGCCGAACCATTTGGTCAATCAAGTTCTCTTGAACAAACTTGGCTTAGCTCTTTCCCTAAAATATGTTTCATAAGTTTTGAATCGATTCCCTACGCGGTTTCGGAGAATATTTTTAACGGCGTTTCCTAAAATCGGCCAAAATGCAAGATGGCCACTGGCCAAATTGGCCAATCTAGCTACATTTGAACAAATGTGGATCCCTATGCCCTAAGAATGCTTCCTGCTAAGTATAATTGAAATCGGCCGTGGTTCTTGAGAAGAAGTTGTATAACGGAAAAGTTGATGGACGACAGATGACGGATGGACGGACACACGACAGATTTCAAACAAATTTGGCTAGAAGGACAATTATAGTGGCAGGCTTCAAAATTCTATTCTTGTTCAATTTTTGGGGTGAAAAACTTACCGGAAATTGTTAAACTGCATCTCCTACCTAACCGCTTGATGGATTTCAACCAAATTTGTCTGGAATAATTCTATGGTGCTAAGCGCCAGCCGTTCTAGTCAGAATTTTTATTGGTCAGTCTTTTTTGGGACAATCTTTATTTGAAAAGAGTACAGGAAATTGTCAAAATACATCTCCTCCGGAGCATTGAACTTGGCATGAAAGTAGTATTTGATGTTGGTATAATTTTCAGATATGGAGCCATTTCAGATTTGACATATGTTTGGCGTTACCAAGGCAATCGTTTTTGCATTTCTCAAATATGAGAAAATGACGAAAACACCGATATTTCTCTAACTGTAATTGGTAGGACCTAGTCACGGTCATTTAGAACAATAAGGTCAACATACATAAAAACCATGAGTGGCGTAGTGGTTAGCACACTCGCTTGCAACCTGATCTCAATTTCCAAACTAAGCCACTTTAAACTTTAACTTAACATAAAATGCGCATGCACCTACCATTGTTGATCTGTTACAGTCACCACCACATTTACATAATGGTGTGCACATTAGCGCAGCGTTCACACAAGCGCAGCATCCTTTCGTACATCCACATTTCAGGCGTTCTTTGCAAATGACGCTAGCTTCTGCCAGCCTGTCCTCATGTCCTCAAGTCCTAAGGCAGCAACAGCACCCAGTCAAATTAGTTTCAAAATATTCAACAGCGTGTTTATTAAATAGCAAAGTATTACAAAGATATACAATTCATACAACGTGTCAGACTTTTTGAGATTTTATGACGGTCTATATGGAACCCTTTGTGACGTAATTATTGTGACGTCATCATACACGCCCTGGGATGATTATGACGTCATACGAGGTCAGCTGATGAATGGATACTCTGGAAAGGTGAATTCTGGAGCACGAATCAGGGTTTGGCCCAGCAGTGTCCACCTTGATATACTGCCCGCTTAGTGTGCTCTACCAGGGCTCCTCTCGATGGTGGCATCGAATCCATTGCTCTGCCATTTCGTGTAAACAGCTGATTGCGAGCTTCATCAATGTTATCACGTGTGCTTGGCCTGCCATACAACACGATGGTGAATTGCTCTACAACAGACATAGTCTCATCTGATATATTAAAAGGCACGATTATTGCACATATCTATCTAACTATATATCTTTGCTATTTAATAACCATTCTGTTGAACATTTTGAAACTAATTTTACATGACGCATTTACAGAGACACCAATAGCACCCAGTTAAATTAGTTTCAAAATATTCAACATCTTATATAGTTTTCTGTGAATTGATAGTCAATGAGTTCAGAATTCGATCGATCCCAACATATCTGTCACAGTCACCATCACATTTACACAATGTTGTGTATATTAGCGCTGCATTCACACAAGCGCGGCTTCCATGGCATCCCTTAATGCATCCCCATTTCAGGAGTTCTCTGCATACGCTAGCTTCTGGCAGCCTGATCCACAATGCTTTCAAATCCTTTGTCCAGCCCCAGTCTCTACAGCAGCCATTGCCTCATCTGATATATTCGCTGGTGCACAGGACAGTGCCTGCAATGCGGTGGTAATTTCATTATACACCACCCAGATCTCCCAGGATGACTTTTGCCAACCTTCCCAAAATGCTGAATCTGTATCACATCCTGTAAAGGGGTGGAAACATAAGACGTGCACAGGCTATTTTCTTGGATGGTTAGAAACCACATATGAACGTTTTGTTGCAACTACACGCTTATCAGATTCAGTCGTCATGGCATGATCTAACAGAAAGGAGAAAACCTCAGTCTTGTTTTCATCGATCCGTAAGAATGGCTGCCAGTTGCAAGGAAGTTGTGTATCTGATTCCACCCACCTTCTTATGCCATTACCCTGCTTGCTTCTCGTGTGAGATTTGAGGTTTTGTTCCCAGTAGACATCCCATACAATGTCTACACGAATGACATACTGTGCATGTAGCTGTTTGGCTAGTCATTGCTTTCCTCAAGAAATGGATTACAACCTTTGTCAGTGATGTGACATAATTGACAAATGTCTGTTGGATACTCTTCTGTTGGTCAGGATGAGATGTTTTTGATAGTCCGTCATTGTGTGTACCTCTAATCATAGAATCCTCAAATTCAATGATAACATTAGCAATCTCTGGTCCTGCAATCATTCAACGTTCTAGAGCTTCTGAATTTTGAGTGAGACCAATAACTCCGTCATCCTTCACAAGGCGATTATTTTGTTCATGTGCCTAGTGAATTGCCATGAGGGAGAGAGAACACCCGAAATTTTCATTACAGAATTATGTTTCTATGGCAGGGTTAGTTGTCTTAAGATTGATTATGTCCCGGATGTGGACTTATGCGCATCTTGCATAATTGAAGTGGTCCATGCTGAAATACCTGATTGCACAAATGCAAGGATAAGAAGCTCCAAGTGGAAAGATGTATGCCAGTACAAAAACTGTGGGCTCTCTGAACACCTGCACATACTCCATGTTTCAAAGCTCTCACGTGTATCTGCATTATCGTCTAGTGTCTTGCTGTATATTTGTATTCCCTCCTTAGCAGTGTATACAAACAGCATGCCGTCACTCAGTGTGCATGCCTAGTTACATGGGGTGCCTTTAGATAGGAATCTGCGGTACCTGCCGACGCCACCACAGCCTACACTAGAGGGTCCACCCATCCGCTGCCCTCGGGCCAATTACCAAGCATGCTCAGTCCAGCCATTTCCGTCTGAGGACCTCTTTATATCATCACAAATCTTTCTGTACTATACTGTTCTGTCCAATTCCACTGAATTTGCTTAGCAATCGCATAGAGCACCTGGTCTAGAGTAATAACTGCCGTCTGTTCCGGATTCACATGCTCAGTGGTCAGTTTAATCACATAAATTGAGGGCCGGATCATTGCAACAGATTTCGTCATCGGTGAATAAGGGCAACATTGCAGTAATGCCAGGGGCATGCTGACATTCTTCCTGCTTGCTGGCATGGCATGCGGCCCAAGGAGATATTGCTACTGCTCTGTACAGCATTCTTGTCGGCTTGGTGAACATTCTCAACCCATTCAAACTCATTCTCTAGAATTTGAGAAGTATTTTGGCTATCATTCTTTCCTTCATCAATCTTAGGGGGCTGAGCATCTGTTTTCTTTAATACCACTGGTGAAACACTAGTGTATGAATTCGGAAGTTGATACTTGTTTGCTGAGCTTGCTTCTATGACATATGGCTGCTTCGATCAGTGCCATCAGCTAGACCTTTGCGATTCTACAACAGGGAGATCCCGGTGCCATGAAATGAATCAGTTACTGTAGTGGAAGCAGGGTTGTGGTCGATATTATCTATAGCTTGACCATACAAAAATGCTGTATAAGCCTACTGGTGTGTAACTTGTGGCTCTAATTCCAGCACTCAAGACTGTTAGTTAGATATGATAGGAAATCAGTTCACGTTCTATAGTATATACCAATATGTACAAAGGCGATTTCACAGTATGGCTGCAACCAATGCTTCAATGGCATAGCAACATGCCCCCCCCCACCCCCACCCCTGAGTCATAGAAACATAACCTCAGAGAATTGTTGGCAGCCATACCGTGCAATAGCCTATTTTGCAGTGCAGACACAATATTTTGTCATTTGATTTTACTGCTCTAAAGGACAAGGACAATATGAAAAGGACATGATGTAAATATGTAGCCAGGACTAAAAATTGCAAAAACGGTTACCAGGGTAATGCCAAAAATACGTCAAATCTGGAATGGCTCCATATCTGAAAATTATCCCAACATCAAATACTACTTTCATGGCAAGTTACATGCTTTTATCACAAAATGCACAATGTTAGTGTATTCTTGCACATATCTACAATGTAGTATACACCAACCTGCATCCTGTATAGTTTGCACTAGTAAAGTGCCGACAGAATGGCAATTATATGAGTAGATTTGCAATCAGTTAAAGTTGTCGCTGCTTCAAGCAGCAACTTCTTCCAGTAGTTTCAAAACGTTCAACAGCTTACCTGTACGGTTGCTTTTACACAAAATTACCAAAGTATTGATGAGATATTGCAATAGACATTATCGCGATGCATTATGAAAAATCGTGATAAAACTATTTATCGTAATCCCATATTTAGCAGCATAAAATTGCGATTTTATTTAAATCGCGATAGGTCGCATGATCGATTATTATTTTTCATTTGTGCCGCGGACCCATATACTGATTTCTAATTATGTAGGGCATCTATTTCGCTAGGGATCGCATAATACACTAATGCAGGTCACAAACGCATTAATCTATACATGTGTATATGAGCTCGCCGTCAGTTCTCCCGGATACACACAGACTCGAATCGATACTTTATGTAATTGAATACAAGAGCTTGTTTCCGGTTGCAAACACTTCCTAATGTAGGATGCATGATGCATTGTTTCCCGTGCCATTATGCATCAAAGTAGCAAGTTCGAATCAATAGCACCAGATTGTCTGCTTCTGTTCAATTCAGAATGGCTTATCTATTTTTTCATACATAATTTGTATTAGTAGATAGATAGATTGGATGGATGGATGGATGGATGGAGGGAGGGAGGGAGGGACGGAGAGGGAGGGAGGGAGAGGGAGGGAGGGAGGGAGGGAAGGAGGGAGGGATGGAGTGAGGAATGGATGGAGGCATGGAAGGATGGGTGGGTGGGTGGGCGGATGGGTGGATGGATGGATGGATAGAGAGATAGATAGGCGGCCAGGTGCGGGTTGGCGGGCAGGTTCTGGTGGGTGGGCGGGTTTGTGCGGCCGGGTTCAGGAGGGCAGGCGGGAGAGGACAGGTGATATTCAGTGATGCGTGTTGTGGGGGCCTATGCATGAACGGGGCTGATAAATGAATTGGTGGAAGAACGGAGGGGTGGAGAGAGGGAGAGGGAGGGGAGGGAGGGAGGAAGGGAGGGAGGGCGGGGGGGTGAGGGAGAGCCTGAGCGAGAGAGAGAGAGAGAGACAGGAGGAGAGAGAGAGAGAGAGAGAGAGAGAGAGAGAGAGAGAGAGAGAGATGGTTGCTTATGTTCAAATGACACAGTGTTGTTTACTCTTCATATGAATGATTTTGATTGCTTAACTTGTTGAGCTGATGATTGGAGCTGTATCTTGTGTTATCATTAAGGATAGGAAAGAGACCTGCAGATAAGAACACACGTGTCAT
>CM067369.1:206062212-206355579 GCA_034401795.1 Chaetoderma sp. LZ-2023a | reverse complement strand
CGCATGACACGTGTGTTGACGGATTGTAGGCAAACTGTAGCGACTAGCTTCTTCATATGAGTAATGTACGCGTGGCTTTACCCTGCCATGGGCCTCATAGCGTTTAATAGGCTGATTGCGCCATGGCGCAGTGGAACTATTGCACCCAGCCACGATGAAACAGAATCTAAATTGTAAGAGAATCACGCACGGAAGCTGCAATCGCGCATGGAAGCTGCAATCACGCATGGAAGCCGCAATCACGCACGGAAGCTGCTGACTATTTTGACAATAACAATGCGAAGGCGAGATTTACAGTACAACTCAGTAATAACTTTAAATATTTCCAAAACCAAATAAAACGGACCATTGAATATTCTGAACATAATTGAATTGGAAGACATTGCTCCCTACGGTATCAATCTCTCCAAATCCAATTATTTCAAAATATTCAGCAGTACATTTGTTACTAATTAACATGTTTTTGTTTTTGGTTTGGATACAATCATGTTACATTATTTACGAGCTGTATTGTAAAGGACTGATTGTGTTAGCTTGATACGTCTCACAGCTTGGCAATGTGTATAATAGGGAAGCTGCAGGGACCCGGAAGCTCATGGAAATGTGTATAATAGGGAAGCTGCAGGGACCCGGAAGCTCATGGAAATGTGTATAATAGGGAAGCTGCAGGGACCCGGAAGCTCATGGAAATGTGTATAATAGGGAAGCTGCAGGGACCCGGAAGCTCATGGAAATGTGTATAATAGGGAAGCTGCAGGGACCCGGAAACTCATGGAAATGTGTATAATAGGGAAGCTGCAGGGACCCGGAAGCTCATGGAAATGTGTATAATAGGGAAGCTGCAGGGACCCGGAAGCTCACGGAAATGTGTATAATAGGGAAGCTGCAGGGACCCGGAAGCTCATGGAAATGTGTATAATAGGGAAGCTGCAGGGACCCGGAAGCTCATGGAAATGTGTATAATAGGGAAGCTGCAGGGACCCGGAAGCTCATGGAAATGTTGCCAAACACAAAAGGTAAAGTAAGAAATCTTGGCACTCTTGAATTATGCCAGTTGTGTCTGCAATACCACCCACTCACCCACCCACCACCAGCCCACCCACCCACCCACCACCAGCCCACCCACCCACCCTCCACCAGCCCACCTACCCACCCTCCCTCCGGTGGATTTATGCGTTTAAAGGTTTGCCATTGAAGATGTAATATGTCATCGTATGACCATATTATAATAGTGTGGCGCCTTGCGGGGTGTATACGCGCTAGTATATGACCTGCGCAAACGCAGGAACACTATGATGGTAAACTATCATGGCTATGGCACTAAATCAGGTAAAGCAATGCAGGAATGCTTAGGCGTTCCGTAGACCGTACAGAATTACATAGATATGCCAAATATTCAAAAGATTTATCAAAAGCAACGCTCACGGCAGTCACGCGTGAAGCAAAACTCTTTCTTTCCCTAAATTTTCGCTGCAACCATTCGTCGGGTTTCGCCAAAAACATATCGCAACGCTGTTTTACATCCAAAATCACCGGTTGGGCGTCCGTCCCATCGTGAGAAATTCGTCGGTCGAAACGAGGAAAAATACATTGTTTGCTCAGCTCGCTTAAAGGATGAGCAACACTTAGCTAGAAATCGACGGGGCATAGCTAGGAATGGATGCTTCTATTGAACGAATACATTCAGGCAACATGTATGGTCTGAGTACCTGTTTTAACCTGTTTTAATTTTCCCCAATAGAGGAATCCAGTTTTAGCTATGCCCCATACATCTCTAGCTAAGTTCCGCCCCCGCGTTGCTTGTCTTGGGATCGGTCGAATCCCTGCACTCGCCGAATCTCAGTTTCTAGAAAACTATATAGGTAAGCTCTTGAATATTTTGAAGCTAATTTGACTGGGAGCTGTCAAATTAGTTTCAAAATACACAACGTCATGTTTATTAAATAGCACAGACATACAAGACGGACTAAATTGAGTCATTCATGGCGTAATTGATTATAACGTCATCCTACACGTTAGTTAGTGAGTTCAAGGATAGGTCGATCCCAGCACGGGCGAAGCGTGGGCGGAGCTTAGTTAGAGATGGGCGGGGCATAGCTAAAACTGTATACCATATGTGGCAACTATGACATGTTTTGTTTGAGTACATGAGTGAAAGAATTCTAGATCTGAAAAAAGATATGGGCTCCATACCCCTTAGATGCTTCCGTAGAAAAGAATATTGTCGTGGTGAGGGAAACACCACGTCAAGTTTTACAGTTATTGGCAGATGTCGTGTGACGCGAAGATTGGGTCAATTTATACAATGTCTTCACTAGTTAACAACAATTTTATGTTCCCCAAAACGATAAATAGCAAACTGGTAGAATATGTAGATTCGGCTAATTTGGCACTTTCATTCATATTATGGTTGGCTAGAAAGAGTTTGGGTTTTAGGCCAAAAGATCCAGAATCTAGGTCACCTGTTCACTAGGTTCCTACCAAAGACCCCACTCAATAACTCGGGAATGTCAAAAGAAGGAATCGCCAAATTTGGCGCATTCGTTTAAATTGATGTTGGGCAAAAATAGTTTAAGATCCCCGGTCAAAAGGTCAAATATTTAGGTCATGAGATCATTAAGTGTATAGTGGGAGACACATTTTTACCACAACTTGGGAATACAAGAGAGTAGAAACACCAAATTTGCCACATATGTCTCTTCAAGCATATTAACATAGGGGAGGGAGAGAGAGTGAGAGAGAGATAGAGAGAAGGAGGGAGGGAGGGAGCGGGGAGGGAGGGTGGATGAGAGGAGAGAGGGAGGGAGGGAGAGAGAGAGGGAGGGAGGGAGGGAGAGAGAGGGGGAGAGGGGTGGGGTGGGGAGAGGAAGAGAAAGAGAGGTTAAACTTCATGTTAAGGGGTTAAATTTCTAGGTCACGAGGTCATTAAATGCATAACGAAATGTGCATCTTTGGTCATAGCTGTGGAATGCAATAAGCTAAGTTCGCCAAAATTATTATTATTATTATTATTATTATTATTATTATTATTATTATTATTATTACTTGATTGTAGGATGGATTACATTAAGCGGTTTGACATTGAACTTGACAAGGAGATTTATTATGCTGGAGAATTACTCACAGGTCACGTGGTCGTTGAGAACATTGAAAACATCAAAGTACAAGGTAAGAACTAAGAAACATCTCGATTAATGATTAATATATAAGCCAACCCTGTCTCCGACAGACACTTGCTTTTTGGGGTCACAAGATGGTCTTTTTGGTGGAACCAAATGCTTTATAGGGATCTGAGATCTCTCTCTCTCTCTCTCTCTCTCTCTCTCTCTCTCTCTCTCTCTCTGTCTAAGTTATATGACGTATCTAGCTCCGTCATGAACAATGAAAATCCGCCAGGTGTATGAATTGTAGGGCTTTGATGGATTTATTATTTAATAAACATTCTGCTGAATATTTTGAAACTAATTTTAGCTGGTGCTGTTGCTGCCTATATAGTCAAATTAGTTCCAAAATATTCAACAGCTTTCTTGCGTGTATAGTTACATTCAAATTGGGATTCTGGGAATTCAGGAATCAAAGTATATAAATTGATCCCGACATACGTAAACAGTGGGCGTGATTTAACAATAAATGGGCGGGGCATAGCTAGAGATGGATCTCTTATTGGTAATGGCATTCAGTAAACGTCTACCTGTCTTTAGTGACCATTATTTGATTGATCATGCGGTTCCCATTATCGCCAGGTATTACTGTAACCATCTTAGTCAGAATTGACCTTGAAGCTGATATGCTCTGGGGATACGATACACTGATGAACCGCAACAAGATCAGGGGCCAATTTAGTGAACGTTTCAAGGAACTGGCCATCAAAACACCACTTGACCTGGTAAAAGATGATAAGCCACTAAACAGGGTTCACGACCAGCCAAGACCACTGTAAACCCCAATCACAGAAGCAGAGGTTAGAAAAATGATGGATGACTTACAGAATGGCCGTGCGTGTGGGCGCATAGATATTGATGTATTGGCTCACGCGCATACCCTCACTACTGGGCTAGTTGTCGCGACCACGGGTGACACCAATTCAGTAAATCGCAATTGCGCATGAACGCAGACCCGGCCGACGCAGACGATCAGCTGCGTATCGATACAGCCTCCAAAAGGGACACAATTCGCTTTTGGCAATGGAATTTTAAGCTTCAAGTTTATCATCCAGAAAAAGAAAGATATTCAGGCTTTAGTAGCTAAATGTTGATGGCTGTCATGATTTACTTTTCAACCAATCAGAAAAACCTGGCGTGTCTGCCTCGGTATATGCTCTCAGTCATATAGAGGTGCCATCTATAGCTTGACAATGTGGTATAAAAGCAATCATACAGGCAAGCTGTTGAATAATTTGAAACTAATTTGACTGGAAGTTGTTGCCTAAGGCAGCAACAACTAACAACTTCCAGTTAAATTACTTTCAAAATATTCAACAAGATAATTATTACATAGGAAATAATATAATGTATTGTCACATCGCACACCATTCATAAAGGAGACACCATGGCAGAGATCACAATTACTCGATATTACAAAGCAAATAATTGTGATAGGGAATGTGACAGAATATGAATGATATGGAATCTATACACCAGAATCTACCGATGCAAGACAACGTTTGAAATGAGCAGTGACGGATCAAGGGGATGGGGTAGGTACGGGGGGGGTCACCCCCCCCCCCCCCACACACACACCCCGCCTCACCCCACCTGGAAATTGGTTTTTTTGTTGCTTCAGAACGGTACGACACTTTACCTGTAACTATGCTTCACTAGGTCTTTGAACGTTTTCGAACGGCACTGTCTTATATATCTGGCCACCCTCTCCAGCACCATCTTTCACCTCTAGATATACATTTCTTTTAACGTCTGGCAACCGCCCATAGTGGTTTGTCGTTCAACTTCAATGATACGGTTGTAATTGGCTTATTAGCCAAGTGGGACTCTATCAATTTTGATAATTGGTCTAAACGGTGCCTATCCTTGTCGACCGGAGCTGAGCTCTGGTTAACCCCTGGTACCCTGAGACAAGTCACGTCGTGAGGACTCCATATGCACCTCTTAGACAGCTAATGGGCAATGTTGTCTCTTCCGTTCTGTATGAGATCAGACGTCTTGTATAAAGGCGATCGAGTGTAAGTCAAGGATACGTCAAACCAAGATGACAATCTGCACCACTGTTTATTGGAATCGTTGTGAGTAACCAGTTCTCTCTCAAAAGCTTCTGTCAGAACAAACGACTGACAACCACGACACTATCATAGATCTCCAGTGTAGATCCGTGTTAGAGAACATAGTAGTAAGTGGCATTATCGAAACACCGTTCGAGAACTGTGAACAAGTGATACGGAACTTTCTTCACCAAGAATTATATATTGGCAGACAAATTCCCTTCGATAGAGTGCACCGACTTGCCCGTCCACGACAAAATAGCTACCGGCCCGGACCTATCGTTGCCAAATGTGCATTCTTCAAAGACAGGGAACTAATCAGATCGACAGCATCCGAGTGTTTAAGGGAATCCAGACACCGGGCAGAAGAGCAGTTCCCGCGTGAAATAGAAAACAAGAGAGAGGGCAATTCACCTTTCCAGAGTACCCAGCCATCATATGACGTCATAATGAACTGCGTGGCGTGTACAATGACATCATAATGAATGACGTCATGAATGACGTCGATAAGTACGTCACGAACGCATATTTGATGACGGTCTATGGGGTGTTGTACAAATTGTTTGCTTTTACTATTTAATAAATATTCTGTTGAATATTTTGAAACTAATTTTACTGGGCGCTGTTGCTGCCTATGGCAGCAACAGCACCCAGTCTAAATAGTTACAAAATATTCAACAGCTTCCCCGTATAGTTTTCAGGAATTTGATAGCTAGGGCATTCGGGGATCGAGCAATCCAAACACGGCGAGGTGTGGGTGGAGCTTAACTAGTGATGGGCGGGGCATAGCTAAAAATGGAAAGGTCCATTACACCCCGTTGCAGCAGCTGCCAGACGTCAGGGTGACAGTGTGATAATGAAACGTGACAAGCCGTTTATTAATAATGTGCCTTATGATCCAAGTAACTCCAATTATGCGTTAAGCGGTAACAGAGAACATCATGAGCAGAGAAACCCAATTAACAGCACCATGTACCAGCGTTCACGGTATCACCCGATACAGAGAGGCATGGGTCCGTCGCACCACGTAATATAAATATCGATACAGAACAAGGATAGCAGAATAGAATGCAGGCTTCATCTACTACCAGAACTGTTACGCGCCAGCCAGAAACAAGATACCCACACAGTATGCCGCTGTTGTAGCAGGACGTGTAGGCAGCAGACCATTCCATACAGACAGGAACAAGAGGATGAATTCACTAACGCCCAACCCTAGCGGAAACGTCCTGAAGGATCAACCGCCGTGGTGGAAAAAACACCTCCAAAGCAGCAATATGATCGGCAACAACGAGCAGCAGCAAACACATCAACAGCAACAACAACAACAACAACAACAGCGGCGGCAGCAACAACAACAGCAGCAGCAGCAGAAGCAGCAACAACACCACCACCACCACCACCAACAACAACAACAACATTTTCGTAATTTGCAGCGACACCAGCTAATGAATTATGTAAATCAACCTGAATTTTCAAACTATAATCATTGGCAAGGGTATCCCACTCCTAGCCACCATCCAGAATACATGATGCAGTGGTCCTGACCAGGTACCCTATATTAGTATCAATGAGCTGGAAAGCATCCACATGAAGAATGATTACAATGACGATTGTGGTGATTATAGCGATGATGATATTTATATGGAAAGGGGTGGTGATGAAACTGTCTACAGGGATCGGCGCCGTCACCATCATCAGCAACATACACATCATACAGAAGATGTTGGTGTTGACGGTGAGGACGCCGGTGCCGGTACCAAACGAATCAATGGAAACAATAATGAAGGATTAGGCTCTTTAAGCATTATAGTTTTGAACACGTGTGGGGTTAGGCATAGATTACAATACGATGAGTATTTCCCTTCTTAGCGAAACCAAAACAAATGAAACTGAGCTGGATGCTGTTGCTGAGACATTCAGAGATGTACAATATGAAATTAATCTATTTAATCGTAAAAATCTAGCGCATCGTAGATCCGGTGGCATCTGCATCGGATATAGGCAAATTATCAAGCGTAGTTTGTCATTCCCGGAGTCCGAGTCTGAATATGTGAAGTGGCTCAGGATTGACAAATGCATGATGGGTACTGACAAGGACATTCTTGTAGTAATTGTGTATCTACCCCCCGCGGGGCTCATTATAAGCTACTATGCTAAGCTTTGATGAAATCCAACATGAAATTATACGGCTCAAGAGTATAAGCGATTGTCTGTTTACACGGCGATTTCAATGCGCACACAGGTACCTACATTGACTATCTAATATCCGAAAGCGGAGCAAATCTAACAGAATTCGACGATATAATTAACGAAGTATTCGATACTGAGAAAGCGCTCTCTATTTTTAATATTTTGCCTAAGCGATATTCTCAAGATTTAACCTGCCTTGACGCTTATGGTAAGAAATTACTCGAATTATGCAAAGACAACGGGTATCTAATAGCTAATGGGAGGGTCGGTAATGACAACTATATTGACCAAGTAACATATAAGGATAAGACGCTTCTAGAGTGTGTAATATGCGATCCGCAACTTTTTTCACTCATGATAGATATGGAAATCTTGGATTTTGATCCGTTATTTTCAGATCACCACTGTCCAGTAACATTCACCTTTAAATCCAGTAAGAATATTCCCACAGAAATTAATGTAATCGAAACATGCAGTAGCGTGAAGGTTAATGACACTAGGCATAGCGATGTAATAATATGGGATAACCGGAAACAAACAAGCTTTGTCAACAACATACAAGATGAATGCATAATCGAGCTCTTAGACATGTTATCAATTGAACAAAATATTGGAAATGTATGCCAGCGCATCAAAAACATATTCCGTACAGCAGCTCGACACTCTAATATGGTTAAACACAAAAATAGAATGCCGAAAAGAAAAGCTTAAAATAAACCATGGTTCAATCAATAGTGAATGTCGAACTGCTAGACACGAATACCGAAATCAAAAATTAGACATAAACATAGAAAAACATCGGAAAATGTAAGAATTCGGATCCAAAAATATTCTGGAAAATTATTAGTGAAAAAGGTCCAAAGGAAAATATAGACGTTAATTTAGAAACTCTTAAAAATCATTTTCAAAATTTGGATGAGGTCGATGACCCGGAGATTAGAGAAGGACAGCAAGTGACAACAGACGAGCAGATGATCGATAGTGAGCGGGCAAACGCTATCCTTAACAGTAATATAACAGAAGAGGAGGTAATGTCCGTATTACAATCTTGATGGCATTAAAAACGAATTTATTAAATCAACTACTGAATTGCTAATGCCGGTGTGGGTTAAATTATTCAATGTTGTGTTAAACTCTGGAAAGATACCGCAAGATTGGGTCCAGGGAATGATTATTCCTATCTATAAAAAATAAAGGGAATACAAAATCTGCAGAAATTTATAGCGGCATTACGCTCCTGTCATGTTTAGGGAAATTGTTCACCAGCATTCTAAACAACAGGTTGACAAAATTCGCAGATAATTATGGTCTTATCAAAGAAAATCAAGCTGGTTTCCGAAAAGGGCATTTTACTACCGATCATCTGTTTCTCTTAAATTGCCTCATCAATATCTATAAGTTCAGTGGACAATCATTATTCTGTGCATTCGTTGACTATGAAAAAGCTTTTGACAAGGTTTGGTGTACTGGCTTATGGTACAAAATAGTGAACTGCAAAATTGAAGGCAAATTATTTACCGTGATTGTAAATATCTATAAAAGTGACAAATCATGCGTATCTACCAACAATTACAAATCCGAATTCTTTCAAACATCAGTTGGAGTTAGGCAAGGAGAAAATATGCCCCCCTTGCTTTTTTGCTTTATTTATCAATGATTTGGAAGACTCCCTTGCCATGTAGGCTGTAATTATTTATCTATGGCAAACAACGACGTGCTTAAAACTATGCTTAAACTAATCGCCATTCTATATACAGACGACACTGTTATGCTTGCGGACACAGAAACAGATTTGCCGAAATTATTAAACGGGCTACATGAGTACTGCCGTACTTGGAAACTAAGCTTCAAGAGTGATAAAACTAAAATTGTTATATTTGGACCAAAATCTAAAATTCGATATCAATTTCCATTCAATGGACAAATCATTGAACAAGTAAAACTCTATAAATACCTAGGAATTCTGAAAATGGCAGTTTTTTCAATGCCGAACAAAGCGTGTGGAGCATGGAAACAAAGCCATGTTCTCTGTATTAAAGAAAAGCAGGTCCTTACACCTCCCTGTTGATTTGCAACTTGATCTTTTTGATAAAATAGTTATGCCAATCATGCTCTATGGTTGCGAAGTATGGGGATACGAAAACGTAAAGGAGTTAGAAACGGTGAAGTTAAAATTTTGTAAATATATTTTGAACGTACGAATGACAACAGCAAATAGCAGGATATATGGGGAGTTCGGTACATTTCCCGTTATACTTACTATAAAAATGCGAATGTAAAAATTCTGACTCAGCCTGTTACTGGACAATAGTAAGAAATATTCGTCGATCTTATTTAAATTTATTTACCAGTTATTTAGTACTCGAAACAATAACCAGTTCACAAAATTGAACAGAAATTTCAAATGGTTTTCACTTATAAAAGGGATACTTGAATCCTGTGGTTTTGCCCACGCCTGGACGGATTTTCCAATAGACAAAACTGACAGTAATGCGCTGTATAATCTTATAAAACAGACACTCCAAGACGAATTTGTGCAGTCGTGGAATGGGTTATTAAGAGATTCCGCTAAATGTGAAACGTATCTGAAGTTCAAAACCAGTTTCAAGCTTGAAAAATACCTAATTACATTTCCTGTAAATCTATGAATCAGTTTTTGTAAATTCAGAATGATCAGCCATAACTTGCCAATAGAAAAGGGCAGATTTTGGGCATTAGTAGGAGGGAAAGGGTTTGCACATTATGTCACACTGGGAAGGTAGGGGATGAATATCATTTCCTTATAGAATGGCCAGCTCTTAAGCAACTCCGAGATAAGTACATTCCAGAATATTTTCGAAAACGCGCAAATCAGCACATCTTTACATGCCTAATGAGTACAGAATATGCCAGACTCGGACTAAATGTTGCACAATTTATAAAGGAAGGCCTAAAACTATACAAATAACCTAACACGTCAAAATGGAGGGGTGCGAATTAGATGGGGATAGTGCTTTTATTCCATCTCATTTCATTTCATTTCATCTCATCTCAGTTGTATTCATTCCATTTCACCCCACTGCATTCCATCTCATTTCTGCAACAGTTCCCGGCAGCATTGCCGAAGTCTCGAATGCTAACAACCACTGAATATGGTGGCCGGACCCATAGCTAAGCCTCCTCACTCATTCTATTTCACCTATCGTATCGGGGCAAGGAGGCGAGCATATGCAAAAGGTATATTGAAAATTGGGACGGGTGGGCATGTCCGTCTCATTGTTCCGCTTTCGACCTTTACAGGAACAAGGAGATGAGACAGTGTGAAATCCAAAAGGGAATAAATGGGTAATAATAATAATAATAATAATAATAATAATAATAATAATAATAATAATATGGCATCTGTAACTACATTACTTTACCTCTCATGTAACTCTGTAAAGTTGGAGAATAAAGTCATTCATTCATGCTAGCTACCAGCGTAACCGATTGTATTTACAGATCAGTACAGATTTGATTTTTTAAATTCAGTTTGTGAGGTCGTGCTTTACTGGGAATAGAGCTTTGCGCGATTCTAGTTGACTGTGTCCATTCATAAGGAGAACGCGAGCGCTTCAATCGGTCTTTCCAGTTTATCTATCCATCATATGACGTCATAATCAACTACGTGACGTAGAGGGTGACGTCATAATCAAGGACGTTATGAATGACGTAGAAAAGTACGTAAGACACGCATAATTGGTGACGGACCAAGAATTGTTGTACGAATTGTATGTCTTTACTATTTAATAAAGATGTTGTTGAATATTTTGAAACCAATTTGACTTGGCGCTGGATAAGCAGCAACAGCACCCAGTCAAATTAGTTTCTAAATATTCAACATCTTACCTGTATAATGTTCTAGAAATTGGTATTCAGGGGAATTCAGGGGTCGATCGATCCGATCTCTGAACACCCTGACCATCAATTTCCAAAAAAGTACACAGGTAAGCTGTTGAATATTTTGAAACTAATTTAACTGGGTGCTATTGCTGTCTAAGGCAGCAACAGCGACCAGTGGAATTAGCTTCAAAATATTCAACAGCATGTTTATTAAATAGCAAAGAATTACAAAGACATAGAATTTATACAACGTGTCGGACTCATTGAGATTTGATGACGGTCTATATGGAACCCTTTGTGACGTAATGATTGTGATGTCATCATACACGCGCTGAGCTGACTCTGACGTCATACGAGGTCAGATGATGGATGGATACTCTGGAAAGGTGAATTCGCTCACCAAGTCCCACGCGAGTATATATCTACACAGATTTGCATCTAATGAAGCACCGTCCTAGCTATTACATGGTAAATAAATGAGAACAAATATTTATATTTTAGGTTACTTCAGTGACCTAATTTATTAAACATATACAGACAGAAACTTGCAGGCAGGAGCATGAAACTATGCGCCTGTTGAAAAACCATGGAAAGTAACAGGTTTAGGCCTACTGGACATCTGCATGTGTTACAAAGTAGTGTTCCTATGCTTCTGTTGATTGCATGGCGGCCAAGTAAGAAAACCAATTTGCTACCACCGACTTCTGTTCCAAACATCGTTTCACCTTCATACTATTCCGATCGTCGGAAATTCCCTTGGTATAGGCTCCTATGTCATTGTGATAATATTGATTTTCAACAACTACACAAGCACGACACACTATAACGGATGAATCCAGTTTTAGCTATTCCCCGGCCAATCTCTAGCTAAGCGCCGCCAACGCTTTCCCCGTGCTGTGATTGATCGATCACTGCACTCTCTGAAGCTCAATTTCCAGAAAACTATACAAGTAAGCTGTTGAATATTTTGAAACTAATTAAACTAGGTGCCGTTGCTGACAGCAACAGCGTCCAGTCAAATTAGTTTCAATATATTCAACAGAATGTTTATTGAATAGCAAAAACATACAATTCGTACAACGTGACGTACCATTAAGTTTCTGTGACGGACTAAATGACGTCATTCATGACGTAATTGAGTATGATACCAGGCTATATGTGACGGATTTGATTCTCCGCACTTAGGATAAGCAATTAATATTGAGAGGTCAATTATGGTTAGATAATAGTCGATTTTGTTCAGTATCCCAACTACCCTAAGCTGGAGAGGATCATCATCATCATCATCATCATCATCATCATCATCATCATTATCATCAGTGTTTATCCTTTGTTTAGTCAACATTTTTATTTTTGGGTGGAACTTTTCGGGTCCCTGGGTATTTTTGTGGAAGTACTGTGGTGCAGATGGGTGTTCCCTGCTTCAGCTGCGGTGTGCCGCATACACTCATGGTTACACCAGCCTGTGCCTACCAATTGGTTATATGTCTAAATTTGTCTAATATGTCTATTAGTTGGCTACGTCATGGTTGTATATTATGTCATTTAAGTGGATGTCTAGTTCTGATTAAACACATCAAGGGTGGGTGCTTCAACCACAGCAGGATGGAATGTGTTCCGTGTGTTAATAATTCGGTTTATGAAAAAGTCCTTACCGTTTTCTTTCCCACTGCGCTTAGTATTGAGCTTGCATGTGTGACCTGTAGTGCGTGTGTTGCTTGATGGGTCAAAGAATGTATATCTTTTCAAGTTTGTAATGGACATGGAAAGATTTGTTCGTTTCGATTAAGTCTCCTCTAAGCCTTATGCATTTTAGCGACACGAGGTTCAAAGCTTTTAACCTACCTGTGTAGCTGTAATTCTTTATAATGAGGAACACGTTTAGTGACTCGTCGATGGCCCCTTTCGGTTATACAAGATTATCTTCTAAAACGAGTATACAATGTGCAGTTACTGTTTTCCAGGATAAGCCGGACTAGTGATTTGAATAACAGGGTACGCGTGGGTTCATCTATGTAACTGAAGGTTATGTTAATTAACACAACTATGTTGTTAGCCTTTGATACGTTTGCACTAATAAGGGTATCGAAGGAGAGGTTTTCATCTATGTGTACGCCAAGATCATTTTCACTTGTGGATGGTATGATTTTTGACTGGCATGTAGTGTCTGTCATATAATACTGGGTCCTAGGCTTGTTTGAACCAAAGTGTATTACATGTGTTTTGTCTGTATTAAAGTATAGTTACCAAAACAATGACCAACTACATACATTATCTATATTGTCTTGAAGGTTGTCGCTGTTAGTGTTAACAGACAGTTTTGTATCGTCCGCAAACATTTTCAAAGGCAGATTACAGAATCAGATAGATCATGTATATACAGTAGTAAAAGTGTGGATCCAAAAACACTACCTTGAGGTACGCCACCTGTGACGGCTCTAGTCAGATGTTGTTTCATTGATCTTTACACGCTGTTTTCTTTCGCTTAAAAATGGTTGGATCCAGTTATTGATTTGCGCTCCTATACCGCACATTCTCATTTTCTTTAGTGGTCTTTTGTGCGGAACTATGAAACCGTCACTGAATCGAAAATTTGTGGAAATTTAAGTATTTTGTGTCTATTGGTTTACATTCATCTAGGTTTGTTTCCATGGACTCCAGTAACTGTGTTTTGCATGATCTGTTATGTCTAAAGGCATGTTGGCAGCAGCTGGTGAATTGATTGTATGTTTCCATATGGTTCATTATTGCATCACGTGCAGCTGTTTCTCTTCAAGTGGGTACGTTAGGCTAGTGGGTCGGTAGTTGTTTGGATTACGTTTTTGGCCTTTCTTATAAATTGGGCAGACGTTCACTATTTTCTCAATTTCAGGGATTACAACCTCTTGTAAAGATTTATTAAATAGGATGCTAAGGGGAACACTTTTTTGCTAGTTCAATCACAATTCTTATGTGTATGCCATCTGGTCCATGACTTTTCTAGCTTGCTTCAATAGTCTCTGGCTTTATAGAAATGACTGGCAAAACAGTGTTTGTGATATTGGGAATATTATCTCGCATCGTATTTATGTTCTCTTCTGTACATACGCTTACAAAATAATTATTCAAAACATCAGTCTTTTCAAATGTCATTTGGCTACACTTTACCGTTTGAAAACTTAAGCTGACCTAGGGTTTTGCTTTTGACATATTTCCACAAACACTTGTGTTTTTTCTTGATTTCTGTTGCTATCTTTCGTTCAAATGACCATGTCGCTTGTTTGATACATGAAGTCGAATTATTCATTTACTCTTCGTTTTCTTGTATTTGTGTACAGTTTGTTATTTTCTTCAAGAGTGTGTGTGGCACTGGATGTAAGACATTTGTTTCCGTTTGCGAGTCTTGCTTGTTTTTGGAATATACATTCGTCTGTCTGCTTTTATGTGTGCTTTTATGTTTGCTGTAAAAATGTAAAATGTTATAGCACGCATGCACGCATGAACGCACGCACACACTTAACACTGCTATGGTAATTATATGTGGTAGTTTGGGGGGAGCAAATTAGCAAAATGATGTGCTGGAGGTATATATGCTTAGGTATAATAACACATAAACCACAACTTATATATGATTCTGGCCACTGACATTGGGGACCAAATGGTGTTGGCCCATTAAGGCCGGTGGTCACATGACCAGCCATAAGACCACCAGTCCTGATGAACCACCATCATTTATTCACACATCTAGCTACTATATAGAGCATCTCTATTAAGTGACCACCTGTCTTTAGTGGTCACTTTTTGCTGGTGCATGCAGGTGTCCGGAATAAAGAGATTATGCTGTATACTATTTGCTATACAGCTTAGCGTCGGACTAATCAATTCACGCAAACTTCTCTCCGATGGTCATTTTTCATCTCATTCTCTCCAGAATGGCGAGCAGGAAATCGTTTAATGCAATTAAATGTCATACCGATAATTGTGGTTATAGATCTTTCAGCCCGCTGATGGCTGGTAACGGTATCCTGGCTCGTGTCATCTCTCGTGGCAGACCCGGTAAACATCCACGAGCCGCCGCCCATTAACCGGTTGCCATAATGATACATATGTAAGGATTTAGACGATTCAGCGCAGATCAGAAATAAGCTATAATGTTTCCATCAGAAAATAAAACGTACCGTTGAATATTTTGGACTTAATTTGATTGGAAGCCATTGCTGCCTAAGGCAGCAACAGCTTCAAATCAAATTAAGTTCAAAATATTCAACAGAACATTTTCTTACATTGTGTTCGAAATTACACTGCGCCGTGGATGAATGGGAATCTATCTGTTCTGGCTGGCTTCAATTATGATACACTCCGTTTCATACATGTACTTATATATTATATGTAAACAAATAGATAAGTTAATTAATAGATTGAACAGGGCCATTACTCAGCCGACAGTTGCAGTTAAAACATTGCATTTAGAAATTCAGGGATTAGAAATTCAAAGATTAAGGACTTTATTTCATTGGTATAGATTCCAGTTGTGCATGTTGTCTGAGAAGGATGCGGACAGGACAGTTACCTAACAGACAGTCACAAAACAAATACAACAATTAGACATTTATGTTTTTGGTTTACTTTAATTATAATACACATTTCCCACATTGATGCCATTAAGGTAGAGTCCCTCTTAAAACAACGCCAATGTGGGAAAACTACGCCAATATGGGGAAACTACGCCATAGTGGGAAAACTACGCCAATGTGGGGGAACTACGCCAATGTGGGAAAGCTACGCCAATATGGGGAAACTACGCCAATGTGGGAAAACTACGTCAATGTATGAAAGCTACGCCAATGTGGGAAAGCTACGCCAATATGGGTAAACTACGCCAATGTGGGAAAACTACGCCAATATGGCGAAACTACGCCAGTGTGTGGGAAAACTACGCCAATGTGGGAAAGGTTTATTGCGTTAGAATGTATTATTGTGTATCCGTGAGAGCTGATAAAATGTTTTACTGAAAGTCGTTGCTACCTACAAACTCATTGTGCAAGGCCAGATTTCTGGAAGTTGAGAACGATAGGTTACCTTTCAAACGCTGAATGGGAAATATATAAGACACAACACAATGGATCCTCCCCCAGAAACCACCATCGTCGTGACTTCCATGGGCAATTATTGTCCTCCAAAACTTTATAATATCAGTGACCTTCATGCAAATTGTTTTCGACTCAATTATCCCTTTAAACCTTAAAGGCGATAACAAATTCTATCATTGTTAAAATTTCAGTTAAAGAAATTTTGACACGCCATAAAATTTATAGTCGCTATTTTATTTTATTTAAATTTTACAAAAGCATAATTTTGCGTGCTTTGACGCTTCCCCATTTGTGTTCCACTTTAAAGATCTGAACCAACGAATAAGATATGATTCTAAGTTATATCATTATCGTAACACAAGATGATGGGAGGTCATAAAGCTGGTGACAGACATTGCTACTGCCAATAGCACAGCAATGCAAATCGATGTAGGCCTACAACAGTAAATAACAGAAACCCCAAGCGACCGGATGGCTGACCAACCTACCTCCGACCGACTTTAATAAAAAAAAAACTGAGTCTATATTAGATACCTATATGAAAAGCAAGACCTGACAAAATCCGCCAATATTTAATACTGACGATGCACGAACAGACTAACAGGCGGTCATGCAGAAACCACAAACAAACCCGTTCTACTGCGTTCAAATGTAGGCCAATTGTCTGTTATATAGTCCATACAAATAGCTAATTGCCAACTTGCTGGTAGACGACTGCAGCCGTTTAATGTACATAGTCTTGTACTAATGTACATATAATATGTATGTTTAATCAAGCGGTTTATAAATGTGTGTGAAAGCCAATTTCTCGTCCTACATATCGTATATCTTGGACACACTCCGTTTGTTTGTCGAGCGACCGACCGATCAACCAATTTCTATTGTAGGCCTAAGGCCATCGATTACGTCATGACATAATAGTGGCATCATCATCGACGTTGACCAATCACAGTGCTCCATTTCGTTACAATCGAATCAAGTGACCAAGCACAGTGGTCCATTTCGCTACAATCAAAATGGACCAACCACAGCGCTCTATCCATGATCATCAAAAGCTCATTTGCATAATTATCCACGCATCCCCATTTTGATCGTTTGATTTGGGTAGCTCATTAGCATATTAGGTCATGTGCCCCTTCATTCCAGAGCCACGATATCGTCTTAGCATATTAGATTACGCCCACCCGTGAGCGATCAGCATTTGCTCATTAGCATCTTAGAACACGCCTCTTCCATTCTGATTCGTCGATTCGAATAGCTCATTAGCATATTAGAACACGCCCTCCTATATTTCTAATGAATGATATCTCAATAGATAGTACGCCACGCTCACCTCCATAAGTGGCCATCGATAGCGCATTAGCTTATTTATTAGCCCGTGCCTCCTCATTCTATAACACCATTATAAATCCAACAAAATTCATTGTTCCAAAATGCATTTATAACACGTACCACTCTGGTGTCAAAATTTTAAATTTATAAATTAAATTAAATTTGCATATTCACAGTAAGATTTCTGAAAATAAAATTGTTTAAACGATACACGTTTAGAGGCTTAAACTGTGAGCCTATATGTAATGAAACGAGATAAATCCTAACATATGATGATTCCATTCCATATAAATTAATATAATTTTTTAAGTTGCGAAATTGAAATAGAGGCCCGTCGAAATTGAAATAGAGGCACGGGCATCTATTTCAACTTCGCAACTTAAAAAATAATATATATTTATATGGAATGGAATCAGCATGTTAAGATTTATTTCGTTTCATTACACATAGGCACATAATTTAAGCTTATAAAAGTATGCACTTTTAACAATTTTATTTTCAATCATTCTGGTGTGAATATGCACCTTTAAAAGATGATATGGTGTCATTTTTTTTAAATTTGTTGGAAGATGTCCACCGAAATTGTTGAAAAATTGACACCAATTCCTTTGCGATTGACACAGTAAAAGATAGGATATTGCCATCAGAGTGGTAAGGGTTAGTGGGAAACCTGTTTTTAACGTCGACATTTTATGGCTCATACAGTGTCTGTCACAGTCTGGTTTTAATATATAGGTACACGCATACCAGTATGAGATTTAATATTTCTGTAGAGCTCAAGATTGGTGCTATGACGTAGTACATATGTCTCTGTGTATGCTGTTATGTCCCATATATGGGTTACCTGTTGGTTTATTGTTTGGTTTATTGGTAAAGAGTTTGGCATTTTTTACTTTGTAATCTCCATGAGTTGGTAGCCATTTTAATGTAAGACACAAAAGCGCGAAATCTCACAGTATAATTCAGGCACATCGCAATAAGTTTGCTATAATCACTCAGAACTTACATTAATTTTTTTTTAAATTGTCATGCCACACTGTAATTTAACGAATAATAAATTTAATTTTAGTATCATGCGGAATGCTTAATGGCTTTTAGCTTCAAAATAACAACCTGTATTCCTGAAGGTCACATGAGAAAGTCAATGCGAATAAGGACACACACGCACACACGCACACAAGCGCGCGCGCGCGCGCACGCACGCACGCACGCACGCACGCACGCACGCACGCACGCACGCACGCACGCACGCACGCACGCACGCACGCACGCACACACACACACGTGTTACCATGTTAGATTTATAATGGAGGAGAAATATAAAAGTGTCGTTTTAATATTGTTAGCCGAGCCTACAATTGAACCAAACATAATTACAGGCAAACCTGCCTATAACGGACACCTGTTCAGAGGGCACATGGTGATAGTTTTGTAAGATGGGTGGCCGTATTATAAGTGACTATAATCTAGTTTCAAAAGTTATTTACCAAATGCTAAACGAGCTCCTTAAAATGTGGACATGTCTTTAGTGATCACCCTTTGACGACCGATAAGGTGTCTGCCATAGACAGGTATGATTGCATATTGATAACGAATATTGCATCATTTTGAGAAAACCTAACACTGTATATTCTCTAGAAAGATAAAGAATTATGTAATTATAGTTATGAATGATCTTGAAAGACAGCGTATTATGAGACAGATGTGATAAACTGATGACTTCATGATTAAATTCATTTGTATATATCAAAGCATGCATGATTTATAATACGGGGTTTCAAGATAGAGACATGAGACTCCTGTAAATAATATAAGGCGGAATATATAGAAAACTGGAGAGTTCTCTACATGCGCCTACTACAAACACATTTGATGAGTTCCAGACTCTAAGCTGGAATAAGTGATCCTTGACTTAGCATAATTTGTTCTCTCCTCGTGAAGAATTGAGCCAGACATATCAACCTTCACTATGTAATTATGTGGACAGCTACAGTTCATGCTTCGTCACATGTACGGAACCCTATCTCTTGTGAAATTTCAAAAATAGTTTTCTCTTGACCTAAAAAATAACGTTTTCCACGACCATTGCAGAGGATGCATGGGCCGGCTTGAACCTTAAAGGAATAAGTTAACACAAGACGTGTTAATGGACCTATCCATTTTTAGCTATACCCCGCCCATCACTAGCTAAGCTCCACCCACACCTGACCGTGTTGGGATTGATCGATCCCCAAATTCCCTAGCAGCAACAGCGCCCAGTCAAATTAGTTTCAAAATATTCAACAGAATATTTATTAAATAGTAAAAGCAAACAATTTGTACAACAACGCATAGACCGTCTTCAAATATGCGTTCGTGACGTACTTATCGACGTCATTCATGACGTCATTCATTATGATGTCATTCTACACATCACGCAGTTCATTATGACGTCATATGATGGGTGGGTACTCTGGAAAGGTGAATTGTTTAACCTTTGATTGGATCTTTATATTTTATCATTTGATGGACTATTGCTGTATAGTCAAAAAGATGTATGGTCAGCGGCTACCAATTCTGGCTTCGGTAGTACAAGAAGATATTGTAGCATACTAGAATATCATATGAATGACAAGGCTCTAGAACTAGTATATAGCTACAAATACCTAGGTGTACATTTTTCATATAATGGGTGCCTGATTCTGGCAGAGAAACATATATTTGAACAGGCCCGCAAATCTATGTTTGCTTTATAACGTAAGGCAAATCAATTAGATCTACCCATTGACTACCAGCTAAAACCATACTACCAAATGATCGAACCAATTCTCCTTTATGGATGCGAAGCTATCGGAATAGAAACTTGTAATTTATTTGAATTTTCATATTTAGACTTTCTAAGGTATATTCTAAAAATTAAACGTAGTAGGCTTACACCAAAGTATATGATATATGGAGAACTTGGAGAATTACCAATAAAATAGAACAGCCTGTGATTCATACTGGATAAAACTTATATCAGGAAAAGAAACTAAATTAGCATCAAGATTATATAAGTGTATGTTAAATGATTATAATCAAAACGGTAAACCATATCAGTGGCTGGCATATATTAAGACCCTTATGAACAAGACAGGATGCACATACATTTGGGAAACGCAGACAATGGACCTTTCCATTTTTAGCTATACCCCGCCCATCACTAGCTAAGCTCCACCCACACCTCGCCGTGTTTGGATTGATCGATCCCCGAATGCCCTAGCTATCAATTTCCTGAAAACTATACAGGGAAGCTGTTGAATATTTTGTAACTAATTAGACTGGGTGCTGTTGCTGCCATAGGCAGCAACAGCGCCCAGTAAAATTAGTTTCAAAATATTCAACAGAATATTTATTAAATAGTAAAAGCAAACAATGTGTACAACAGTCCATAGACCGTCTTCAAATATGCGTTCGTGACGTACTTATCGACGTCATTCATGACGTCATTCATTATGATGTCATCGTACACACCACGCAGTTCATTATGACGTCATATAATGGGTGGGTACTCTGGAAAGGTGAATTGACAACGCCAAAGCACTTCAAGCAGCGATAAGTAACATCCTAGAAGACCAGTCTAGACAAACGCGGCATACACTGATGACCGAATCGTGGACAGGAAAAATATATAGTAGCTTTAAAATAAATGGAAATGGAACGATATTTGCTTAGATTAAATGATAAAAATCGAATCAGTATTAATTAGATTCAGAACCAGCAACCACGCTTTACCGATAGAAAAGGGGAGGTGGGAAGGAATAGTAAGAGAAGATAGAAAATGTTCTATTTGTAAAAAGAAAATGAAAGATATACGCTCGGAAATGTTGCCAATTTTCTCAGTTATTGTCAACCAAGAGCAAAAAAATATTATCTAAAATCTGTCGACTTATTAGTGTTATTACCAAGCATTTTTAAAGGTGAATAGTGGACGACATCGATGACAAGGATTACGGCGACTGCGACACCAACAACAACAACAACAGCAACAACAACAACAACAACAACAACAACAACAACAACAACAACAACAACAAGCAACAGGCAACTACAACTACAAGAGCGAATGCTGGTGGCGGCGATAGTGATTATTTTGCGGGTGAGAGCTTCAGACTAGTAAAAGGAAATATCGATGGCAAGAGCAAAAGCTAATGTAAATACACCTATAACAAGTAATGATAAATAGTGTGATACTGATGATGATGATGACAAAAATGTTGATGATAAATACGGTTAAGTATTAAGTATTTATATTATAGTGATAATTAATTTTCACTCCGTCTGCAAAATATTGTTAAATCGTGTTCCCCATATGTCATGTGTGTATGACCTGGGTGAAAATAAAGTTCAAGTTCAAGGCTGTGACAAAGACAAATGTGTTGTTTGAATCTCAATATGCAACTGGTTCCGTTTCTATGAGGCCTTCTAGTTGACGCATGGGCTGATCAGTAAATGGATGAAGTCTGCCATCATCTGTCATCAGCATATAGTTAACAGGAACACTCATATTCCAAGCCAATGTCCCGAGAAGTCATCTATTGAAACGAGCCATAATATTTTTTGCATAGATATTTGTTGCTTTCTAGTAAGTAGTGTTATCTCAACGATACATAATCGCTGGCAATATAAGGCTTTAAACACACAGATCGTTAGTTAATCCCTGTAAAGTAGTTTTAATAAATTAATATGCGCATTTCTTGAGAATACATTTATCATCGATGTGATTTCGTCATCTGGACAGGTGGCATCATAAGCTTTCATTTGATATGCTATATGGCTGTACTCATAATCAATCTAAAGACTTTGAGCGACATTAAAATCACCTTTGATGACCTTGAAAATAAATGTCAAATAAGATTTTCGTAAAAAGTGAGCAAAGATGATTTAAAACAACAACATTGGCAAGAGCCTATACTACTAACGTCATACAAGATATGTATATGTGGTGCGTTTTGTTAACTTGTCTTTGATAAGGTAGGTCACTGGGCCTGTACTGCGTCAATATCGGGCCGCGTTGACTCGGTATTGACTCAGTACCGGTACCGGCCCAGTAACCTGCCTTATCAAAGACACACAGCATGTTTATACGCTATCGTGTAATTCCATCTATTTCTATATCGAGCCCTTCGTTTATTGCCTATTGTTAATGCCAGTTTATAATATAAATAGAATTATTATATAATGATACAAAAAAACTAGAATTTGCGATGATTTGTGCACAGGGAAATATGTAAATCTGGATCATCTAGGGACTCGGTCTGTTATTTGCTCTAATTTGTCATCATACATTGTCATTAGCTTTGCAGACATATACATTATACACTAAAGGTTCTGTTAGAACCCCGGATTGAATGGATGTAGCCATGGCAACACGTCTGCAATGTTATAGACGATTACGATAGGCATACGTAAAACTAACAGTATTATATTCATTAAATGAACAGTCAGACGCGTTAGAGCATTATATATCTGAATATCCGGAATAATGAGAAAATCTTTCTCAAATAAATTGTTTGAAATATAGTTATTTTTGCTCTGCATGGAGTATCTTAAACGAGTTGCCATTATTAGTAACGCACGCACGCACGCACGCACGCACGCACGCACGCACGCACGCACGCACGCACGCACGCACGCACGAATACACTCTGTTTGCACTCCGTCCGTCTGTCGGTCTGTCTGTCCGTCTGTCTGTCTGTCTGCCCGTCTGTCGCAGTTGGGTTTCCTCACTTTTTTCGCAGTCGTTCAAGGTATCCAACTGAGAATTGGTACATTGCATTATTATGAGAAGTTACAGACCAAGTTCGTGTTTCGCGTGTATGCGTCAATTTTTTATGGAGTTATGCCCCCTTTCGTCTTAAGAAATACGAAAAATATCAACTCTCCGCACTTTTTTCGCACTCCTTCAAGATATTTAAGGGAAAATCGATACATCGCCTTAATATATGGAGTTACAGAGAAAGTTTGAGCTTCAGACATTTACGTAAATTTTCATTAGTGTAATACACCCCCCACCCCCCCCACCCCTTTCGTCTCACCGAAAATATTAGCTTTCCACAATTTTTTTCGGAGCCCTTCAAGATATTCAACTGAGAATTGGTACATTGCTTTGTTATGAGAAATTACAGAGCAAGTGGGAGTTTCACGCGTATACTTAATGCGTAAATTCTTGATGGAGTTAGTTATGTCCCCTTTCAACTTATGAAATACAAACACATCAGCTTTCAAGACTTTTTTGTTCTCCTTCACCATATATAACTGAAACTTGGTATATTGCTTTGTTGTGTGAAGTTACAGATTAAGTGAGAGTTTCAGCTGCTTCTGTCAATTTTTAATGGAGTTTTGACTGTCAATCTCTAAAGATTTATATGACCAGGTAGCAGACATGTATTGTAAAGCAATACTTACAGAATGCTTGTTTTATATAGGCACAGTATCTGTACCAGTCCTACAAGTTTATCATTTATTTTATGTAGGGGTCCACTTTATAGGTGTTGTCATTGGTGGACCACCTGTTGTGTCTTTGCAAAGTGTAATTATATTTAAAAAATGAATATGAACATGAACTTGACGACACTATCATCGTGATCTCAATGGACATTTCAAGTTTTAGCTATGCCCCGCCCATCTCTAGATAAGCTCCACTTACACCTCGCGTGTGTTGGGATCGATCGATCCCAGAACGCCCTGACTTTCAATTTCCAGAAAACTATACATGTAAGCTGTTGAATATTTTGAAACTAATTTGACTGGGTGCTTTTGCTGTCAAATTACTCGACAGAATGTTTATTAAATTGTAAAGACATACAATTCGTACAGCGTGTCGGACTATTAAGCGTTTAAAACGGACTAAATCTAGCCATTCATTCTGTAATTGATTATGACGTCATCCTATGCGTCACACAGTTGTTTATGCGGTCATATGTTGGATGAATAAACTGGAACGGTCCATTCTACTATCTTCACGTTTCATTTTGTGTTCGCACAATTGACACATTATGTTTCTACCTATCCATTCCGGTATTCCTTATCCACTGGCAGAACTCACAAAGCCATGTTGTCAGATTGTTTCTGGTTGATTTGCCGTGTTAATGGCATCTGACCAACTTTGCAAATCTCGCTATCCATTTAAGATTCCAAGTTCAGTAACCATAAAAGCATCGAGAAACAAGCAACGGTCCTCAGTGGACTGGCGCGGCTGTGGGCGTATATGCCGGTGTTTGTGGTGAGAGATTGCGCAGTCTTAGGATGTAAGGAATATTTTGAAACTTGGTTGACTGGAACACGTTTTTTGCCAGATGGCAAAACCATATTTACGCTAGCTCACCAAATGATATAAAATTGTACATCATAGGCTACGTGCTTATGACGTATGCACTAGCAAGTGAAGTATGACTGCGAATGCATCCACCTAGCAACTGTATCTAGGCGTCTTAGTAGTCTGAAGAGTAACGCATTCTTAAGACTTTGAAGAGTCACTCATTCTTAACAGTTTAACATTTCACATAGGCATATGTACGATGTCTAACTCTTTAAAGGTGCATATTCACAGAAAAATTACTGAAAATAAAATTGTTTATATTGTATACTTTTAGGGGCTTAAACTGTGAGCCTATATGTAATGACACGAAATAAATATTAACGTATGATGATTTCATTACGTATAAAATAATATAATTTTTGAAGTTGCGAAATTGAAATAGAGGCTCGTGCCTTTATTTCAATTTCGCAACTTAAGAAATTATATTAATTTACACGTAATGCAATCATCATATGTTAAGATTTATTTCGTTTCATTACACATAGGCACATAATTTAAGCCTATAAATGTATACAATTTTATTTTCAAGCATTCTGGTGTGAATATGCACCTTTAATTGGTAAACTGGGTCAGAAATATTGAATAAATTGCTTATTGAATGTCAATATGCCGCTTTGGGACTGCGTCGTCATGAAAGGGTCAAACTCACGTGTGCTATATATTGAGCATCGTATAATCAACTTTATGTGATAAACCCAGGAATCGTTTGAAACAACATATTTCAACGTTTTATTATTTTATTTCCAGTAGGCCTAATGCCAGTATAAAATATACATAGGGGCCCAAGCGCCTTCAGAGAGTAATCACTGCGTGTGTGAGACAAAGGCATATATTATGCACCGTGCTATTATTTACAGTAGGGTAGCCTGCCATTGCTGCAAATCGCTACCGAGATTTGTGGTGTGATTTGTGGCCATTACACAGCCCCAGCATCCCTGCAGAGGCTGCCATATCAAATGCGACCATAAAGATTGTACCGAACGAGTAAGGAATTGTCATTTGTCTGCGAGGCTGTGATGTATCCGGAATAAAATTTGCCAGGAAACGGACAAGAAGCGAGCTCACCAGACAGACGTCTTATTTAACGTAGCGTGGCGCTGATGTATGGCGCACAGATCACTAGCCAGTCTTAAAGGCTCAGAACAATGAAGGCGTATTACCATGGCATTCCTTTCTAATCACTTATCAACGAAGTGTCCCGATGTGGACATTACGATGAAGAATCGCCCCTCTAGTCTAATGCATGTTGTCTCTTAATAAAATACGATCACATTTTCCTTGGAATTGCATCGAAAGCGATAATAAATCCGCACCGTCGAGAACGAGTATACAATAAAACCTGTTTATAACGGAGACCTGCCCGTGGGTCAAACACTTGTGGTTCTAAAACTTGCGTACTTACAGTAAAATTGCAATTCATTTATTATGGTAAATGGCTCTCGGAACCACCATCCTCATTAAGGCTGGACCACCTGCCTTATTAAGACTGGCGGCCACCCGGAGCCGTTTACCATAATAAATAAGTTGACTTTCGTGACCATATTTGACATGTGCATTGCCCAGTAGTTATAACACGGTTGAGTGTAAAAGAGCCAGCAGTCATATTGTTGCAATGTGGGAGCGTGCGTGAGCGTGTGTGCGTGAGCGTGTGTGCGTGTGTGCGTGAGCGTGTACATACATGTGCATGCATGCCCATGTGTAGTCATTGTTGGCATCCCAACGAGATACTATCAGTTATTTTTAGAAGCGCCTGTGTCCATGCACATGCTGTGTAACCTCCTGCTTAATTATGCAGACCGACGAAGACGCGTGTGAGTATTGCGGTTGGTGCTGTCTGTCTGTCTGTCTGTCTGTGTCTGTCTGTCTGTCTTTACATTGAAAAAAACGCATTGGCACAGGAATTTAATTAAAAATTTCTTTGCCTAAATTTGTCCTATCGAGACCAAGTTTAGATTTACTTAGAGTGGTCCCCCCTTGAGATTAGTTGGGGTAAAGTGAATTAATCAGTAGGTCGCTTTAACAGGTAAAGGCTGGGATTGATCCTACATTATAGAGGAATCACACACACGAATGCACACACATACACACACGCACGTACGCACGTACTCACGCACGCACGCACGCACGCACGCACCTGAACGAATGCACGAATGCATGCAATAATACATGCACACAGTAATACATGCACGAATGCACGCAATATTGCATGCATGAACGCATGCACGAACGGACGCACGAATGCATGCACGCACACACCCAGGCACTAATGTACTCACGAATTAATGCACCCACACCCACATACACACACGCAAGTATAGATGCACACACGTACGGATGTACGAGCACACACCCACACACATACGAACAAACGCCCGGACGCACGAACGAACGCATGCACGAAAGAACGAACGAACGAACGAACGAACGAACGAACGAACGAACGAACGCACGCACGCACGCACGCACGCACGCACGCACGCACGCACGCACGCACGCACGCACGCACGCACGCACGCACACACGCACACACGCACGCACACACTTTTGCAGACACAAAATTAAAAGATGTCCTACGGATATGATTTCATGTTGGCCCACCATTGATTTTGGTTGGGATTAGATTTATTTAAGAATAGGTAGGGAGGGATGAAACCTTGTCATAGTTATCAGGAACTATAAGGTCTAACTTTGATCTTACTAGCAAATCTTTCAGGTTTGGATTTCTATTGTAAGCTATTACTGGTCTTGCTTTGATCGGTTCCTTTAATTTAGATTGCAACTGTGAATATTCGTCTTTCATGGTTTTCGCTAATTCAACATTACGTCTATTGTATATGAGTTGAAATGGGATAATTTTGTTCTTTTGTGATATTCCTGAATCTACATTTATTGCAAATGGTGCTTTTGTTTGGAGTGTTCTAATCCAATGGCCTTCTCGTATTTTGCGAAATGAACTCGTTTCTTCTTCACTATCGAAGGTCGGAATCTGTTCTATTGGCATGATTTCAAAATGATGTTCAACTGAATGATCAGGAAGTTGGAAATGTTGAGCAATTGGCGTATCTGCTGAGGTGTTAATATCAGAAACGTGGCGTCTAGCACGCACTCTAAATGCATTTTTCATTTCACCAACATACTGTTTCTGGCAAAGGGCACAATTGATCATTAGACTACATTCTCAGGATCACAATGCATATTAGTTCGAATATGATATTCATTTTTAGTTTGAAAACTCAGGAATGTTTGTTGGTTTACAATATAGTTGTTTACTTTGCATCTATTTTTGTCGCATTTAGAAACTGATCCATCGCACATGATTGGTTTATTGTGTTTAATTTGGACAGGCTCAAACTCGGGTCCGCTATGAGGTTTTAGATTTTCAAGCTCATTGATGGTGTCTGCTTTAATTTTTCGAAGAAAACGGGCTGAATAGCCTCGTGCTTTCAAAGCATCAAACAGAGTAGAGCATGCGCTATTCAGATTTTGCCTGTTGCTGTTTGTCCGTCTGCTGACTGCCTGTCGGCTGCGTGCATGCCTACCTACCTGCCTGCCTGCCTGGTTGCCTGCCTGCCTGTCTGTCTGTCAAAAACTACTTATCCGATTTGGATCAAACTTTAACACAGCGAATGATCTTGCCGGGCACAAGAATTTCCCGACTTGGCCGTGATCCGGATAAAATAATCCGGATCCTGGATATCGTGGAATCTTATGGTCCGATGTCGCTCAAATATTAATACAGGGTAGGGTATGATCGTACACTAGGCTTCTAAAACTCTGGGCATGATCCAGAAAAATTCGTAGCAATCCAGAAAATCTGAAAACATCGGGAAAATCCGAAAACGTTTTACAATATGAGAAAAACGGGAGGATGAGCGTCTGTAATTTCTGATTGCTCTTGTTGATTTTGTACCATTTCTATTATCTTCACAGGAATTCGTGTATTTCTGCGCGGGAAGGCACACACTGAATGGCGTGTAACACGCGCGGGTGAAAGACGAACCGTGAAAGAGGACGAGTATTACGTTGATGAGAAGAAGCTAATCTGGGGAAAAGGTCAGTTAGTCCAAGAAGTTGTGCTTACCAGAAATAAATGTTTGAAAAGTGATTGGCGAGTCACTTTCGAATTTCAACAGTTATAAATAACGTGCTGACGTGGCTGCCTTACAGGTGCATATTCACACTAAATGCTTGAAAATTAAGTTATCTAAATTGTATGCTTTTAGAGGCTTAAACGTTGAGCCTAGATATAAAGAAACGAAATAAATCTTAACATATGATGATGTAATTCCATATAAATTAATATAATTTTTTGAGTTGTGAAACTCGTTCAATTTCACAACTCAAAAAATTATATTAATTTAGGCCTATGTGGAATTAAATCATTACATGTTAACATTTATTTCGTTTCAATACATCTAGCGACATAATTTAAGCCTCTAAAAGTACTCAATTTTAACAATTTTATTTTCAAGCATTTAGTGTGAATATGCACCTTTAAGCTCCACCCACGGTTCATCCGTGTAGGGATCGATCGGGCACTAATACCCTGACTATCAATTTCCAGACAACTATAGGGGTAAGCTCTTGAATGTTTTGAAATTAATTTGACATGGTGCTGTTGTTGCCTACGGCAGCGACAGAGCCCAGTAAAATTAGTTTTAAAATTCAAGTCGAATAGGTAGGCCTAGCTTCCGAGGTATCCACGTGATATATGCGAAATGTGGCGCAATCTGAATTCTGGTTTTTAAACGAGTAAAGTCTGGCACTCAAATCTTATGGTAACGAGCTTTCTTGTGTTGAAATTTGAGCCAAATTTTTTTATCAGCAGTTTTTGGGGTACAAATACGAACATAATTAAACACACAAACGCACGAACGGTTGTTTTTCACGTTACGACACGTACATATGCTTTCACAGACGCACACACGTGCGGGAATATACAAACATGTACAGCCCTGAACGCAATATCATCTTCCCTTTATGGGCTATAATAATTCAACCACATCACCTTTGAGATCGGGTACTCATCCATAGCTCTAGCATACAAATCAAATACATGCATACATGATAGGAATATATAGATCAACAAATGTTATTAACCCTTTCACGACGAAGCCGGCAAAACCCTGCCTCTGGTTTTGAGGCCCACTTGTCTTGAGGAATGTCCATTTGCAGACCAAGAGAAGAGTATTTTTGAAAATTTATCACTGAAATGCCTGGCTCGTTAACCGAGCCAGCCATTTCTGTGGTACATTTTCAAAAATACTCTTCCCTCGGCCTTCAAATGGGCATTCAATAAGGAAATATTTTGATATTTTGTGACCAAATTTAGACATTAAATGGTTAATGCAATGTCTGGTAACGTTAGATTAGTTCACTCCACTCATCTGGAATGAACATATAGCAATGTTCGACAGCGCATTTCTGATGCTTCACATCAATACGCGTGCAAATATTGATTTACGAGGGTGTAGAATGGGTTCAACCACTGCAACGAGACCATATTGTGCTGTTTACCCCGTTGTAGGAACTAGAGTATTTGTATGCTGTTCTTCGGATGATAGAGATATTTGTAAGTAGGCTTATTGTAAAATAATCATATATAGGGCCCTACACAAACACAAAATGTTTCAGGCAGCCCGAGCCCTGAGAATTACTGACTACACACCACCACTCACTGTACACAACTCTAAAGGACACTTTATCGGGACTGACCAGGGAAAAGCCGGGGCGATCCGAGAATGGCTCAAGGAACAGTTCACTGACAACGATGATGAGCCCTTGCGCCAGTTCTCACGAGATCCCAGGCCATTACTAATACCAATTAAAACAGCAGAAGTTGAGAAGGCACTTTAAAGCCCTGAAAAATGGACGTGCATCTGGACCTGATGGCATGAGCAATGAACTATTCAAATATGCAAGTGACATTATTTCAAAACCGATTCCGCACCTAATCAATTCAGCTTTTATGCACCACCTTCCCATCGACGCTGTAGGCCAAGGCACCCTTATCGCACTACCCAAGCCCAAGAAGCCACCTGGGCCCCAGCCAATCTGAGACCCATTGTGCTCATATACAGCATACGGAAAATCATATCCAATGTTACTCTATGCCGCATCCGAGACAAGATCGATTACTTCATCGGATCATGTCTGAAAAGTGGCTTCAAACGTGGACGCAGCTGCGTAGGCATTGTATGGGCTCAACGCATGCTTGTGCCGGTAGTCATGTTCCACAGAATGGGCATTGACATGTCACGAGCCTTTGACACAATCAAATGCTCAAAGATCATAGATATACTACGCCAGGCCAGTTGCAATGAAGATGAGCTACGACTAGTGAGACTACTGCTTGCAGACAACAAGCTGGGAGTACGAGTCAAGACAGTGAAGTCTGTAGAGTTTGCGACATCAATCGGATCTCCACAGGGAGATGGTCTATCTCCGGTCCTTTTCATCTGCTACCTTGCTGCCGCATTGAAATCTATGCGGGAAAGTTCCACAAGACCAAACCCCCAGTGTCAATACTGGGCATGCCGCTAGAAATGGAATATGCCGACAATGTGGACTTCATAGACGAGAAAAAGAAACCCATTGACAAACTTCTCCCAATAGCTGCAAAGCAAACTAAAAATTGAGAATCTCTTTATGAATGAATCCAAAACAGAGTTCACCCACATATACCTATCGACAAAGCATGAAACTACAGAAAATGACGACCCATTTCGTGGCGGCGAACCATGGAGGAAAAGTAAAATCCTGGGCTCACTGCTTTGCAGTACTGTTCACATTTCTGCACTCTGCGGCATGGGAAACATAGCTTTCCAGTCTTTCTGGAAGTTATGGATTCGTAGATCAAAGATTCCCTTGATAAAGAGGCTACGTTTATACAATGCAACCTGCGTATCCTTGATGCTGTATAACTGTAACAGTTGGGCAGCTCCAAAGGCAGCTGTAGACAAACTCGGTGCCTGCCACCGCAAACACCTACGCACCATCACTCGACACCGATGGCCAGAAAGCATAATTTCCAACGATGAACTATACAAGATGTGTAATACGTCGCCGCTGTCTGTAAAAGTCGCCCAGCAAAGATGATCCATGATTGGCCATGTGCTAAGGATGCCAGAAGATACACCAGCACAGGGAGCCTTTGAATTCACCCTACTCGGAGCCAGCAAATACAAAGCCAGAAGAGGACGTCATTGCATAAATCTGCTAAGCGTGTTACGAGGTGACCTCAAGAAAGCAGGACTCGGTACACTCAAGTCAAGAATGGACCTGGGGAAGCGAAGGATTTCGGCTTAGGACAAGACACGGTGGGCAAAAGAGAAGAAGAACTGATTGCAGCTGTAGGATGTTTCTACTACTACAGCCGCAGAATACAGTAATCATACATACATAAACAAGAGAAATGACAAATGCTACAAACTGTGATGTTTCGTAGCATTATCCATACAGGGATCCATTTCAAGCTATGCCACGCCCATTTCTAATTAAACTCCACCCAATGTCTGCCCTTGTTGGAATCAATTTGAAGCTTTGAAACCTTAAATCTAAATTTCAAGGAAACTATATGTGTGAGCTGTTGTGTATTTTGAAACTAATATTAACGCAGGCGGTTGCTTCCTGTGGCCGCAGCATCTCGCAGTCAAATTAGGGCCTTTTTTCAAAATATAAAGCAGAATGTTTATTAAACTGTAAATTCATCAAAGACTTTCGCGACTGACTTTTCGATTTTGTGACGGGGAGCTATGCCATTGTGATTTAGCTACAATGTGACGTATTGGATTTTGACACCAGTGAAACTGTGACGTTTATGACGGCAGATACTTGAGTAACAGATCGGATCCCTCTATTAACCGACAAAGGATACTAACACACTTATTCCGCAACATCAAGTCGTGCTGCTTTTTTTACTTTGAACAAGATATCATTGTTCATGATAGAAGCCTTGTCAGTAGGCCTACAAATTAAATCTATTTCTCTGCTGCTTCATTAGTGTCTAAAACCTCTTGGTTACTCCGCGATTACTGCCGCTACGTTTGTCAAAACAGATTTCCTTTGTCAACAGGCCCGCCTTGTTCCATGGAGAATTCATGCCAAATGTCAAGGTTTATATGAAATTTGTTTTATGGGTTCGTTGCCCGCTATAGACCTATTAATTTCCTTCCATTTATATTAATAGCAATCACAGCTAAAAGAGATTATGAAAAGTTGGTGCGTTTTTGTTTAAGGTCTGGTGAATTAGTGATGTACCAAGCGTGAATAGTGGATACCTGATATAAAACTGCTTTCAGTCTTCAGGAAATCATTTTTAATGAAATTTTTAGTTTTCTAGAGCACGCAAATTGCAAAATTGTCAATTCCTCATGCGCAAACAAATGCGCAGTACACAAGCATTCACACCCTCATGCACACACGCACGCGTATGTACAGGCGCAAACGGGTATATACACAGGCACGTACGTACCGCTACGTACGCACGCAGGCGCGTATATGTACGTGCATATGTACGCACGCACAATCGCTTGATATGGATTTGATGGATCAATATGTCGGATATAGCGCGTCTGGAGCGTATGTATAGCCTTTACAAATGCACTTAGCCAGAAATATCTCCTAAAATGGCACAAGAGACATAGCAAAGATCAGATCGATTTTCCATTTTTGGCAAAGTGAGACTTAAAATACACGGATCGAACGCTCCATTTTGTTAATATGGAACCATATGTTATATGGCGATACCGCCTTTGGATCGTTGTATTGATCTCCTGCGTTAAAAGCGTTTACTGGATGCACAGTTTTGTACGTGGTTTATATAGAATGTCCACGAAAATTAATATTAATAGTAACGTTGACAACAACTCTCTGTGGGGAAGGTACATCCACCCCTCTCCCCGGGCCATCAGCGTATAAGCACACAAACATTCCTATTGCAGATGTTCACGTCTTATACGAGCACTTAAGACGATAGTCGCGCTACAATTCCGATTTACTAAAATATGCATTGAATCCATACTCGGAGTTCAAAGTCAGAAGAATGAAGATTCGGGAAATAAGTTACCTATTTCTCACTGATTTTAGAATGCAGCTATTGAAGAAACTACTCAAACTAACTGTACAGTTTAATGATAGAAATTTATTAAATAACTTTCAAATAATGTAAGATAACTGTATGAATTAACATGCGATTTGAATACGATGCCGCTATACAATACTGTATAGCAATATATGCAATTTACATTTTAGTCGCTACAGTCACCAACTGACCTTCAAAGAATGCAAATTATATCCTATCTCAAAATAGTTTTTATCTACATAAACAAAGAATAACTAATCTCTGGTCGTCGTGTGATTGCTCTAAAAGCCTTATAAGGCCGTGTATACAGATAGCCGGTGACTTTGATTAACTGTCAACTTTGCTATTCCTCCTCAGAACATGGTATCTTATTGGTCGGCCATCTTTTTCAGGTCAATCTTATCTTACTTAAGATTTTCACACGGACCATTATTCAGCAGAGCGATCCGGTTGCATCCGGATCGATTTGATGGATTTCTGATAGCTTTATGGTAACAAACTTATTTTGACATCCGCATCATCTCAGGATGCCATGCATTCTTTTGCATTCCAATGTTGCTTGACAAGCTATTCACAGATTTCCATCTGATGATTCGATTATAACAGAGTATATTCATATTTGGCCTCGGTAACCAATGGTCTTCACGCATCACCCACCATCACAGAGTCGATCTTTAACCGCCACATAGCATACCCAATGGACCTCTCCACTTTATCCACCCAGCATATGACATCATAATCAACTAAGTCACGTGCAGAGTGACATGACAATGAATGACGATAACTAATCCGACAAGTCCCATATTTACACTATAATCTTTTCACCCTAACAGCTGTGTATTAAGCGCAAACATACAGGCAAGCTGTTGAATATTTTAAAACTATTTTATGTGGAAGCTGCTGTTGCCTAGGCAACAACAGTTTCCAATCAAATTAGTTTTAAAAACAATCCCGCATGATTGTGAGTATGTACCCTATTATCGGTTGATCTATTCTCAAAATATAAGTTTTAGGCGCAAGGCTATGTTAATGGATGAATCCACTTTTAGCTATGCTCCCTCCCTCCCTGGAGTTTTTGCAGACGACATATAACCGAGGGGGTTATATCTCTGGATCTGCTGGATATTTTAAAAACAATTCGACGAAAGGTTATTGGTGGCTATGTCACCAATAACTTTCAGTCAAATTGTTTTTAAAATAATCAGTAAATCAAGCGTGTTTACTCATTGAAATTATTGTCTGGTGGCACGCAGTGCGAGACAATTAATGATCAAAGAGAATAAAATGCTTCGGTTATTGATCATTTCAACAACATATTTAGTTGCTCGAAAATCTTAGCCCTTTTGATCCCGAAATCGCAGAAGTGTTACCGCAATCATACAGGTAGGTTATGCAATATTAAAGGTGCACATGCACACCTGAATGCTTGAAAATTAAATTATCTAAATTGTGTGCTTTTAGAGGCTTAAACTGTGGGCCTAAATATAAAGAAACGAAATAAATCTTAACATGCGATGATTTAATTCCACATAAATTAATATAATTTTTTGAGTTGTGAAATTGAATTAGAGGCTGATGGAATTGAAATGCCAGAGCAATTTCAAATTAGTTTCAATGTCCGTAGCTAAACCTTCGCACATTGGCTCAGATGCAAACAATGCGTAAGTAGGAACTCAAAATCCTTAGTCTAACCGCTCTAATGTCAACAGCGCATCGAAACGCTCAGGATGCAACTCATGTCAACTAACCGTTTAATTCACACGATTTTTGAATGAAAGTATAGCGTTTGCAGGCCAAGGGAAGACTATTTTTGTAAATTTACCACTGGAAATTACAAAAATAGCTACAGCTACAGAGAACGTGTTTGAACAGGGGAGTGTCAAGAAAAATCGTATTTTTTGAAAATTTACCCCTGGAATGAATGGCTCGGTTACCGAGCCAGTCATTACAGTGGTTAATTTTCAAAAATACTATCTCTTGGCCTGCAACTGGCCATTCTTAAGACCATTGCAGTGAGAGTTTCTTGCAGGCTTCGCCATTAATGGTTAGGTGACAGACACCAGAATGGTTAATACTTGACGGAGATATCTGATCTCGACATTCCGAAATAGCCTTCAAAAGCTTATATAACGGCCTCAGACAAACTCAGCATCACTTTGACTGAGTTGTGGTACTGGCAATGACGGCTTGCTCAAAATAGCCAAATGTATTTGTTAGTCATTTTATCTGGAACGGAATATCAGATAAGTTATAGATACGGAATATCCAATACTAGCGTACCTATTTACATAATATCTAATAGACCTTAGGTACGGATAATTCATAGCTAACTAATAGAAGGGTCCATTTCTACCAACACATCTCCCGTTTCCATCTAAGCCTCATAAACTTTGTATGCGTGTTAGAATAGTTTCTAAGTCTTTGAAACTTGAATTCCCAAAAGAAACGTTTCAATGTAGCTCTATGGGGAATCAACGTGACGGACGCGAAGGATGACGTCATAATCGATTGCGGCATTAAGGACTCGATTTAGTCCGTCTTAAACGCTTAATAGTCCGACACGTTGTACGAATTGTATGTCTTTACTATTTAATAAATATTCTGTCGAATATGTTGAAACTAATTTAACTGGGCGCTTTTGTATAGGCAGTAACAGCACCTAGTCAAATTAGTTTCAAAATATTCAACAACTTACCTGTAAAGTTTTGTGGAAATTGATAGTCAGGGAGTTCTGGAATCGATCGATCCCAACACCAGCGAGGTGTGTGTGGCGCTTAGCTAGAGATGGGCGGGGCATGGCTAAAACTGGAAAGATACATTAGTTCCTTCTACTCATAGAGCCATACAATGAATTCACCGGCTTTAGTAACCGCACTACTACGTGCATCACAAGTTCCCAGAGCATCAAGTAATACAAGAGAATATTTCGTTTGCAGTCTTTCCATACCCACCATGCTTTTTCAGTGTGCCGTAGCACAATGGTATTGTCTCAGGCAATGCTAAAGAATGTAGCACAAGAAATAGGCATGCAATGGTAGTATTTACTGCTTTACAGATGTCGTGAACTGAAATCAACGGATGGAGACCCGTATATCTTGTTATAATACCTGCGTTTTTTAATAAACGCTTATAACGCAGGTTGCTGGGTCGGTACTGGCCAAATACATGGCCGTGTTGGCCCGGTAATGGTTCAACACTGGCCCAATAAGCTGTATTATCATGAAAATTAATGTTTATTTCGAGAGGTAACCCTAAAGCACAGTCGGAACAAGGATATCTGTGCCACGTAGTTGGGTTATTATAATTCTCGGGTTAGTAAAGCCAGTATTTGTTTTTAAATAAAGTTTATCTGCCTCTTCATGTGAACAAAATATTTCTGATAGTAGATAGAAAACATTTTTTCTCTGTCGCAAAAGCCACCAGCGTATGACCTTATTTCAGGTCTGATTGGCACCTGTCCCTCAATGAAGGATTAAATACGGGCTGCTAATGATATTTTGTTTGAATAGAGTACCATGAAAGGCTGACATGGTGACAGAGGAAAACACACTCCTAGTACTTTCCGTCCAATTACATACAATTACTGCTTTGCAGTCGCGCTGGGTGTAATCCAAGATAGGGGCAATGTGGTTATTCTCGTAGACACGCTTTGCACTGTGATTGTGTAATCACGTTCAATCAGCGCCTCTATTGAGAACAGTGGACTCGTGTGGATCAGTGAATATAAAATGCATTACAGTTTGGAAGCATGTGGCGTACAGTACATCTCAGCGATAACGTTACGTGTTACCAAAACAAAATAAGACATAGGGTTGAATATTATGAGCATAATTGGAAGATATTGCTGCCTTCTTACTAGCATGTTTCTGTATTTGTTCTGGGACCGTATTAACTTAGTAGTAAGTACTGTATGGCACGAGGACAGGCAAAACATAACGTGACACTTCAGAAGGCATTCTCATGCATTATCTAGATGCAATAATTTAAAAAACTGTCGCGAGCTAGTAGCTCGCGTTAGAAACTGCGATATAGGCCTAGGAATGGGGAGGGGTGGTGGGGTGGTACAAGGAGGCGATAGCCCCCAGGTTTCCCCTCCCACAATGTATCCCCATAACGACCACTAGGTTTGGTCCACTCATAGTTTAGCCCCTACCCGCACACCAGGTCAAAAGGGCCCCTATACCCCTATGTGATGATGCAATACATGAACTATGGATGTGATGATGCAATACATGAACTATGGTAACACGGTACGCTTGACCGGTTGCTAGTATGATGTCTCCAATTGCTTTAATCTGGCAGCTTATGTCAAGAGACAAGGGGTCCACTGGAACATGCAAATTTGCATTACCATTGTGTCTCTATGCTCGTAGAAAGATGCGAAATGAGAAAAGTTGCATCATATACGCAATATGAAGCCATAATATCTTTGTGCTCATCAATAGATAATGTTATGGAAGAACGATGAAGTCCCTAATAAAGGGATCCCTTTCTAGCTGGAATGTGACGTATTTGATTATGACGTCAGGTTCTTGAGTGGCAGTCGTATCCCTGCATTAAAAACTCTGAGCACCGCATGAGTACGCATAGAATTATGAAGAACAGACAAGAATGTGTTTGCGTTATGACCGATCAGTTGACAGCATTTGGTGCCGGTTAGGCGTGGATAATAACATTCCAATATTCACCACATCAGCGACACGGCAGCAAAACGGATCTGAATGGACCTTTCCATTTTGGCCCATCTTTAGCTAATCGCCGCTCACACATCGCTATTGTTTGGATCGATCCATCGATCTCTGAACTCCCTGACTATCACTTTCCAGAAAGGTATACAGGTAACCTGTTGACTATTTTGAAACTGATTTGACTGGGTGCTGTTTTTGCCTATGGCAGTCAAATTAGTTTCAAAATACTAAACAGCTGGTTTATTAAATAGCAAAGACATACAATTCGTACAACGTGTAGCACTATTAAGCGTTTAAGACTGACTAAATTGAGTCATGCATGATGTCACTGATTATGATCTCATCCTATACGTCACATAGTTGCTTATGATGTCTTACGATGGATGGATAAACTGGAAAGGTCCATTGGACCCATACATTTATGTAACTGCTCCGATGCTCAAGTACCTGAAGTTATAATCAAATACGTCACAAGACGTCACAATCGAACTGGTCTAGTTCCATCACGAAAATCAAAGTCAGTCACTAAAGTGTACGAATTGTATGTCTTTGATCTATTTAGAATTGTATAATAATTAGGTTGAATATTTTGAAACTAATTTGACTGAGCGATGTTGCTGCAGCCACCGGTCAAATAGGTTTACAAAAATACAGTTAACTTCACCGAATACAGGTTTCAAAGTTTCAAATCGATTCTAACACGCGCAAAAGCGATGATGGAGCTTCGCTATAAATAGGCGGGGCATAGATAGATATGGATCTCAATGGACCTTTCCATTTTAGCTATGCCCCGCCCATCACTAGCTAAGCTCCACCCACACCTCGCCGTGTTGGGATTGATTGATCCCCAAATGCCCTAGTTATAAATTTCCTGAAAACTATGCAGGGAAGCTGTTGAATATTTTGTAACTAATTTGACTGGGTGCTGTTGCTGCCTATGGCAGCAACAGCGCCCAGTCAAATTAGTTTCAAAATATTCAGCAGAATATTTATTAAATAGTAAAAGCAAACAATTTGTACAACAACGCATAGACCGTCTTCAAATATGTGTTCGTGACGTACTTATCGACGTCATTCATGATGTCATTCATTATGATGTCATTGTACACATCACGAAGTTAATTATGACGTCATATGATGGGTGGGTACTCTGGAAAGGTGAATTGCAAGCCAAATCTCAGGAGTATCATGTGAGCGTGGTATATTGGAACTTGAACAAGGCGGATCAAACTTGATGCACACTGGTTTACCTATTAGAACACTTAACTGCAGAGTTTATATTTGCAATCGGATTGTGATTGTAGTTGTGTTGAGTTGAGTCTTCGAGTTATACGTAAACACATTGTTACCTACAGATGCCCACTTGACCACTGATCTTACACCCTAATCCCATTATGGCTAGTTCCATTACGAAATTTCTATAACAGTTCTGGTTGTGACTCGCATCTCGGCGGGATGGTGGCTCCGTTTGTCGTTTTATCTGTCAACCTTTTTTGCATTTCTGACATGGCCGCCCAAGTCGCAACTTCTTTAGCTAATTTTAGCTTGTTTGAATATAAAACAGGTAAATGTCTTTTTTATTAAAAAGGATAGATATTTTTGGCACAAACTGTTCAGTGGTATAAGTGTCAGACTTTTTGTTTTGCTTATATCGTATTTAACCTATCTTAAACTCCTGATTGGATCTTTTTAAAAATTCAATCCCCATTTCCTGATATATTATTGGGGTTGAAAAGTACTTGAATTTGGGCATCAGTCCTTGAACATGCGTGAAATTGAGATTTGTCTTTAGAAATACTTTAGAATGGCAGTAAAGCATTTGGAAATTTGTCTTCACAATATATATATATATATATATATATATATATATATATATATATATATATATATATATATATATATATATATATATATATATATATATATATATATATATATATATGCTGTTACAATATAAGGTCGCTCAAGTCTGCTTTGACACTGAACCGGCCATTTGACAGATATTTAAATAGACTGACGGGTCGAGTTAGGCCAGCTATAGTCTATCTAAATGTCTGTCATATGGCAGGGTAACAGTCACAGCAGATTCCGACAAACTATCAGGCAGCTGTTTTACACTCAGGCTTCTTTGGATGAATACATAGATCACAGAAATATGGGGACGAGGCCAACCATTGAAAATCTTAGATATATAGTCCTTTATAATTAAATTACCCAATTTGGTCAAGAAAATCAAAATACTTCCCTATTGAATGTCCACTCGCAGGCCAAGAGAAGACGATTTATTAAAATTCACCACTGAAATGTCTGGCTCGGTTACCGAGCCAGTCATTTCAGTGGTAAATTTTCACAAATAGTCTTCTCTTGGCCTGCGAGTGGACATTCCTCAAGACCTCAGCAGAGGCCGCTTTTGGATGGCTTAGTCAAGAACGGGTTAACCGCCCTTGAAAGGTGCTAGAATAAATCTGTCAATCTTGTATATGAAGCATGTATTATATATTCCTTTGCAGATAAAAATGAAGAGGGCCCAACACCTATCCTGCCACGTGGTGCCCACCGATTACGGATTCAGTTTGCGTTGCCAGAAACAGCCTTACCATGTTCGTTTGAGAGCAAGGTTGGCCGGATACGATACTACCTGCGTGTCATCTTGGATATTCCGTATGCGTCCCCGCCACAGGGAATTAAATACTTCACCATCGCAGGACCACATATAGATTGTATGGATGAACGATATCTGGTAGGTCGTCACATTTCATTACAAGCTAGATTTTTACTTTTACAAATTCTACTTTCTTTTATGCACTGAAGTCTCGGCAGAATAATTTTGAAGAGTAATATGATCATCCATGTGTATACCAAAACATAAATTCAGTAAAAATCTTGACAGAATGAGACAATATGCCGCAAATGGATAGATCATAGTTATACCACAAAGAGTGTATCCACAGATAATATATTACCATATCGCAGAATGCATAAGAATTACTAACTAATACTTTGACCATTTAGAAGAAATTCATTTATACATACGGTTGTTTATTCTTATGTTATTTTCTAATCCTATAATGGCTCTGACCAGGAAAAAGCTTACAATACAAATTCACTAAATGATGCGACCCATTGGAGCCACATCTGAGGCAGAAGCGTACGAGGGTTGCACGGAATGCCTACAAATTTCCCAATATTTCAATGCACCTTTCCAGTTTTAGCTGTATCCCGCCCATCCCTAGTTAAGCTACACCCACACCTTGCTTGTGTTGAGATCCATCGATCCCAGAACGCCCTGACTATCAATTTCCAGAAAACTATACCGGGAAGCTGTTGAATATTTTGAAACTAATTTGACCAGGTGCTGTTGATGCCATAGGCAGCTACAACGACCAGTCAAATTAGTTTCAAAAGATTCAAACGGAATGTTTATTAAATAGTAAAGACATATATTTCGTGCAACGTGTCAGACTATTAAGTGTTTAAGACGGACTAAATCGAGTTATTCATGATGTAATCGATTAAGAAGTGACGCAGGTGATTATGACGTCATATGGTGGATGGAAAAACCGGAAAGGTCCATTGATTTGTGTACACCTAAGCAACTCTATTCGGAATAGGTGATGGGTAAAAATATAATAAAGATATAGAGCAGATGAACCTGGTGGTTCTTTAAGATAAATGGTTTTTCAATCATATGCCTAAACGAACCACCATCGTTTGGCCATGAATATTAAAATCTTCATAAACAGCTTTACCTATATAGGTTAGTCCATGTGCCATTTTTATTATCGGTACCACGGCTTCACCATCATCACCTACGACTAATGCACGCACATACGCACGCAAACACGAACGCACTCACGTACGCACAACGCTTCCATATCTCCTGTCAGTTGCGATGACCACGTAAAAGATATAACGCATTCTGTATTTCAGGCTCCTGCTAAAGGAGAGGACAAGAAGAGCGTATGTTGTTTATGTTGTACAAGACGATCAATATGTATGAACGCTTTGTTAGAACGATCAGCTTACTGCTGTGGCGAGAGGCTCAAATTGAAAGCTGAAGTCCAGAATGGTAGCAACGAAAATGTCTGGCTCGTATGTAGACTAATGCAGGTAATTTATATACACATGACACATCTGTTTGTGTGTTTTGTCGTGCATATGCACTGTCGATTGATGGTGGGGTGGGGGGGGGGCGTGTTGGGGGAACTGGTGGGAGTGGTTGGGGTGGGGTGGGGTGTCTGTATAGTATTTTGGAAATTCAGATTCAGAAAGTGCATGGATCGATTGATTCCAACAAGGGCAAAGAGTTGGTGGAGCTTAGCTAGAGATGGCTAAAACTGGATCTCTCCATTTTGGCTAGAACTTGATTTGTTTCACAGTTGAGGTCAACCTTGGCCATACCTTCACGTATGGTTTCCTTATGCGACACCTGTACTGGATGCCGATGTCGTTTGTTAATTCTGAGAGATCATGGTTGACCTGAAATTTTGGTTGGATGATGGCTAGATAAGGAAACACATTTGGGTAATCACTGGTTTATCGTTTATGATCGCAGTTAAGGTCAGCATTGCTCTAGGATCGGCTTTGCTTTCGCGTTGTATCCGTACAGTAAATGGTTGATTGATTTGATCGCAGATTGCTTATAGGGTTTTAGTGGTATATAAACAATGGTTACACATGAATGCAGCTAGTGAATCGCTATTACCATTGCGTTCTGTAACAGTGAAGGAACCAAAGTCGATTCATGCATTTTTATTTATCTTTTTTAAGTAGTATCGAATAGCTTTCATCGCACTGGACTGGAATGCTGATAGCTGTGCACAGACAATTCTAGGGGAATTGAGTGATGAATGATGGTTACATGCGTATTGACGAAATTTTCACCAATATATCGATGGTGTCTGTCTGTCCGTCTGTCCGTCCACCCGCCCGCCCACACGTCCGCCCGCCCGCCTGCCTTCTGTCCAATCTCGGTTTATTTTTTGGTTTAGTTCAACATATCGTCTTATATCTCGGCATGGCTTCACCTTATTGTGACTAAACTGCTTCCATATATCACCAGCATTGTGTGCAATGACCTTGAGGTCATAAAGTCAACGTTCAAGGTCATCGTGACCTTGGTATAAAACTATTGTTCCGTTTAAGTTTTTGTTTTAGTCTGATAGCTCGCCATGGATTCCCCCTAGTGGTACTAAGCTTAGACACAGGCTTCGTTATAGCAAGGGCATGAGGTCAACGATCAAGGTGACTGTAACATTTGACTTATATAAAATGCAGACTTTAGGTTCTTATCTTTAGATCGATTTGACTTTATTTCAGCATTGTCCAAGTTATTGAAACTAAGCGTGGTCATGCAGTTACCTCAGGCAGTAGGAGCGGCGCAAAGACATTGAGCCTTTTGAGGACAAGGTCATTATGATCTTGATGTAAATCTAGAAATGCCAAAATTTTCGACAATATCCTGTCAGCCTTACACTGATGTCTTGTTTATCTGTAATTAGGCCCTACACGGTCACAATGCGCTACTCTGCGGTGGTGTCGTATCGCAGTGGCATGGCTAAAGCATGTCTCTCACGTACGAGTGGCTAAGACCTGTGGTCTCAAGCAAATGAACGCGACTACCTGTGATTGCATCAACTTGCGATCAATGGACCTTTCCGGTTTTAGCTATGCCCCGCCCATCTCTAGTTAAGCTCCACCCACGCTTCACCTGTGTTGGAATCGATCGATCCCTGAACTCCCTGACTATCGTACTCGTAGGCACTCTATGGGGATTCTCCTTTAATGGACCGTTCAACTTTTTGCTATGCCCCACCCATCTCAATCAATGCCACATCCACACACGTCCGTGTTGGGATCGATCGATCTCTGAACTCCCTGACTATCAATTTCCAGAAGACTATACAGGTAAGCCGTTGAATATTTTGAAATTAATTTGATTTGCGCTGGACAGCAACAGCGCCCAGTCAAATTAGTTTCAAAATATTCCACATAATGGTTATTAAATAGTAAAGACATACAATTCGTACAACGTGTCGGACTATTAAGATTTAAAGACGGGCCAAATAGAATCTTTTATGACGTAATGATTATGACGTCATCCTACACGGCCCTTAGCTGACTATGACGTCATATGACGTCAGCTCATAGATGGATACTCTGGAAAGGTGAATTTGCATAAAATTCAAGAAAGAATAAACTCACTAAATCGCACAACACATTGCACATTAATTCGCCCATCACTCACCATCCATGGATAGTATTGTTTTAAGCTTATATTGAATTATGCAACTGTTTTGCATATGTTTTCATGATATATCACCTTGGTATAGATTAGAATGATATAGGCTACGACAGCCTTGAGTGTATCAGGATATCATAGTACATTTTACTAAAACCATGGTAGCATAGACACAATCCAATGATAGTGAATGACATGAAGTTTTCCGTGCGTGCGTGCGCGCAAACTTGTTGTTTGCTAGACTAAATGCACTTATTGCTTCCTGACATGGTATAGGCCTATATGTAGTCGTAAAATTATTGCGTTTGAAATTTGAACATACAATCAAAGTTACATATGATTTCTATACCTAAAGGCACATATGATAATGCATGTTTCATTGGTGTTGTATATACAAAATAGAATAATGTTTAGCTACGAAAGATAACCGCTGAATGGTCATTATTTGCGCTTAGGCCTATTTTATATTCTAAAATGCCGATAGTTCGATACATATGCAACAATGTCAAAATAACAGTCTTGTAGGAACATGTTAGTGTGTGTGGGTGAAAATAGAACGCATTTTGTAAGTCTTGTTTTAACATTTGAGCCACTTGACTAACCTTCCCATAATTAAAAGAACACACATACACCCCGCACGCGCACACATGCGCATGCACGCACGGGTGCGCACATGAGCAGGCACGCACATCACGCGTGTGTGTACGCGTGCGCTCACCATGCATGGTATTATTATCTAAGCATAGCTTTCATTGAATTGCTCAATTATAACTTTGTCCGTTGCATTGCAGGTCGATTAGAAGGCACGTTGTTTTTCAAAGGTGTATTAATATTGTCACAAGCAATAATTCTTTTTTTTCTGTTTGCAGTATGTCGAATATTTCATTAACAAAGGCGTGTTAGGCTTGTCAAAGGACCTAGCCCATAAAATCTGGGAATACCAGTCAGAAACGGTGACTCCCCATAAGACGGTTAACTTTGATGAGCTACAGAATTACCTGCAGGTGCCTGTTCTTCCACCTACACTGCTAAACGTCAGCACGCTAATACGGGTCTATTACGTGCTAAAGGTGAGGTGCACGCCACTCTAACAGACTAGCTTTAGTGATCTTTTCGTACTAATTCACATAGGCGAAGATGAAGTATTCGCAATACAAGTTGTCCATATGTCATTAGTTTTAAAGAAACGTCATCATACAAATGGCTAATTAATATACCATGCGTTTCGCCTCACGACATTTGCTCTGTGACCTGCGTTATGTTAACCAGCTAACCATAAAACGTGCATATTCACAGCAAAATTACTGAAAATAAAATTGTTTAGATTATAGACTTTTAGAGGCTTAACTGTGAGCCTATAGGTAACGAAACGATATAAATCTTAACATATGATGATTTCATTCTATATAAATTAATATCATTTTTATGTTGCGAAATTGAAATAGAGGCATGGATGGGCCTCTATTTCAATTTCGCAACTTAAAAAATTATATTAATTTATATGGAATGGAATCATCATATGTTAAGATTTATTTCGTTTCGTTACACATAGGCACATAATTTAAGCTTATAAAAGTATGCAATTTTAACAATTTTATTTTCAATCATTCTGGTGTGAAAATTTAATCTTCCAATGCCACAGTTTCAATCCAGCTATACACGAGAGCTGTCATAGGCAGCAAGGTCTCCAAGACAGATTAATTTCAAAACATTCAACGAAATACTCCGTTCATCATAAAGACGCTATCATTTCTCGTCTGTGTCTAAAAGGTTAACTCTTTCCTCTCTACAAAGCATCTACGACAATTCCCTTTAATTGTCCCATAATATCGCGGGCTGTGGGTAAGTACTGGACGAATATCAGACCGTATGGTCGGATATTCGTCTGGTACTATCTGGGTTTGAAGTCAAACTTTTGTGACACATTCTTTTTGTTTATGCTATTGAATTGTAAACGTTCATTATCGGTCATCCATGCACATAAATAGTAGGATATAGGATATCGTATACTCCAGAAGAAATCGTTGTTGCCGGCAGATGTTGCTGTCTTAGGCAACAACACATATTAATAGACGTTTCCACTTTAGCAATTCATCCTGTGACGCCATAATCAACTACGTGATGTGTAGAATGACATCATAATGAATGACGTCATGTATGACGTCGATAAGTACGTCACGAACGCATATTTGAAGACTGACTGTGCGTTGTTGTATGAATTCTATGTCTTTACTATTTAATAAATATTCTGTTGAATATTTTGAAACTAATTTGACTGGGTGCTGGTGCTGCCATAGGCAGAAACAGCACCAAGTCAAATTAGTTACGAAATATCCAAACAGCTTACCTACATAGTTTTCAGGAAATTTATAGTTAGGGCATTCGGGGATCGATCAATCCCAACACGGCGAAGTGTGGGTGGAGGATAGATAGCGATGCGCGGGGCATAGCTAAAAATGGAACGATCCATTACAGCAATACTGATTACAAACTCGTCTGTCGGCTAGATTTTCCATCTATGGGAATATAGAGAGTAAATATAAGGTTTAGATAAGTGAAGCCCGTAACTTGATTCTAAAGTATTCATACCTTATTGAAATCTCACAGTTTTTGAAATGAAATGTAAATTATTGACAATCACTAATGGCCCTTTCCAGAGTAATTATGTCATATGACGTCATTATCAGCTAAGCGGCGTGTAGGATGACGTCATAATCATTACGTCATAAATTATTCTATACGTGTGTGGGGGGGGGGGGGGGGCGTCTTTAACTCTTAATAGTCTGACACGTTGTACAAATTCAGAGATCGATCGAACCCAACACGATCGAGGTGTGGGCGGAGCTGAGCTAGAAATGGGTGGGTCATAGCTAAAAATGGAAAGCACCATTGTTTACATAGTAGGTTTGCATTGGAACGTCTTCTGAACTGAACACCACATAGCCGTTAGAAGCAAAATACCGTATTAATAGATATGAATGTTTCCTAATAATTTCCTGATAACGCGGGTTACTGAGCCATTACTGTGCCAATACATGGTCGTGTTGGCTCGGTATTGGACAGGTACCAGATCAGGTGTTACGTCTGCCTTAAAAGCTGTACCTTTATGACATTTAAATGTGCATATTATGCCGGTTATGAAAACACAGAATATATGCTATTGTTTTGATTTACAGATTGTCCTGTGCATGGAGAAATCTGGAGAAGACCTGGAGATTGATTTGCCAGTTACCATAGCAACCGTCCCTTTCCGAATTCCAAATACTCCCCCGCCAAAAATGCAATTTGGTAAGTTAATTGACAGATGAAATAAAGCGATGTTAATGATTTTATAAAATGCAGTATCTTCATATTGTACAATAACTACTAGGGAAAAAATTTCCAAAGATAGCATTCGCAAAATTATCTACCTAGAACCAGCCTTCAATTAATCTCCAAACGCCATTTCCCTGTTACCGGTGCGTGGTTCATGGTTAGCATGGTGAAAGGCTTCATCTGCACTATATCCAAGAAATTGAGCAACTAAGTTATTCGCCTCTTCCTAAAACACAAACGATAAGGATATAATTCAGTAAGAATAAACTGTTTGCAGACTATATGTGGTCCAAATTACCACTGTATCACTAATCAACTTTTGACTATGCCCCACCTATCTCTAACTAAGCTCCGCCCATGCGTTGTGCGTGTTGGGATCGATGTATATACTTTGAATCCTGAATTACCAGAATTCTAATTTCATGGTAACTGTAGAGAACAGCTAACTTGTTGGATATTTTGAACCTAATTTGGCTGGGCCTGCTGCTGCCTATGGCAGCAACAACGCCCAATCAAATTAGTTTTCAAATATTCCACAGGATGTTTCTTAAGTAGTAAAGACATGTAATTCGTACAACTGATGAACTATTCCAGTATTTCTATTCCAGTATTTCAGCCTACACCTGACGTAATTGATTATGACATCATATACTTGACTTACCGATAGGATTCAACCATTGATGATAATTTTATACCCATCCCTAAGAATGCAGGTTACTGAGCTAGTACTGGACCTATACCAGTCCGTATCGGCCCAGTATTGGTCCAGTACCACCCCAGTAACATACGTTGTCGGAGATTATATAAGTAGAATTTTCTGCATTCTGAATTCGTTTGCATTCTTTTGGTGGCAAAGGGAACCATGTGATAAATGATGAAATTCTGTCACATGTGTGGGTTTGAGTGTGTGATGTCACATGAGGTGTGGGCTTGGGTGTGAGATCTCACAGCAGGTATGGGCTTGAGTGTGTGATCTCAGAGCAGATGGGCTTGAGTGTGTGATCTCACAGCGTGTGTGTGTGCGTGTGTGCGTGTGCGCGCGCGTGTGTGTGTGTGTGTGTATGTGTGTGTGTGTGTGTGTGTGTGTGTGTGTGTGTGTGTGTGTGTGTGTGTGTGTGTGTTGTGTGTGTGTTGTGTGTGTGTGTGTGTGTGTGTGTGTGTGTGTGTGTGTGTGTGTGTGTGTGTGTGTGTGTGTGTGTGTGTGTGTGTGTGTGTGTGTGTGTGTGTGTGTGTGTGTGTGTGTGTGTGTGTGTGTGTGTGTGTGTGTGTGTGTGTGTGTGTGTGTGTGTGTGTGTGTGTGTGTGTGTGTGTGTGTGTGTGTGTGTGTGTGTGTGTGTGTGTGTGTGTGTGTGTGTGTGTGTGTGTGTGTGTGTGTGTGTGTGTGTGTGTGTGTGTGTGTGTGTGTGTGTGTGTGTGTGTGTGTGTGTGTGTGTGTGTGTGTGTGTGTGTGTGTGTGTGTGTGTGTGTGTGTGTGTGTGTGTGTGTGTGTGTGTGTGTGTGTGTGTGTGTGTGTGTGTGTGTGTGTGATATCACAGGGTGTGTGCGTTTGAGTGTGTGATGTCACGGGGCATGTGGGTTTGGGTGTGTGATGTTACAGGAGGTGTGTGTTTGAGTGCGCAATGTTACAGTGTGTGTGTGTGTGTGTGTGTGTGTGTGTGTGTGTGTGTGTGTGTGTGTGTGTGTGTGTGTGTGTGTGTGTGTGTGTGTGTGTGTGTGTGTGTGTGTGTTGTGTGTGTGTGTGTGTGTGTGTGTGTGTGTGTGTGTGTGTGTGTGTGTGTGTGTGTGTGTGTGTGTGATATCACAGGGTGTGTGTTTGAGTGTGTGATGTCACAGGAGGTGTGCTTTTGAGTGTGTGATGCCACAGGAAGTGTGTGTTTGAGTGTGTGATGTCACAAGAGGTGTGCGTTTGAGTGTGTGATGTCACAGGGTGTGTGTTTGAGTGTGTGATGTTACAGGAAATGTGGGACTGTGGGTAAGATGGTTTAGCGAGGTGTGGTAATGAGAATGTGGTATTGTACTCTTGTGGGCGTGTGTGCGAGCGAGCGAGCGAGCGAGCGAGCGTACGGGTAGTATTTCAAAGACTACTTATCAGATTTGGCTGGATTTTAGCACAACAAAGGAACTTATAGTGCAAGAGGATCTCCAGACTTTGGCCACGATTTGTGTAAAATAACCCATACAAGTCCGATTTGTTTCAAATTTTAACGCAAGATAAGGTGTGGCTGTACACTAAGATTCCACAACTTTGAGCATGGCTCGAAAAAAATAGCATTAAAAAGCCCTGAAAGATTTCGGAAAATCATTTTAAAAAACCCTTTACAATGAGACAAGAACGGGTAATCGATGGTTTTCAATCATTGATGGCCTTTGTTTATTATTCTGTTTCAGATGTTGCTGTTGAAAACGCTGAAGGAGGCATCTACATTAGTCCCGAGTTCCTTCTCGGCCAAGTGTACATGGGCGAAAATGACGAGTCAGATGACACTATTCTTTATCGACCAGTATACCCTTGCGTGCCTCATGAAAAGATCACTGTTACTAACACAAATAATGCGGTGAAACATACTAAGAAGTACCGTCTACCAGGCAGGTCACGACAGAAACTCAACGAGTCAGAAGTCTCGCATACAGAAAATGAAACAACGCAGGTGGATAGTCCCGCGCCGGATGACAGAAGTACAACCATGACGCCGGTGTCAAGCGAGCAGAAACCTATGCTTCAGACATCTGTATTGCCGAAAACAGTAGAGCGAATCACGAATGTGGTGACTACAGTGAAACACGAAACAAGTGAATGTCGCAAGGTATTCTCGTCTTCCATGTCTTCATCATCCAAGACGAAACAGGAAATGATGAAACATGAAGTGCTCACAACGCAAGGCGAGGATTTACCGTTATTAGAGGGTGAAACGAGCAAACATTCCATAGAAATGACAGTGATTAGTTCGAAAGACGTATGGATTGATAAGCCAAAGCCAACAAATGTTAATAGTACTCATAATTCAAGTGAAAAATTAGATAGCCGTGTTATTAACACGAGTGCACCTGGTAGCGATAGCCAATCGACAAACTCAGGTAATATGACATACGTTGATAAAATAACAACACTGCAACAACAAGATGTATCTCATGTTAACAGTGACGCTGAACAGGGCAGGGGAGACGTCTCTGAGACCCAGCATTCGATTATAATGGTATCGGGATCTGGTGTGGGTGATTTTGAACAAGGAGACAACAGAATGACTGCAGTTTGAATCGGGTGACTAAAACATAGTTAATATCAGTGCCATCATAACTATCTTAAGAATACAACTTATAGACCACATCGGACACAAAGGTCACTAAAGATTTAATTCAATGGACCTTTCCAGTGTATCCATCATTCATATGACGGTATCATTAACTACGTGACGTGTATGGTGACGTCATGATCAATTACGTCATGAATTACGTTGATAAGTTCGTCACGAACGCTTAATTGATAACGGACTAAACGTTACTGCACGAATTGTGTCAACTCTTTATTAAAAATGCTGTTGAATATTTTGAAACTAATTTGACTGGGCGGGGTGCTGTTGCTGCCATACAACAGCAACAAGACAAATTATTTTCAAAATATTCTGCAGCTTACCTGGATAGTTTTCTGGAAATTGATAGTCAGGCAGTTCACGGATCGATCTATCCCAACACGCCGATGTGTGGGTGGAGCTTAATTAGAGATGGGCGGGGCATAGCTAAAGCTGGATTCCTCCATTCGATTTGGTATAGGAAACATGTTTGATGGTGTTAGAATGTCGTTCATGACATGTCCATCTTTTTATCTCAAAATGAAGCTAGTCTCTCCGGCAGATGTTGATTGCAATAATCAAAATAACCCAGAGCTCATTCTCACCGCCAATTGTACAAAGTACATGGATGCCAACTCACGTTCTGAGAAGCATAAAAAGGCCCTTTTCACAGACTTACGTGGCCATCCTATGGGGCACACGGGGGAAGATGTATTTATTGTTTAAAGCCGCATTTGCAATTAATTGTGGAGTGACCCTTTAATACTCAATGGCCAAGTCGTCTGTAGTGCTCCTTGGAAATGTTCATTTACAGACCAAGAGATTTTTTTTAGCTTGAGCCAGTCACATTCCAGTGATAAATTTTCAAAGATAATCTTCTATTAGTCTCCAAATGGCCATTTTCTGAGAAAATTGTAATTTTCATGAACAAATTTGTGAGTTGACGGTTAAAGTGTACTTGATATTGTTTAATCCGGCAAGTTGTTTGTGCATGGCTTTATAAATTTGGATACATGCGTACTTGCCGGAAAAGAAAAAGAAATACGATTGAGATTGACGTCTCATAGAATCATTGGGAAGTGAACTTATCCTAGTAAATGTTTCGCGCATATAAATGGAGCGATATTTCAGTTCCTTGTTCATGGGTTGTTGGAAGTACTTGTGATCTAGGGATTTTAATTACATTTACCGCGTTATAACTGATGGCATATACATGTAAACATGTAATCATGATACGCCAAACAGTTGCCAATGCTGCGTGAATCTCTAGTTGTTAAACATATGTTAACCCTTTGATCCTTACCGCTCGCGTCTTTATGAGGGAAGGACTATTCTGTTAACCCTTTAACCCTAGAATTTATTCAAGAAAATTTCAATTTTCTCAGAGAAAAACTCCATTTGCAGACCAGAGAAGATTATTATTATTAGTTTACCACTGGAATGACTGGCTCTGTTATCGAGCCAGTCATTCTAGTGGTATATTTTCAAAAATAGTCTTTTTTTGGACTGCAAATGGACATTTCTCAAGACCACTGCAGAAGCCGTTTTTGGCTGATATGAGTGTTAAAGGGTTAAATACTTTAAATCTAATTTGATAGGAACTTTTGCCAAATTAGTGTCAACGTATTTAACATCTTTCCTGTGCAATGGACATTTCCAATTTATCCATCCATCATATGATGTCATAATCCACTACGTGACGTGTAGGATGACGTCATAATCATTACATCATGAATGACGCGATTTAGTCCGTTTTAAACGCTTAATAGTCTGAAACGTTGTATGAATTATGTGTCTTTATTATTTAATAAACATACTGTTGAATATTTTGAAACTAATTTGACTGAGCGCTGGACAGCACCCAGTAAAATTAGTTTTAAAAATATTCAACAGCTTGCCTGGATAGTTTTCTGGAAATTGATAGTCAGGGAGTTCAGAGATAGATCGATCCCAACACGAGCGAAGTGTAGGTGGAGCTTAGCTAGAGATGGGCGGACCATGGCTAAAACTGGAAAGGTTCATTGTCATGAAATTAAGCCAGTGGCATTTCAAGATTTAAAGGACTAAGTAGATATTGAAGGGGTACTAAGACGGTGTCGTCAAACAAAGGTGATTTTGTGTAGTTTAGTCCAGTTGCTATAGGAGCTCTAATAGAATTATTTGTCAGTCAAAATGTCTGACGTCATAACCAATACTTCGTATGCTAGCTGATGTCACAATAAAAATGAGTCAAAATGACTCTGTCATAAAAATAGAAAAGAGTTCAAAAGACCGTCCCGAATGTGTATGAGTTGTAGGCTACGTATTTGAATGAATTTACAATTTAATAAAAACTGTGTTGACTATTTTGGAACTAATTTGACTGGGCGTTGTTGTTGTACCATAACTGCGAATTCGTGTTTCAAAGTGTTAAAATACATACCAAGATGTATAAAAGGTGGGCGGAGCTTGGTTAGAAATGAGCTAAAAATAGGCCCCTCTATTACAGTTATCGGGTATCACAGTGGTGCTACTTTTTATACGTTTTGGCTTTTCTCCCTAATAAGCCTACTTTTTATGGATCTGCCCTACTTTTCATAGAAAAAAAATTCTTTAGGGATTTTGAATTTAATGTATTTCTTATCATTAGCCCTTGAATGGCTATATTGGGTCAAGAAAATCAAGATATTTGCTTATCGAATGTCCATTTGCAGGCCAAGAGAATACTAATTTTTTTTAATTTACCACTGGAATGACCGGCTCGGATCGAGCCAGTTATTCAATGGCAAAATTTCAAAAGTAGTCTTCTCTTGACCTGCAAATGGGCATCCCTCAAGGCCCCTGAAGAGGCCGGCTTTGTCATGACAGGGTTAACTTAACCTTAGTTCTCTGTTATTTGCACATTCATCCATGCAGTCGTCTTAAAGCAACTTCACGGAACTCATACAGAAATGATGTTTGTAAATATTTTGAATGGAATAAGTTGCTGCCTAAGTCATCATTGGAAAACTATATTCAGAATTTTCAACGTAATCTAGTGAATAACATGATTTACTTACAGCAGAACTAATTGCAATTTTAAGCAAATTTGCCTCATTGTCGTAGTCCTACTTCTTTTTAATAACGTCCTATTCTTTCTTTTACCTCTTGTGATGCCTGCCAATGCAAACCACTGTTACCTTTATTATAAAGTTAGCAAACCTTCAAAAGTACCTAAATTTGGACATTTACCTCGCATTTGAAAATTACTTTGAAAAATAATTCTCAATTCACCTTTCCAGAGTACCCACCCATCATATGACGTCATAATGAACTGCGTGATGTGTAGAATGACATCATAATGAATAACGTCATGAATGACGTCGATAAGTACGTCACGAACGCATATTTGAAGACGGTCTATGCGTTGTTGTACAAATTGTTTGCTTTTGCTATTTAATAAATATCCATAGGCAGCAACAGCACCCAGTCAAATTAGTTACAAAATATTCAACAGCTTCCCTGTATAGTTTTCAGGAAATTGATAGCTAGGGCATTCGGTGATCGATCAATCCCAACACGGCGAGGTGTGGGTGGAGTTTAGCTAGTGATGGGCGGGGCATGGCTAAAAAATGGAAAGATCCATTACACTAATGCGTTGAAACGCCTTAGAAATTAACATGATGGAATGCCCATGCTGGCCTACACACACCCTTTTAGCCATGCCCCGCCCATTTCTAACTAAGCTCCGCCCACGCTTTGCCCGTCCTGGGATCGATCGAACCCTTAATTCCCAGAATCGCAATATCAGGATAAATATACAGGTAAACTGTTAGATATTTTGAAACTAATTTGACTTGGTGTTATCCCTGTCTATGGCAGCAACAGCGCCCAGTCTAATTAGTTTCAAAATATTAAACAGAATGGTAATTAAATAGTAAAGACATACAATTCGTACACATGAGTAACTTTTCAAAGTTCATGACGAACTTAGCTACGTCATTCATTACGCATTTTGATTGCGACGGCAGCCAACATGTGACGTAATTGATTATGACATCATAATTGAGTGGCAGATATGAGTCATCCTATGTCCTCATATATTACTGTATTCGAGATATAACGTGTCCATGGTTCATTCAGTTTATGATTTCCCGTTTCAAGGTATGCCATAATTGTTGTAGTTCATTATTTGTATGTGATTTGGAATGCAGTGTGTGTACATATAGCCAGCAACACAAGCATCCGGTCTGTCACTCTAGTATCTGACGTCATAATCAAATATTTCACATGTTAGCTGGCTTCACAATCAAATGCTTCACATTTTAGCTGACGTCAGAGTCAAATGCTTCATATGTTAGCAGACGTCACAATGATCAGAATGATCTATAGCTCCGTCAAGAGAATCGAAAAGTCTATTACAAAGTGTACGAATTGCATACATATCTTTCAAGAATTTACAATTTAATAGACATTCTGATAGGCAGCAGCAGCAGCTCCAGTCAAACAATTTTTTTAATATCCAACAGCTTAGGGCCTACTTGTATAGTTACGCTGAAATTTGGATTCGGTTAATTCAGGTTTTAAGGGTTTCAATCGATTCCAACATTAGTGAAATGGGCGTAGCTTAGCGAGAACTGGGCGGGGCATGGCTAGAAGTGGATCCCTTTATTGATTGGCCAATGTTAACATAGATGAGAATACGTTAATATTGCATCAGATGCTGTGAGTTCATTGGTGTATGTATATTTCCAAATGCATTACACATATTAAAATTTATATATTAGAATGTTATTCATTGGCAGTCTTCAACATTTCCTTCCACATTTAGAGATTTATTATCAACGACTACTGCTTGCCAGGAAATGATTCTCATATTTATCGATTATATTAGTCATCTGTCCCCATGGAGTTAGATATCTGTAGAGCGCTTATAAATGATCCGCTCAAAGGCGGAATTTCAGAGTTTTGTTCCTAATGGGCCTTTCCATTTTTAGCTATGCCCCGCCCTTCTCTAGATAAACTCCACCCACACCTCGCTCGTGTTGGGATCGAGCGATCTCTGAACTCTCTGACTATCAATTCCAGAAAACTACACGTAAGCTATTGAATATTTAGGAACTAATTTGGCTGGGCGCTGTTGCTGTCTATGACAACAACAGCTTCCAGTCAAATTAGTTTTAAAATATTCAACAGCGTGTTTATTAAATAGTAGAGACATACAACATGTCGGACTATTTAGAGTTAAAGACGGGTCAAATGGAATCTTATGACGTAATGATTATGACGTCATCCTATACGCTGCTTAGCTGATTATGACGTCACGTGGCGTGAGATGATAGATGGATACTCTGGAAAGGTGAATTCTATTACGTTGCGTCTGTTCAATTTCTCTTCCAATTACCTAAGAGAATTTAGTCCTTTTTGGAGGCTATATATGCACCTGATCGTCTGCGTCAGCCAGTCGAACATGCGCAGTTGCATGTTACTGAACTCATGTCACCAGCGACTGGGACATCTAGTCCCATAGTGAAGAGACCAGGACACCAGAGACCGGGACACCTAGTCCCATAGTGAAGAGACTGGGACACTAGAGACCGGGATACCTAGTCCCATAGTGAAGACCGGGACACCAGAGGCCGGGACACCTAGTCCCATAGTAAAGGTATGCGTATGAGTGCTCTACGGATATCGAACTCTGTGTGTCTCACATAGCGCATTGTAGGAAATACTGTTATTTTGCTTTCTGTATATGTTTTATGGCGCTCTATAATGCAGTGACAATGGACAAGACTGTGTCGAATGTCGTAACACTGTTAACCCGCGGCACGCTGCTGTCATTATTCTATCCTTTACTGTGCCAATAGCAAACAAACTGGTGTACATTTTTCAAGGATTTTGGTGGGTGATGTTGTCTACGACAGCAACATCTTCCACCAAATTTGCTGAAAAATGAACACCTGTTCATCTCTCAACTTAAGTTTTTAAATTTAAATTTTGACATCAGAGTGGTAAGGCTTAACTGTTTTATTCCATATACCTCGGATTTGTGTGCAGCAATACATTAGCACCGTTCCATTAAATAATCTTAACCCCATGAAACAATAAATACCAGAGTACCAATTTCAAGCTAACTATACGGCTAAAGTGTTGAATATTTTTAAACTAATTTGATACGAACCGGTTAGCGGCATAGGCAGCAACAGCTCGCAGACAATTTGGTTTCTGAATATTCAACAGAATATTGATTAAAATGTAAAGGATTTTGTGTTCTAGTATTTCGGGTTCAAATGGTTAAGAGTTTTGGTGCATTATTCAAGAGGAGAAATCACGCTGTAAATCGTGTTCCCTCCGTGAACTGAGACGGTTCAATATATTGCAAATCATTTGTATTGTGTTCGCATTTTGTCATTTACCATTACCCTCCACACACAATATATATTCAGGTTCAGCCTATGTAAAAATAATAAAAGATGACATCGATGCTTGAGTTTGTTCATTTCTCGCTTTTGAATTGTTATTGAAAAACAGAAAATATGTGATTGTTTTCATTTGCCTTTCTTTTATGAACAGGGAATTCAATACCCTTGCTATATATACCATTTTCTGTAAGCAGGATAAAAACGAAAATGGAAATTACTTAAGCGTATTCCTTTTTCTTAATACAAATTATAAACCGAATTTACAGTACATAGACATAAAACAGTTATATATGTATAGGCGTATTACATGGAAACTACATAAAACCCCAACTCAACCCCGAGGAATCGATTTTATTTCGACATTATTTCTATAATTTTACTACAGTTACCCTAGTTTAAACATATGCAGAAATGTATAAAATTCAAGAAATAATTTGTTGGAATGCCATTACTGTAGCGTGTCATTGTTGATGTAACTACCCTGACATCGGTAAAGAAATGTGCAAGAGACGTGCTTTAGAACATGAGCAACGGAACTTTCCAGTTTTAGCTATTCCCCACCCATCTCTAGCTAGGCTCTATCCACACCACGTTCGGGTTGGGATCAATCGATCTTTGAACTCCGTGACTATCAGTTTCCAGAAAACTATACAGGTAGGTTATTGAATATTTTGAATCTAATTTGATTGGGTGCTGTTGCTTCCAACAGCATGTTTATTAAATAGTATACATACAATTCGTACAACGTATCGCACTATTAAGCGTTTAAGACGGACTAAACCGAGTCATTCATGACGTAAAGATTATGACGTCATCCTACACGTCACGTAGTTCATTGTGATGTCATATGATGGATGGATAAGCTGTAAAGGCCCAATTCCTCTGCATGCCGCAATGGAACGGCAAAGCTCAAGCTTGGCTTGCATCGGGCAAAAAAAAGGAGACCACGCATTGCTTTTCTCATTCTTGATCTAACCCAAACCCGATGCATCTGGTATATTCTGCTGTCGCCCAAGAGCTTGCATTCAAATACTGGCCGCTTCATAAAGAGCCCGCAGGATATGCTGGAATAGTGCCTGTTCAGTGGGTGGTATCGTGTCAACGGCACAAGATCATTTAGAGAATACCATGCCTCATTGACACGAGAGACATTGGAGGTCATTGAGTACATCATGCCACTGAATTTGACCAAGCGTTACATATTGATACTCTCCACGATCATCTCCTCTGCACTTTTAACATAGTTTTTTTAATCTCTGTGAGATCGCGTAATGCCTACACGTCGCCCATCCCAAAGAATAAAGATGTAGTATAACACCTAGTGCACAAAAGAAACAGTGGTAAGTCACGACACTTTTCTGGTCCGAGATTTTGAATGGTAGTATGCGCTAGTATGTGCCGGTGAGTTTTTCCTGTACAAAAATCTATCCACAGATACTGTAGTCCAAGGTGTGCACGCATACTTATAACGATGACAACTACATCACTAGCGACAGTTGAAACCAACGAGTTGAGTGCACTTGTCGTGAAGCATCAGTCAGGTGACGAAAATTCTCCCATCAGCTTCTTCGTGGTTGCACTTTGAGACAATGTGGACATCTGCCTAGGATTTGCGATGAATCAAGTCACAAAGTCATCTTTTGTGGAGTAGAGCATCACTTGGGAGAAATTTGCGGATGCGTCAATTCAGTAACTGAGAGATTGACTTTATTGTCACGGTTCTGCAAGAAGTGTTTCCAGCTGGTGGGTATTGGAGTTGCTCCCTTGACAGCAGTGCGAGCCACTATGGTGCCAGAACCAAAACTTGTAGTTTCAAGCTTTCTTCTGGGTAAGTATCCCACACTATGGCCAATCTCTGGACTTCACCCTGCACGGTAGAACATATGAAAGGCATGAAATGGCGTGCTATATATTTAACAAAATTGGGGGCTTTTGTGAGTTGCATCATGTGCATTATGTCTGCTCCATCGAGCACCTTAACTGTGACATTAGGAGGCCCAGCCACCTTTAGGATTCCTAGGCAGTCTAGAATCTGGGACTTCCTACCCGATCACGGCTGTCCTTTATAAGATATTGCAGGAGGCCCCTTCGGGTTTTCACAACAAAAGGACTTATTGATTGCATTGAGAGCAATTGTGTGTCACAAGAGATGCATTGTGTTTTACCATGGAATCTTTGCTGATAATGATTTTTTACTTAACTAGTTTAGCAAAGATAGCTGCAATGTTCCTCTCGATAGTGTCAATAATAGTTGTCAACTATACTGTTGATAAGAGTCTTTAACGTAGCGATTAAGCAGTTCTATTCCTTTTTCCACAGGCATTGATGAAAGTCTACGAGGACGCATTCATAATTTCCCAGGTCCCTAGAATGATGAGGTCTGGACTGCTCTCTTTCAAGAAGGGGTTGAAAGTGTCCATCAAAGGGTTTTTCAAGCAGAATCAGCTTGCGGATAAACAAGGACGTTTTGATGATTATACTAGCATCTTCGTCATCCACATAATACTGCTTTTTCTAGCGCTAACCTGATTGATTCTCTGTTTCCCTGGGGCGTACCATGGTTGAGTGACCTCTACCCTGACCTCCACTTGATGACTTCACCTGTTCAGGCTTACTGATTAATAGATTTTCCTTAAACCGCGTAGAGTGATGCTATTTGGATCAACGGGCTTGCCGATATCTCTCATCTGACTGTGGTGCAGACCCTTCGCTCGGTCAACTAATATCCAAACGTTGTCTCTATAATATATGCGGCTAACTGCACCATGTCAAGTCAATTAAGAGCACTACTAGATCTGTTCTCGTGTTTTGAATCAGAACCCGCCTGGTCAATAAATCTGGCAGCATTTGCTAGAAAGACGTAACAAGGCCGGTGACAAAAGCCATTGATCAAATACGTCCATGGCATGCACGTAGAATGATGTAACAATTTGGCAATAAGATGAGTATTTCTTTCTTTTTTTAATACAAGATTCTGAATATTCGGTCAACACCATAAGAATACGCTCTATGAAGAGCCTCCTATTTAATGATTTAATTACATACAACGCATACAGACTCTCTCTCTCTCTCTCTCTCTCTCTCTCTCTCTCTCTCTCTCTCTCTCTCTCTCTCTCGTCCCTCCCTCCCTCCCTCCCTCCCTCGATCGATCAATCGATCGATCAGTCGCTCTCCCCATCTAAATCTCACACACCACATGGAGAGTGGAAGCGCTCCTCGTTTGCCGAACAACAGACACTATCCCTTCCGCCCTCCACCCCCCCCCCACCCCTCTATCTCTCTCGCGCACAAACAGCACAACCTTCAATCCATGGAAACGGCATTTGGTGGGCCCCTGCTGAGATGCCCAAAATGACGGACGAAGGCTGTATCGCGTCGGCCAGCAAACAAATATTACACCACTAATACCAACAAATGGACGAGTGGATTGATAGACTGATGGGTCAATGAATGGACGCATTGGTGTATGGGTGGCTGCATGTGGGCAAACAAACGAATATGTTGTGGGATTTATTAAATAACAACATTTTATAGGTGGCAAAATTGCGTTTTCACTTAAATATTTTGATAACTTTATAAAATTACCGGGGGCCATCGATTATCGTATGTAAAACAAACATCAGTCATGTTCACGTATGGGTAATCTTTCTCTGCCTATCCTGTTGTTGTATGATGCGCTACACAAGATGTTTTTGCAACAATCGGTTCAGAAGTTGCATGATTTTCAGCATATTTTAGAGGTAAATGACCTTGACTTTGACCCTATTGTTGTGACCTTCTACCAAATCTTTGCCAATCAACTCAGGACCCCCGAAAATTTAAGATTGACAAACAAGATCCTGGAAATATGGCGTTTTATCTATCCAGATGGCGGTCATCTTGGATATGTCGAATATGGCCGCCGGAGGGCTGTGTCGAAGTGCACCCGTCAATTTTCTTAATGAAGCTGCATCTTTTCGACAACTACCATCCCTGATGGCAAGGCATTCCAGTCTTTAATTATCCATCGGTGAAACAGTTATTTCCGGAAGTCTTTCCTGATAGCGCAGATTCCTGGGCCGGTACTGGGACAATTCCAAGCCGTATTGGCTGGGTATTCACGCTGCACCGGACCAGTAACCTGCGCTACCCGATGATTTTGGATGAGAGCACTCTGAATGATCTTAGGTTCGTGTTTAGATTACCAGTTTTGTGCAACGAGACGATTTACCATGTAAACATACATTTTCAAGAAGATTATGCGGGGTTTTTTTTATCTCGCTTCCAGTCATTGTTGTCCATTTTAGGCATGCTTTCATAGAAATTCCAAACTGAGCTAGCGATTTGAACTGTTAACCTAACGTGTAATCTATCATTAATTTGGATGCCAAATAGTCTAAATTGAGTTTTCTTCTTGCCACCGAGCCACACTGTGTCATCAAACGGGTCCAATCAAATAATAGGTCAAACATATATAACAGGCAAGTTCGTGTAGTGATTCATGATGGCTAAATTAATTTACATATTTGCGGCACAAAACATTATGTCAGGTGCAGATTTAAACCTTTGATGTTCAAATTTGGCTAAGAAATTTACCAACGGAATGTTTGGCTCAATTATCGAGCCAGTCATTCCAGTGGTAAATTATCAACTAGATGAACTGCGTCCCACGTCTCGAGCCCTGTAGTTTTTTCGCATAGCACACATCATGTGTGACAGTGTCGCGAAATTTTAAAAATAGTATGTATACCACCTTGATGAATCAAATGTCTACTGAAAACTAACATTCTTCTAATTCTAGAAAAGGAGACACATCACACAGAAATAAACGTCCAAACCACATATATAAATATGTAAACAATTTGACAATCTTTTTAATTATGATGGCGACTGAATGAAATGATAGCAATAGAACAAATTTGTAAAGTTTTATTGACATCGCACACGCGCTTGATGAATTAAAATTAATGTCCATTGGAAAAACTTTAACATTTACCCAATTCTTGGTGCAAAATAAGCCAAGTCCAAACACCGCAGAAATACTGGGACTAGATGCAATGATGGTATATATCAATATCTGGAATGTTTTATTAAGATAGGATAAGCCCGTGGTGACTTAAATATACATTGAAAAGCTTTAACATTTCTCTGCACGCCGAGACGACTTCTATAGTTCTACAAATGAACATTCCTCAATACCACTACAAATGCTGTTTTTGCCAGCTTGGGCATAAAAGGGTTAATATAGTACATTACATGTGCCGCCCATGTTCCCGCAATACAGTCAGTGTAAATGTGCCTGTGGGCCACACCAGTGTCAAGTCTATGACGTTAAATGACCTAACGTGATGTGCGACGTGGCATCATCAAACTAATCCAAGATGGCATACGTGAATGGCAACTGAATAGTAGATTATAGCATCACAAGGGTGGTGTCATAGAATGAATAAGCACTACTGATTTCAGTTACCATAACATAGCATGACCCATCATGATGTCACGCATGTATGATTATTACATAATATTTGAAATGATGAACTCACTAGACCGATATGATACTGATTGGTGGGTATACAATTTGACGCTACTATGGGTACACGGTCATACGAATATTGACCCTTCAAGACTATCGAGGTCAAAGTTGTTAAGAGTAGACTTGGTTCTACACAACTCTAAGCGAATTGTAGTCTATCAAACCTGAATCACGAAGTCCTTTTAGGCAGGTGATTCTTTAAGATAGGTGGTTGATCACAGAGAAAATATAAAGAAACGTAATGTCCTTTAATTTAACTTGCGTGTATATGTTTGATTTATTTTGTAGGAAGAAAATGTGTTCGATGCAACACTTAATTTGATTTTGAATTAAATCCGCTGAAGTGTTGGTTAAAATGATGAAAAAATGTAATTAAAAACATAATAGTCGCTAGATGAATATAAACCATAATCCACCCAGGAATGTCCATATAGATGATTGATACGTATCTTAACATGATAGGCTAGATGGACGGATAACGATTAAAATCAGAAAGATGAAACGAACGTAAGAAGAGGTTCAAATTGTTAATGACCAGTGATAGCCGGATCATGTATACATGTATTGCTCTAATCAAACACATAGATACCCATATGTATAAAATAGGAGAACATATGGAGGAATGAATAATATAGAATACACAAATGAACAACAAACAAATTCAACAGATAAATGAAATTAATGGAATACAAATATAGCCCTATATATACAATCTATCTTATTCCATCGTTCACCCCCACCTCCCTAAATCTTATAATGAACGATGAAATAAAATGCAAGTTACTTAATAAAATATGTTTCTTTAATAATTCAGAGGAGTTAACTGGTTATGCCCATAACGGGGGTGTTCTCTAAAGGGCAGATATATAATGGTATCTCTATAGACAGCTCCATACACTCAGCTATATGCGCACCCGAGACCGAAAATCAAAACATTCAAGGTACAGAGGTGGCAGGGTTATGAATGTGGCAAACCCACAAACATCAAATCCCTAGATCTACAAATGTTTGAACAATATAAGATCTTATTATAAGCCTCGCTCTAAGACTTAAATGAACTGGCCGCCTCGCTGATAGAAAACCAACTTCCTTTCCCCAATCAAACTTGATAACTAAAACATTTCCCTAAATTAAAATCACTCGATCTATGTTCCAAAAATAAGAGGCATTTTACAATCTTTGATATTTTCTGACATTACCCTGGGTCAATTCTAGCCAGGAAATCAACTCCTATTGAATGTGTATGTAATAGGTTGGAAACATTTATACTGTTCCTCCAGGAACTCCTTAGAAAATTTATCCTATTATATTACGTGGCCAGGACAGGCCTCTCAGATCAGACAACGTGTACATTATTTTGAAAACCACTTTAAGCAAACTTAACGAATAAAGGCTACAGCAAAACTTAGTTCATAGCCTATATGTGACGTATAGGATTATGAAGTCATATATTTGAGCTACAGATTGGATTCATCAATTAGTAAACCAGTTAGTGAGACAGCTAACTGGCTATGTCTGCTATATCACCCGCCTGCACTCACTATGTGGTTAGCTGGTTTGGCAGCTGATGGCTAGTCAAGCAGAGACAAGGAATGGACCTTTCTAGTCTTGGTTATGCCCCACCCATCTCTAGCTAAGCCACGCTCGTGTTGGCGTCCCTGAACTCCCTGACGATCAATTTCCAGGTAAACTATACAGGTAAGCCGTTTAATATTTTGAAACTAATCAAATCTCTCAATCTGTGCTGTTGCTCTCTATGGCAGCAACAGTGCCCAGTCAGATTTAGTGGGGCGGATATGTAACAAATTTTAGGTAAGATGTTCCATTCTGGCAGAAAGGGTTAATGTATGCCGAACATAATTAGATGCGGTGCCACGTGATTCTACCAAGGGAACTCATTCAAAATAGCGGATACAAAATGGCCGCCTTCCTAGCGGAATATCTGCATTACTCAAGTTCTAGATGGAGTAGAGGGCTGGAATTGATGTCAAATTAAGGGTTTCTTGGGTCACTGGTTATGATATTACCCATTACAATACTCTAAATAGAAAACATGCTGAGAAATATATTATTGTTGTTGTTGTTGTTGTTGTTGTTGTTGTGGTCGTCGTCGTCTTCATCGTCGTTGTTGTTGTAACATTTGTAAATTAGTAGTATTATTGCTAAACGTTTGTACACACATGTTCCGGGCGGAACATTTTAGAAACAAGTTTTCTCTACTCAAAACAATTGGTCTACACGTTTTCTCCAGTAGAAGTAATTGTCTGCCAGCCCCCTCGCTTCTCCAAGCATTATTTCGTTGCGGATCTCCATATAATTATTGTAAGATTATCCCGTGGATGTTTACCCTGGATCATGTACACTATGCACGATGGCTCAGCATCCATGTGGATGATCTGTTGCAACTTGAGAACCGATGCCCACTTGTACATAGGAAATTTGTTGAAGGAAACTTCGTTACTCAGAAAACGGCTCACAAGTTCTCAGCCTTGGCACATGATCAAATCCACGAGCAGCAAAATGCTATTCTGAAGGGCGATGGTGGAATTATCGGAATCACAGAAAATGAAACTGCTTTGAAACGATGGATGGTGTCAGGCCCAGAAATAGGAAGGATGATCAGCGAGTACGAAGTGAACCATACACACAGAAATATCAATGATAACTGTCAGCAAGAGCAGATTCCGAGTAAGCAGAAATTGTTTGCTTTAAAGACAATTTGTCTTATTGATGCAATCGAGGAAATGGGAAACCCATTTTTAGATGACAGTTTTGACTTAGTGACTCTAGATACCAAAGTCATTATGTCCGAGTCTGTAGTGAATGCGATCCGAACAGCAGAAGAACTAGGCATCAGACAGTACCACACATTCGTCGCAGATCGACTATCTGTATCATCAAAATCGGTATATGACCCAATCCAAAAGAGCAATTTGGCTTTGTTCAAATCAAAACAGAGGAAGAGTACCAGAACCAACAAGAAGCTTGTTGCAATGAAGAGAGATGTATAGTTATTCTCTAGACTGTACATTTCCTGCCAATACAGAGACGGAGACCTTGATTCATTCATTGAGCATGGGAATCATCCATGGCCCCATCACTTGCTGAGAGCAACGCAATGCGCCAGGGCAGCAAATCAGATCTGATGGGATGTTTGGAAGCATTAGTAGCTCGTGCAGCTGATTGTCCAGATGTTGAAGTGAAGGTCATTGACGCAGCAGCTATGATGCATAATCTAGATCCCAAGAAATCAAACGTGGTTGTGAACACATTTGGAGATTTTGCAGAGCACGTCTTCCTCCCACACAATGCTAGACAACTACAGACGGTTAAATGATTGGATGTTCTATGGGACGTGTATAAGGCGGGACGCTTGAAGACATACGCTAGAGAATTACGGGGACATGATGAAGCTCTTCGTGTTGCATCGAGTACAAGACTCCCTCAAAATTGGAAAATAATAATAATAATAATAATAATAATAATAATCGTTATTTATTGAAGGTAGCACTTCAAGTACACGGCGTGATCTAGCAGAGGCCCTCATTAACATATATACAAATGTATTAATTTTTTATTTTATATATATAATTTGTACAAATTTATACATCTATGTACAGACAAGGAACTTAGGGAATGTATTTCTTATAATCATATAATATTCTGAATGTATTAAGAGTAATTTGAACAAAAGCTACTGATGCTTTCAACAGCAGCAAACTTCCAGTCAAATTAGCATTGATATATTCAGCATTGTAAAGTAAATTCCTTTCTTTTCTGCTGAAATGCTTTGGAAACAATGCAAGAAATAGAAATAACGATATTTTTATGTGCTAAAATATAGAAACTAATTTTCAATTTCCTAGACAAATACAGATAAGCACATTATAACATACGATTACACATACATACAGAAACAATAGATTTAGTGGAATTATTATCATTACCCACGCCGTCGAATGTCTTAACCCTTTAGTGACTAAATTTGACAGGAAAACCTCGATTAGGTCTATCTATTGTGAAATGTCCGTTTCCAGAACAAGACAATGCCATTCTTGGAAATTTAACACCGGAAAGACTGGCTCGATTATCGCGCTTGTAATTCCTGTCATAAATTTTCCAAAAAAATTGTTTCTAGGCTTGTGCATTTATGGGTCAAAGAGCGTAAGAATCACCAAATTTAACATAGCACTTCCTAATGTAGGATAAAATCAGAAGGTTCAATCGAAGGTTTGCATCTTAAAGGTTAATTAGGCATATATAGTTTACTGAAATTAAGAACTCACCAAAGCACATGCACTTCCAATCACACACACTCACTTCCACACGCACACAAATGTACATACACTCCCGTGGCTTTACATCCAATATAGTAGGTCTACTCCGTATATTGTCTCCAACATCTAACCATTTCAACACTAGTATTAGAACTCAAGTCATGCTATTAAGCTGTTGCATATCTTAAGCCTAATTTGAACGAAAGGTCTTGATATCTTTGGCAGCAACACTATCCAGTCAAATTAGTATCAAAATTATACAGCAAGGGAACATATTTTGTGTCTACATTTCGTGCTCTAATGATAAAGGATCGGGAAAGTTGAAAAATATACGACAGATATATTCATCACAAAGTAAGCATTTGGCCCGTAAGTGTGCACAATCACAGAATAATGTGACGGACAATAGTATAATACAATTTCACAATGCATACACAAAACTATTTACATTAGGAGAAGTATTTGCCATGCATGTACTATATGACTATCTTGAAACTCTAACCTTTGGATTGGCGATATGTGAAATGGTCATTTGCTGGTCCGGAGGAGTGTTTACGACAATTGGACAGGAATGATTGACTCGGTTACTGAGCCAGTCATTCCAGTGCTCCATTGTCGGAAACACTCCTCTCCTAGGCCGCGAATGCCCTTTCATTGTATGTTTAAGGTTCTCTTTTTTTTTTCTTTCTTTTTTTTGAAAACATATTTTTATTGTAATAAATGTTTTTAGACAAAAGGATCTTGTGGCATGCTCGTTTAACAAACAAATATCCTTTTCAAATAGAAATCTTATTAACGGTAGTTAAATTAGCGAGCGAGCGAGCGAGAGAGAGAGAGAGAGAGAGAGAGAGAGAGAGAGAGAGAGAGAGAGAGAGAGAGAGAGAGAGAGTGAGAGAGAGAGAATTTTCCGCTGGGAAGGCGGCCATTTTGAATCCGCCATTTTGAATGGGTTCCCTTGGTAGATCACGTGGTACAGCATCTAATTATGATCAGGATACCTTAAACCACCTATATGCCAAATTTCATGCTTTCTGCCAGAATGGAACATCTTTTTCACATATCTGCCCTACTAATTAGTTTCAAAATAGTCAACAGCTTGTTTATTAAATAGCAAAGACATACACTTCGTACAAAGCGTCGGACTATTAAACATTTAAGACGGACTAAATAAAGTCATCCATAATGTTATTGATTATGACGTCATCCTACACGTCACATCGTTGATTATGACGTATGGATAAACTGAAAAGGCCTATTAAGTTAAATCTTGCTATGTACGATATTATTAGAATAGTTCTCTCTTAGAAATTCATTGTGTATGTATAAAGATGTGTTAATTATCGATAGAATACAGCATTTGGTAATTCATTTACTATACCTCAGGTAGAAGGAGGATCTTGTCAGGAAACACAGCTGGTGAGCTAACGGCCATCTAGAACGCCTATTCAGCGTCCCTCCCCGACCCACCCCTAACCCATATCACAGTTTGTAAACTCATATTCGTAGTCATAGCAAAAATCAGTATTAATGCGAGTGTAGGCCTAAGCACATGTTAAATGTCATTGTATATAATTTACAAACGAGAAGACTGAATGAGCATAATGTAGAACTTAGGCCTGCATATTCCTATTTTATGTGTAAATAATAAGTAAACTTAACGAATATAGGCTACATCAAAACATAGTTTGATATAGAACTGTATTAAGTAATTTCATCATCTGATGAATCTGCATATGCATTTGACAATGCAGCAAAGACACATGCCTTTGGGTTTTCTTGACTGCTACCTTTGCTATTTACATCATACTTAGAAATGCTAGATACAGTCGTCCTACAAACATCATCACAGCAACCACTAGATTTGTCTAGCTTTAAACTACCAATGGTTGTAGGTTTTACTGTATTCATAGTTCTGTGTTTAGATTCCCTGAGAGTAGCACAGTCCGCGTGTTGTGTGAATTGAAGTGGAGCGTCCTGGTGTTCTGGAATGATATCTGCTGACGATGTTTGTGATGATTCCTCTCCATAGCCATACCACCGAGACACATCTGTATCATTCTCCAAGATAGGAGTCTGGATAAGTGCCATGTTCGGTACGGTTCCGATTATTGCTACAGATCTCGACGTATTCACATGTGCTATGTCGCTGTCAGGTTCCTGTGGCGCATCCACCTGTTTATACCGCGATATCTTTGGCGCTTCTTCACCAGAAGAGTCTGTTGGAAGAAACAAGAATTCTAGTCAACATAAAATGGACCTGTGAAAATGATTTCATACTATCTAACAAAGAGCTAACAAAACTATATGTAGGTAGTTATTAACCATTTCATTGCGAACACTGCCATAGACGACAGCGTCAGCAGTCTTGAAAAATCTCCATGTGCAGGCCAAGAGAAGCCTATTTTTGAAAATCTCCCACTAAAAGGACTGGCGCGATAATTTCTTGGCCTTCAAATGGACATTTAATAAGTATACATTTTTATTTTCTTGACCCAATTAAACTATTAAATTACTAGTGAGTGGAAATATGTGGTATTGCGAAAATACTATAAAGCACAGGGAGATTAAGATTGCTACGCTACATAAGCTGGTAAAACTTGGAAATGTTGTTCACGGTATCCATCGGTAAAGAACAAGTGTGGGAAGTGGCCAAGTCGATCCCTGGCTTAGAACAAATTTCTAGCATCATATAACTGTGTCATAGTTAACACAATCAATCAGACCACAAATTTTCAGAGATATATATATATATATGATACTCTGATTTATGTTATGTTGATGGCATGCGCTTGAGTATTTTCTTTTTAATATGCAGCCACTGTCTTACTTAACATGATATTCGATGATGAAATTGTTCCATGTTTTCATAATATTTACATACTATTAGCCACCACAATAGAGGGATCCACTTCTAGCTATGCCCCGCCCATTTTAGCTAAACTCCGCCCTCTTTTTATACGTGTTGGAATCGATTTGAAACGTTGAAGCCTGAATTCTCAGAATCTAAATCCAAGGTAACTATACATGTAAGCCGTTGATTATTTTGAAACTAATGTGATTGGGGCTGTCGCTACTTGCTACCTATGAGCAACAGCTCCCAGTTAAATTAGTTTCAAAATATTAAACGGAATGTTTATTAAATTGGAAATTCATCCAACTCATACACTTTGCACACATTTGTGAGACTTCGATTTTCGGGACGAAGCTATGATTATGACGTCAAGTAACACATGACGTATTTGATCATGACGTAAAATACATGACCGACAAACCCCTCTATTAAAGAGCGTCATTGTGGCTAACACCCTCAAGCTAGTAAGGGGCTACCAACCCACCATGAAGTCGCTTTCTTTCCTTGTAAGGTCTGTCGGTCCCAGGCAGTTCCTTTGTATCACCACCGAGCTCGCGAATTTTGTGCACAAATGCGCCATGTTCACGTTTCAGATGGTCAATCTGATCGTTGATTTCTACGATTTTACGTTCTGGGTAGCACCCTACTTGTGATTGCTGTGAAGATAATAAGTGTATGCCGATGAAGAATGGCCCTTTCCAGTTTTAGCTGCGCCCCCGCCCATCTCTAGCTAGGCTCCACTCACACCTTGTTTGAGTTGGGATCGATCGATCACTAAGAACTCCATGACGATCAATTTCCAGAAAACTATACAGGTAAGCTGTTGAATATTTTGAAACTAATTTGACTGGGTGCTGTTGCTGCCTTTAGCCGCGACAGCGCCCCATATAATTAGTTTCAAAATATTCGACAGAATGTTTATTAAACAGTAGACATACAATTCGTACAACGTGTCGGACTATTAAACGTTTAAGACGGACTAAATCGAGTCATTCATGATGTAATTGATTATGACGTCATCATATACATCACATAGTTGATTATGACGTCATATGATGGATGAATAAACTGGAAAGGTCAATATGTATCTAGGTATTTTAGCTCGACTAAAATACAAATTACTACTTAACCCTTTGAACCCTGTATTCACAAAATCTCAATTACATAGCAATTATGTGGACAAGCTGTTGAATTTTTTTAAAGTTAATTTGAAAACAGCATGTTGCTGCATACGTTGCTGACGTAGGCAGCTACAGCTCAGTCAAATTAGTTTCAAAATATTCAGCATAATATTTATTAAATTGTAAATAAAAGTTCGCATTTTGGTGTTTCGGTCTTAAAGGGAAAGGTTTAAACTAACGTTGATGTCTGAGTGTCTGGGGGCAAATATTATTCTATTCAAGACTAAAAGTAGTACCACTCACACTTAATGGATGAATTCACTTTTAGCTATGCCCCGCCCATCTCTAGCTAAGCTCCGGCCACGCTTTGTCCGTGTTTGGGATCTATCGAACCCTGAACTCCCCGAATCTGAATTTCCAGAAAACTATACAGGTAAGCAGTTGAATATTTTGAAACTAATTTGATTGGGTGCTGTTGCTGCCCGTCCCAGCAACCGCGCTCTGCCAAATTGGATGACCAGAATGGTTATTAAATAGTACAGACATACAATTCGGTCACGTGACGAACCATTACGAGTTCCTGACGGACTTAGACACGCTATACATGACGTATTTTAATTGTTACGTCAGCCTACCAGTGACGTATTTGATTACAACGTCATATACTTGACTGCCAAACTGGATTCCTCCATTAACTATTGTATAACCGGTCATCCAAACATACCACAAACAGCGTCGGTCGAGGCAAATGGTTGGCTAAAGGGTTTGACATGTACATACAATAAATGATTACAGAAACACGGATGGACGGCAATGGACCTTTCCAGTTTTAGCCATGCCCCGCCCATCTCCAGTTAAGCTCCACCTACACATCGCTTGTGTTCGGATCGATCGATCCCTGAACTCCCTGACTATCAATTTATAGAAAACTGTACAGGTAAGCTGTTAAATATTTTTAAGCTAATTTACCTGGGTACTGTCGCTGCCATACCAGCGCCCAGCCAAATTAGTTTCAAAATATTCAACAGAATGTTTATTAAATGGTATGGACATACAATTCGTACAACGTGTCGGACTATACAGTCATTCATGACGTCATGATTATGGCATCATCCTACACGTCACGTAGTTGGTCATATGATGGATGGATGAACTTGGAAAGGTCCATTATGGACGGTAATGAATCTTCTTTATTCATTGGGTAACAGATTTTTCTTAAAATGCTGAAAATAACGGACCAATAATCAACCTGTAAATTAAAGGTAAGGGCCGGGGTCTATAAAAATGGTTTGTTGAGATACATATTATTTGGTGTCCAACTAGTGAAACACTACTTAGATCTCATTATATGCCGTAGATCTTATTACCACAATGATGTTACATGATATATAAATATAGTAGACTACTTCAGCAGTGTGTATATCTAGCGTGCTGGTCACTCGTAATAATTCAATTAGGCAGTGAGATAAAAGTGAAATACTGGAATTACAGATTCAAATGGATCAAATGCAATAATTGGGTTTTTTTGTTTGGGGGCCCTTATCTTTCAGGTTCTCGGAGCTACAGCCCCGTTAACCCTTACAGTAATCGGTCTCTGACTGTCACCCCCTAACCTTATTCATTTGACACGCTTTCGCGCACAAATAGGCTTCATCGTATCTAACGGGTTCTAAGCAAAATAATGAAACACAGTAATGGGCGAAGTCATGTCAACTCTTATACCTTGCCACCGTTGAAGTGTATGGTCACCAAAACAGTCAATCAACAAGAATGCTCAGTACACATACATTTCCTGATGTAGGCGTAAATTGTATCTTTACAGCTAAAGCCTAAATTTTCCTAAATCGAACAAATTAACAACTTACTTTCAAACAGAAATCGATGTCCTTTCTGATGCTTGGAATCCATGATTTAATCTCTTCGACTGAATTCAATGTGATCTGTAAAACAGATGGTTGTGTATAAGGGGGTGAGAAGCCCTCAATACTGATTGGTCGAGATCTGGTCACATGACCTATGACGTCACACACAATGTGGGCATGGGGCGTGTCCAAATTAGCATAACAATTGGGTTAGACTTTTATCATATCCTGATGATTGACAGGTGCAATGAGTCGTGAAATGGATTCTGGGGTAGGGTTGGTATGTATATCTATTGTTTCTGGATGAAGAGACAATGGGATGGTGTGTGGGGAGTGGTGTAGTGGTGGGGGCGGGGTGTGTGGGGTGGAGGTTGGCAATTCTTGACAATTCCAAGTTAGAGAATATACCTATCTGCTGGAGGTCTCCATCAGAATAACACCCATCAGGCATATTAACCGTACGCATAACAAGTGACCTCAGAATCAACCTGTCATTAGGTTTAATATCTTCCACGCATCATCAAAGAGATTAATTCGTCTAAATGTAGGCCTCATCTGACTTTGACCTGGAGGTGTAAAGTAACAACATGGGTTGACGTATGGGTGTTTAGTGCTGATAGTAACTTTTCGTTGGGGTTCTAACTCGTAAATGCACTCTATCTGCTAGGCTCTATTGCTATACCTAGCTCAACGAACAGTCTCTTCGAAGATAGGCATCATATCAGTAGACTTTCTAAATGTATTATGGTACATAAACACTCCACGCTTGGTGGAATAGATACTACCAACACTAAATTCCAGCATGCTAACTACCATCTCGTCTTTACATTACATAACTCTTATGTACACATTGCTACCGACATCTACAGGCACTTCGAAGCTCAAAAAGTATGCAGAATTCATCATGACGATTATAAACTTTTTAATTTTTTTAACGTACTGGAATTATTTTTTCATTTCACACTCATACAATTATTAATACGAATTATCAATCGATAATTATTCAAACTGGCCTATAAGGGCTCAGGAATTCTACACGCAGATTCTATTGGATAACTGACATCAAGCCTCATTAAACGTGTCAGACTCCTTGTGAACCTATGAGTGATCGAGAATTATACGCGGAAATTTTACTGGATAATAGACGTTCAAAATAGGAACACTTTCACCCCACCCCACGCCTGCTGACATTGTCTCTTCATCCAGGAAAAATAGATCTCCATACCAACCCTACCCTAGAACCCATTTACACCTGTCAATCATCAGGCCACAACAGAAACCTAACCCTATTGTTATGCAAATTTGGATACGCCCCATGCCCCTATATGGTGGTTGACGTCACAGGTTACGCGATCAGCTCTCGACCAGTCAGAATTGCGCCCTTCTCACACACCACCACCACATTCTACTTGGTTGAACGTATCTGCTATGGAGTCTGATGTGTATTAACTGACATGCTGTCGGTAGCGACCACTCTCTACAGCTCATAAACTGTTAGATAAGTGCCGTTTACTCGTCCAAGTGTTACGTTTTAAAAATTAATTCAAGATGTTGCATCTTGCATTTCCAAAGATCACAATGACCTTGGGGTAAAAAATCTGAGTGAATGTCTTTGTGCTGCTCCTACGGGTTAACGTTAAGTCAGGATGAGTTACGTGCAAGCAGAAGAACCTGTTAAAATGTGCATTATATACAAATGTTACAATGGCCTTGCCCTTTGACTTCAATGGCAGTGTGCTGCCTCCGCTTTATATAGCCAAACATGTGCCCAAATTTAGATCAAGTAGGATGAACTAATCCTGAGATATGAGACAATATCTAAACAATAAAATTGTCTAATGACGCCATTTGCGTAAATATCATTGATACTGATATGTGAAGACAGAGACACTACAATGAGACCAGCGAGAGAGCAAAGATAGTGAATTGTTCTACGTGCTGGGTGGACTTCTTAAAGATGGCAACATTATTCCACTGCATTATTTCAATGGATGGCACTACTAAAACCATGGGCTTACAGAGGTGTGGTGAAAGTACGAATAAGTTAACATAAAACGATGTAACAGGACAAAGTCAGACAAATATCCATAATGCACAATTCTCTCGGAGCGAATGTAAACGAATATGCTGTAAAGGAATAATAAATAGTGTGATTCGAAAAGAAGACACTATATCATTAGAACAAGACAACGTTGAATAAGCACGAGTCATTCGGAGGGACATCCTCAAATTAAGACAGAATGGCTAGTCATTTACATGCATGGATCACTCTTAAGTGCTGATAGTGGTGATATTATCACTAAACGCTTTGCTCATCTTGAGCATTGAATGTCCATCTCAGTCTTATTGCTTGATGAACGTGCTGTAATGACCAACACCCCGAGGAACTAACACAGTCCAAATGATATGTGTGACGTCAAGAGTAATGTTAAATACATCCAAACATGCAGAAACTTGGTTTCATCATTCAGAAGGTGATGATCAACGGGTGCTAGCAGTTTGACGAAAGGGCTACATTTACAGCCGAAGCAAGGTAGAAAGCATCTTGTCAACTATCTTCTTGCCCTCACAATGAGTCTACAATCGTGTACTGCGAGTTGAAACACAGCTGATCAGGATGTAATTGGCTGCATCGTTACCAGTCTTCATTGCTGTGAAGAATACTGGCTTTTTAGCAGACAATAGAATAGTAAGAACACTTTCCACGGGATTAATTGTCATAGTGGCTTCGAAAACAGGATCAAGAAATGTTTCCCACCTGCATAGCTGCCGATCACAGTTTCCAATCAATCTCACCAAAACTAGACACAAGACTAAAGGGATGTGACAGGCATGGAAAACCCAAACCTTCACAGAATCATAAGTATCCATACATCAAGATAAGTCATTATGATTTTGAGTTTTATAATTTACTACATAATGCTATTTCAGGGTTGGCTGCCAGATACCAGCACATATCAATTTCTGAAGATCATTAAAACATTGACAATGACAGCTCAACTGCTACTGAAAACATACAAAATGAGGAAATCAGCACAATGGAAGTTGCCAGCACAGCTAATGGTTAATGCCATGTCACTTTGAAACACAGATTTGCTTATGCAGCAGCAAGAATTTAATATACCGCAACAACCACAATCGCATTCTTCCGGTCAAGGATTCTACAAGCACCAGTTAGTTCTGACATCATTCTTAGAAGTCTTTGATTTATGCTAACATTATGCCACTGACAGTACTTCAGCTGCTAATACCACTCATAGCACCCTCGGGAAGTGAATGGAGGTGATATACTAGTCTATTTTTTAACATGGCCAATACAGAATACATGGATCCAGAGACTGTTGGAGCAAATAAGACAATTATCATTACACTGGGCATGCACCTTTACATGACAGACGTAGTAAAGTTCCAGTCGAACAAACCAGAATTCAAGAAAAATGTATCCTCAGTGGCGAATTTCATACTGTAACATGTGCCAGGGTAATCCTATGGTAGTTCAATTGAAGGAAAGTGTCCTCGATGATGCATCGATTCACGCAGGTATCTATGGATTGATAAAGATTCAGCAATTATTAGATGGCAAGCATATGGAAAGTTCTCTTACAGCTCGCCATCACGCTCCAAGCCATGTTTGATATGTGTCTTGTTGTAGTTGAAACAACAGATAACTGAAGAAGCTGTACTAAATTCACTCTGCCTCAATCTACTGGTGGCAAATGCAGAGTAAGTGATGCCCAAAAACCGAAAGAAGCTCAAAGAGCATGGTTGATATAATACATCTGATAAATGAAGCACAAGAAACTGATAGTGCAAATCATGAAGATAATTTTACAACATATAAGGTGATGAGGATGTATATATGTGAATCGTCTTTGTCATTCGCCAGCTTGCAAAGGCAACCCATCTATCCACCTATTTGTCTGTAGCATAGAAGTTGACCTTGCAAGTAATCTAGTATGTTGGATATCCTTCGAGACACATCCTATAGAACCCTAATGCCATATAAATTAGTAGATCAGACATCGAATTTTAAGGTGATACTTGACATATTTTCACATTGTCCATACAATCATCGTGCTGTTGCATGTTTTGGAGAGAGAGAGAGAGAGAGAGCGAGAGCGAGCGAGAGAGAGAGAGAGAGAGAGAGACAGGCAGGCAGGCAGGCAGGCAGGCAGGCAGGCAGGCAGGCAGGCAGGCAGGCAGGCAGACAGACAGACAGACAGACAGATGGGGTGGGAGAGAGAGCGAGAGAGAGATGGGGAGGGAGGGAGGGAGGGAGAGAGAGATAGATAGATAGACTCATAAAAAACCCTCTTGTAAGTCATTTTTTCATTTTCTTATTAGTTCACGACCAATTTCATAGGCACAATCTACATTTACATCATTATTCAAAAGTTTTATAGTCACAATGTTTACTAATTTTAGTGGATGTTCCCCTGGGTCCAGAGTGGGGATGCATGTACTGAGCCTGTTTCGACTTTTCATCCTATCTTCTCTATCAGACCGCCTCCTGGAGGGACCTTCCTCTATATGCAGAGTGTGTTGTCTGGTAGGATAACTGTAACAAGTATGAAGGCTAAGGATCCAGCCGTTTACACCATTCTGATTAAGTGTAATCTCTTTCATTCCAGCAGGGCGTGCCCCTATATCATGCCGGCTGTTTCTATCATCATGTCAGACCAAATAGCATTCCATATGCAAGCCTGGATAACGCATAACACGTTCACTGATCATGGAGTGCTCGAGGACTTCTAGTTGTGCCCTAGACATCTATATGACAAAATTATGGCAGCATATGCACAGTGGCTAATAGATGGACAGTTCCATTCATCTTCTTCATGAACAAACTACATGTTGAACTCCAGCAAATGCAGCAAATGCTGATTGCACGATAATGCCAGTTTGCCGGAGATCGTGCAATCAGCATTTGCTGGAGTTCAACATTTGTTGCATGACAAAAGATTTCCTCAAAATGTGTGTGCCTTTTGGATCACTGCAGAAGAAAGCTTGCAGTTGGTCCTTGTAGAAGAGATGTCCAGAGTGTGGCGCACATGGTGGAACGCCTTGAACAGAATGCAAAGCAAAGTCAAACTAGTTGTCTCTGAATCGATAATTTTATCAAACCAGTCCTGGTCTTGATGTTGTTTGTTCATGAAGAAGATGAATGGAACTGGTCTGTCCATCTATGTAACCATAATGCCAATACGTTCCTTGAGTGCAAGATCATCAGCCTCGCTTGAGTTACTATTAGCCAGAAGGTCCATGTACTTAGAATGCATAAATAGTATGTTGCAATCTGTGTGGTATCGCACGTCCGCTAGTAGACAAGTATAGTAGCACCAGATAGTCAGATTTTATGTGTGTGTGTGTGTGCGTGCGTGCGTGCGTGCGTGCGTGCGTGCGTGCGTGCGTGCGTGCGTGCGTGCGTGCGTGCGTGTATATATATATATATATATATATATATATATATATATATATATATATATATATATATATATATATATATATATATATATATATATATATATTAGACTGAATAATAACAAAAAGACAAAGAAACTGAGGGAAAAAAAGAAAACGCTAACAATGGGTGGACAGAAAGAGGGCAAAAAGTCAAATATCTCGACTTTCCCAAGGGATAAGAAGCGGTATTATGCAGATTTGAAATCAACGTGAAACACTAGTTTGGAAACAACCAAAAAATGGAAATTACAGGTTTACTAGAATGGCATTTCTACCCAGACTTCGACCATGTAAAAAGAGGCCTCATGAAAATGTTTGATTTGCTGACGTGACATGATACACCCACATTTCTGTATGTTGCTCCACTTATTCAATAGATTGCTTTTAGCTTACCAGCTTTGGTCTTGGTGGATTCTTTTTCAGTTCATCTGTAAACAAAGCATTCACAAATACTGCAGAGTTATCACACATATAGGCATGCACACGCACACGCTCATACACACGCACTTACACACTCCCAGCCACATTACTCCCTTGATCACACACTTCCTCACGTACGCAGTTACACACATTACATGAGTGCACATACACATACACACATGCATGCCCACATGGCGCACACACAATGGCATGCATGCATGCACGCACACATGCATGCATGCATGCACGCACACACAGGCAGACACATTAAACGCAAGATTAGTGGAGCAAATTTGATCATATATGTGTAGGGATGAGCCTGTACATACATGCATGCACGCACACATGCATTCATGCACGCACACACCGGCAGACACATTAAACGCAAGATTATTGGAGCAAGTAACCATTGTCCTGTGACGTTTTATGTGGTTATGGAGCAGGATGTCCGGATTCTCACCCAGCTCGGAGGTCTTGTGAAATAACATGTATGCACGCTGTCTTCAGTATTGATGTCTTAGGACATCCGTTCTCAATGACAGCCGTATCTAAGAGTTAGGTAGGGCACCCGCCAATTGCGGCTTAAACTAGTTCATGTTACTAAAAACTAAATGTTAGGTTAGACTCAGAAGAAGGCCAGCGTAAATAAAAGCGGCACCGACTAATTCAGCATACTTAAAAATACATAAGACGGTGACGTGGGAATCCCTTGGGAATCGCTTGTCCTGTCTTCACGTAAAACAGCACGCAGCCGTATAAATCTTAATTTCACTAGGTATGGTCTTTTCTTTACAGCATTTTCGTTGAATATTATAGTAGGCCCTTTTTGGCCAAAGCTCTTCTCCCGCTTTAAGCGATGGCGACATTTTCCTGTGACAGAGGCCCGCGCGAGGTACTTGCCTTTCGCAAGGATTCAGTGATGATGGCCCGTGCGAGGCTACTACTTCTCACCCAGAAATAGCATCAGTAGTAGTGCCCGATCAAGGCACATAACTTTTCGCCACTTCAACAAGATAACTTTCTTTCCCTTTCAGCTTAGAGGTATAATAACTTATATTAAGTTAATTAGTGATCTCGTGTAAGGGAGCCTCCCATTGCTGGGATACCTCTGCGGACCTACGAGTCTGTCTGGTACCTCCGGGAGTCCCACATTTAAAAGTTCATCAGGCTGTCTCTATGTCTTGTATTTTTGTATGCTAATTTTTATCTAGCATACTTGACGGTCTGTTTGGGTAAAACTTTTGCATAGACGTAATTTTTAGGTCACCAATCAAATATTGTAAGCCCATAGAAATTGCTATGGACAGGCATACCGGTGACACAAACTCCTGGGATGAGACTGCTGTGTTTAATGTTCGCAGCGATGGTCGCACGGCCCCACCGGAACGATTGAGTTCCACCGGCTTTAGGAGCCGGTCTTTGTTACCCGTAGGGCAGTATCGAACGGGGTCCGTAACCCTGAGACTGGAAGCTAACCAGCGTCATCACTCGTCGTGCACATGCAATGCGACGAGTCAATACCAGACACCGGAACGGCCTGACACTACCCGGCGAGCTACACAAAACATGTAATACTGCTTACTGTATATCATCGGTGGTCTGGCCTTGCTAACCCAAAACAGTGCCATTCGGTTATGAGTTCGAGTCTCTGGAGAACACACACTGTACTGCAAGATATCACCCACAGCAAAAATCTACCAACAACTTCAGAGGGACATTCTGTGCTGTGCGAGCCTTTGGCCATATAGTACCATCTAAAACCGGTATGTAGAACGTGTGGTGTTCGATGATATCTCGCCAGATCTGCTGTGCCACATCGAAATAGTGGTAGATCAAACTATGCACAAGTCTAGTGCTCCAAATTAACGTTTTAGACTGCAGTTTGGATGAGGATATTGCTTTACGCACCGCATGAGCTATGCGGTGTGTATCATCTTGTGCTGCAAGATATGTATCCTGTATTATTATAAAACATCTTATAGAGCCTTCATACTAAGGGAGGCATCTTCAATCTGCACCAGTACAGAAATTCTCACATCTGCATAATTGAACTTTATAATCGGTGCATGACTATTTACTAGCCACCAAGAGTGAGTTCTTCATCACCATTCCTGATTATGAGCTGAATCAGTTAGATCATCTGCGGCTAACCACCAAGCAATGACTACGGAATCATGCCAGCTCGTGCCACACTTACGTGTCACTTCAACAACAGTGACGTTTAAGAACATTTGCACCGGTGACTAATAGGCACTCCGCAATATGTATTCAGCTATTTATAATTAGGTACTGATGACTAATAGGTCGTTTGAGACCTTTACTGTTATATCCCTTTATATAACTTTTTACCCCACGCTTTTGGTGGGGATTATGTGATGCGACCCATGTGTATGTGAGCCAGCCGTCTGTGCACTTATCGATTGTAACGCATCTCCTTCTAGACTGTTTAAGATAGAAACTTGAAATCTTGGGGATGATTATACGTATGGGCAACCATGTGCATGACGCTTTCGGAATTTCGTTCTGACCACACGCACGAACGCACACACGTGCACTCACGCACGCACACACGTGCACGTACGCATGCACGCGCTCACCTAGGTCTGGGCCTAGAGGTCAAAAGGCCAGTAATTATCGATTGTAATGCAACTCCTCCTGGACCATTTCAGATTAGAAACTTGAAACTTTGGGGATGATTGCACATATGAACAGGGATGTGCATGACCTGTCCTGGGGGTCGGGAATGTGGGGTCAAAAATTTAATTTTTCCAAAGGGTGTCATGTCGCATATCATTTTCAAGCCAATGATTAGTAGTCTACAGTACAAGGAATTATTTTGATCTTGGGTCAAACTGAGGGTAGGGGCAGGGTCAAAAGTTCAAAAGTGGGCACCAATCGATTGTAATGCAACTCCTCCTAGACCATTTCAGATAGAAACTTGAAACTTTGGGGATGATTGCACCCATGGGCAAGTATGTGCATGACACATTGGAATTTTTATATCACCCAAGGGCCAGGGATGGTGGAAATGGTGGGCAAAAGATAAATTTTGTAAAATGTGGTCATGTCACAGATCATTTTGAAGCTTGTAGTTAGTAGACTACAGTACAACAAATTATTTTGTTCTTGAGTCAATCTGAGGGCAGTGGCCATGGGTCAAATGGACAAATTGGGCCCTAGCCAATTGTATTGGAATAAGCACACACCATCTCAGATAGAAACTTGAAACTTCAAATGGGGATCATTGCATTTCATTTTGAAACCCATTACCCATTGAAACTACATTTCAAGTGATTTATTGTGTTTTGGGTCAAGGTGAGGGTAAAGCTCGAAGTGGTGAATGCGTGAGGGTTTGCGATGGCATGCCATCGACTGCGCATTCTAGTTTTCACTTGTAAAGCTGTTGATGACTAATAGGCACTGCAAGGTCGGATGTGACCTCTATATTTTCACTGTACTGTATAGTTTTGTACTATGGCAGTTGCCATCCAAGTTACTACTTTTTGCTTAGTTAGTTATATATTATATATATAAAAATATTTGGACTGCACTTCGCTTAGGTTACACTACACACCAACAACAAACGCACGACCTTGTTTCTCCCCTACAGCAACAATTTTTCACTACGGTCACTGTTCATGTTTTCACTAGCAAACATGACATGCGGCCACTAAACCTAACTATGATAGCTCGGTATGATAGGGTTAAAAGGTAGCTAGGGACAACTACTCACTAAAGGAGACTTGTTTGTGTAAAGCCTCTTTCCCGAGTGCAGCATCTCTGTTACATTACATGCACCGGCGGATTTCATAATTGCCCATTTACCATAGGGCCTCCTAAATTCAATATATCGAGTAGCTGTCTCCAGCCATCTGACCTATTAATTGTCTGGACTCCCTCCGCCACATTGGTTAGGAATGATTTAAGAAACTATTGGGGTTTCTTGGCGGTCTTCCCCCTAACACTAACAGCTTGGATGAAACGGTGCAGATCAACTTCTGCGGCAATGTTCGCATGGCCCCACTGAAACGTGATCGTTCCACCGACTCTAGAGGTCGGTCTTTGTGCAGAGAGATGCGGTTATTCGTCAATATCCCCACGGCCAGCTAACCAGCATCATTGGTCTGATGTACCGTATACCTGTGGTACCAATGAACATGATGATTATATGGAGGCTACAGACAGTGTCATCAGTGAATAGTCACACTTTGGATTTCAAGCCTTCCGGTATGTCGTTGATATAGAAGAGGATGAGGCTTGGTCCTAGTACCGATCCTTGTGGGACTCCAGAATCAACATCAATGTAGCGTGATTTCCCCCATCATCAACGACTGACTATAACTGGTCAGAAAGGAAGCTGTGTATCCACTTGTTTGTTTTGTCTCGGATACCATAGTGATCTCGCGTGTGTACTAGGATGCTGTGGCTAACTTAGTGAATGCTTTGGAGAAGTCCATTATCCATTATGATACATTTTGTCTGTTAACCGTTGACAATGTTTTTGTGACATCATCAATGAATTCGAAGAGTTGTGTATCATATGAGACTCCACAGTGGAATCCATGTTGCAGGCAGGCATACAGGCAGGCAGGCGGACAGGCAGGTAGACAGACAGACAGTGCGACAGACAGACAGACAGACAGACAGACAGACAGACAGACAGACAGACAGACAGAGACAGACAGACAGACAGACAGACAGACAGACAGACAGATGGTCACCATGGCATAAGCTGAGTTTGGCATTTCAGGCCAGGTGAGATAATAGCAAACGAAGTGAGTGTATATAGATAACATGTACGTACGTGTAATGAGAAAAAATCAACAGAAAATAAGACAGGCTAAAATACATATACCATGCGACTGAGAAAGTTTCGTTTCCGGTCGCGAGCTTTTTTTTTGTTCCGGTTTCGGCTTATGATATAGCCTTTGTGGTTTCTTCATGGACCCCTGTTGCATTATGGGATATGGTTCTTCATTATGCATATGTTCCTCTCGTTGTTTTAGGGAAACCTCCTGCGCATTTTCAATGTCCAAAATGTGTGTGATATGGTTATCATGAAATAGCGTACATTTACTTTAGAATGTAAAGCGATTAAATGGTCTGGCGCAGACCAGATAATAATAATAACAATAACATGAAATCACATGAATCCTCTTCTGACAGAAGGCATCAAATGGCCTCTGTTCTGGGCTACATATACTGGATGGCTGATTCAGTTGTAGTTTGTCACCACATTCATGGTTTGTTAGCATTTCTTTAAAGAGAGTGGGATGAAAGATTGAATCAGATTCGAAGTTGAATAGCAGTGGGTGTTTACTCCATAGTTGGTCTAATCTGGATTTAAAAGAGTTGATAGAAGGCGCATTGATAATGTGTTCAGGTAGTTTGTTCCATTGGTCTGTGCAGCGCAGTGGAAATGAAAACTTTCTGATATTTAACCTAGTTCTGATTTTCTGTATTTTTAGGCTATGACCTCTTGTAATACTGTTATTGTCAAACGGATTGATGAGGTTTGATGGAGGTTGATCATATTTGTTGTGAAGTATTTTATATATCTCAATCATATCACCTCGCAGTCGTCTGAATGTGAGAGTTGGTAAGTTGAGTTCTTTTAGTCTTTCGTTGTTTGGTAGGTTACGCATACCTGGGATAAGTTTTGTGGCACACCTTTGAACATTCTCAATCACATTTATATGGGTTTTTTAGGAAAGGCGCCCAGACTACGTTTCCATATTCGATATATGAGGCCTGACAAGGGATTTAAAGAGGTGCTTGAAGTTGTCTTTATCTATGTAGTTAAACGTGCATCTAATTAGTCCCATGATTTGATTGGCTTTGTTTATTTTTTCATTTATGTATTGGTTGAAACTTAATTTTTCATCAATTACGACCCCAATGTCTTTTTCAGTGGGGGAATACTCTAGAGTATGGTGGTTAGAGTCCTTTGTGTAGACATGGGGAACTGTGGTTCTTGAAGAAATTCTCATACTTTTACATTTGTCTGGATGGAGTTTTAGGAGTGAGTTTTCAGTCCACGGGCACATAGAGTCTATATCTTGCTGCAGCGTATCGCAATCTGGTTGATTAAGAATAGATTTGAATAGTTTTGTATCGTCAGCAAACAGGAATATTTCTGACCCACACTTAATTGCATCAGGCAAATCATTTATATACAATATAAAGAGAAGTGTGCCAAGGACTGAGCCTTGCGGTATGCCGCTGGTCACATTTAGTAATTTGGAGTATGTTCCATTAAGGGCAACTTGTTGCTTCCTCCTGATTAGAAATGATTGGATCCACTTTAATAGTTTTCCGTCAATGACATATGCGGTTAGTTTTCAAGAAGACGTTTGTGTGGGACTTTATCAAATGCTTTCATAAAGTCAAAGTAGATGACATCGACCATCCCTCCATTATCCAATGCCTCCAACCATTTTTGCAGTACTGTTAATAGCTGAAGCACAGTAGTGAAGTGAGACTGATAGGGCGGTAGTTATCAGGCTTTCGTTTGTCACCTTTTTGGAAGATAGCAGAGATATCAGCATTAGCACAATTTTTTGGTATTTTGCCTAAATCTAATGATGCATTAAAGATAGAGAGTGGATAATGGGTTACTAAGAACATTACGTAACTCATATAATAATCTGGGGTGGATTTCGTCAGGTCCTGGAGATTTAGAGGTTTTAATTTTGGACAGTTTATTGTTTACAATATCAGGTGTGATGCTTACAGAGGTTAGTTGATTCTGGTAATTCCTACTAGGGAATGATGGAGCTTCACCATCCGGTCTATTGTATACACAGATTGGAAATATTCTGCTAAAACTTCTACTTTCTCATTGTCATTATTAGTGAATTTTATCTCTTCAGCGTTGCCAGGTACTTGTAAGTCTGGGATCCCAGACCTCGCTTTTGTCTTGGATGGGACATAATTCCAAAAAATTTTAGGGTTGTTCTTGGCACTTTTGGAGATATTCTTTTCGTATAGTTTCAGTGCCTTTCTGGTAGCCTGTCGGACCTGGTTTCTTGTCCGGCAGTATTCTTCATATGTGGTCTGACTATTGTTTTCTAAGTATTTTTTTCCAGAGTCCCTTCTCTTTATTTATCTCTGGATCGTGTAGTCCTGTCGAGCGGAAATTTGTGTTTCTTATTTTTTATTTTTCTCACCGGGATGTATATCTTCTCAACTGCCAGACATTTTCTACAGATTATATCATACATATGGTAAATGTCAATACAACCTTCTAGTTGTTTCGTCCGGTGTATGTTCATCGATGCTGCCATAGTTTCGTAGTTACCTCTGTTATAGCAGAATCTAGTTTTTGGCTTGGCATTGGTGTCTCCATCTAGGTGGATGGCTGTTTCAATTACAGAATGGTCGCTTTTACCAAGAGATGCAGCATGGTGGATATCATCTATTAGGTCGGGGTAATTGGTGAACAATAGGTCTAGAATTGATGGTTTGTTGGATCCACGCCCTCGAGTTGGCTTGTTTATTATTTGTTCCATGAAGCAGTCACGTACAACTTCAATAAAATCATGTGTAAATTCAGGGTTAAGAGTGGTGTTATGACTAGTGACAGTATATGATGACCAATTGATGATTGGCATATTGAAGTCACCTAATATAACTGTGTGCATATTAGTGGCACACACTTTAAAAGCTTTATTTATTCCTATTTATGCGTCTGTAAATGCAATATGCAATATGAGGTTTGGGTGACTGTCTTGTATTATTTTTAACACCCATGGCCGCTGAAAGTCGTTGTCACTGTCGTATGTATTTAGCAAAGATTGCAGAAAATTTAAGGCCGGGTACCACCCCATTCGCACCCGGATGGAATGTACGTTCATGTATTTACTCGCAGACATGCAATAATTCCCGTTTTTTGTAGCTTATGTCTGGTTAAACGCGATTTAAACATTCTAGCGGACGATATTTCATTATGACGTCATAGTTACTATGAACTTGTTTGTATTTCCCCGAAATAGCGAGGAGCACCGCGATACGTCGGTACACATTTTATAACGTCTTTGGACTGGTGCAACTATTTTAATGGTGTAGGCCCCGGTAAAAGATGCAACAATGCTGGTGGATATCACTGACAATGGGCAGACGCATTTTTGTGAATATCGTGGACTGGATTTAGCAGAATGCCCTCCACGCATGACGAAAAATTAGCTCCAAAATACGATAGATGGGCATACGTATTTAGGACATTTCGACCCTAAACAAATTCGTCCCGTTTATTTAAGCAGTAAATGGCGTCTGCGTTCGCTCATAGGCAACGCCTATTTTCATATTAATTTTAAAATAATATTAGTGACTCATATTTGGTGAGGCCAATTTGTTCAGAATAAAGTTTTAAAAAAATTAGGTATGTAATATTTATAGATGAACAAACTAGCTGGAACTATTTTGCGTGACACCATTTTGTGACCTTTTAGAAGCCGACAGAAAATGCTTAAAACCAACCGCCTAGCCTTCCGCCGGTCCGTGGTTATAATGTAGAATTTTGGCTGATCCGCGTATTCCGTCGTTTCGCGTTTTGGTGTTGACCACACGTAGGCGAATTATTGTGGGTCGAATTAGCATTGCGCGCGTCCACGTCTATCAACAATCGGGTTGCGTTGGATATATGCAACAATAACGTTTTAGTAAAGCATTTATTGCATACCTTCTCGCAGTTTGTGTAGGTATAACCTATTCAGCCGAGTAACTTGCTTTTCTTGATTCCGTGCCATTTTCTGTATATAATACAATTCAAACCTGAATACGAAATTCGAGCAAATGTACCCACATATTACGGACATTTTTAGCTATCGCTTAGTATATCAGAGCATAATTTAGAATTTCATATTTGCATAGCATGTATTAATATGTAATGTATAGTTGTTGGGATAAATGTATAGCAATTAACTCGTTCGCTGATAAATTCCCTATATATCAATCTCGGAGCAAACAAACAGGAAAGCTGTTGAATATTTTGAAATTAATATGACTGTAGGCCATTGCTGCCAAAGGCAGCAATGGCTCCCAGTCATATTAATTCCAAAATATTCAACAGAATATGCTATACATAGTAAGGAATTTACTTTTTCGGGGATTTGTCGTTGAAAGGGTTAATAACACAATTTCAGAAATTCAATAATAAATTACAATCCGGTACAAATTTTGCATAGAAGATATAGCTATACATGTTGCAGAATGTATAGCAAATGCCTAAATATGTGTAGTAAGTTGAGAAGCGATACCAGATAAATTATTCTCTGTCTATTAACTGTTCACTGCTGCAAACAACCAGACAGTAATTTCAATAGGCAATAACCATCGATCCTGCTGAATATTTTGCAAACAATTTGACTGGAAGTTGGTGGTTTACTCACCAACAACTTTTAGTCAAATTGTTTGCAGAATATTCAGCAGGTCCTGAGTTAAATGGAAACAGTAGAAAATGTAGTCTGCGGAGACTTAGCAGGCCAATAGTTAAAATAGTGTGTGCAAACAATTTAACCTGCAGGGTATAATAGTTGTCCCATGTCTGGTTCAGTTTATCTTAAAGAAAATTTCACAGTGCTGCATTAGTATATAGAGCGATCTTGGATGGCCAGTTTCTGCCATGGTTCCCCCCCCCCCCCCCCCATATATATGCAGGAAATAATTGTTGCGTCAAAATGTTCCAGGGGCTGAAGTTGAATAACTTGTGCCGGCAAACAGCATTTATTACAAATCGTCTGCATTTTTAAAATAGTTCCATTGTTTCTTCTTATGCATCTGTTATTTATTTGCTTATTGCTTATTGGGATATCACATGTTGCAGATTGGTGGCAGACACAATAAGTAAAACAACAATGAATTTATATTAAAGCAAGTACGACACGCTATAGTTCATTCGTATGTCGCGAGATCGCCTTCGATACGAGATCGAGAAAAGTATCTCGTATGTATTGAGTAGCCATTGTCGTAATGATTTCCACCAGAATATGATGGTAGAAAGAATTGAAACTTAAAATGATACGAGCGCTATTCTCTTCATACCAAACAATATTAATTCACGTAATACGAGATGACATAAAGCCTATAGTAGTATTTATGACATGTAGTTAACTGAAATAGTCCCTCTGAATTCGTCGTAAAATTCAAATCTGTTCAAATCTATAGCACACAAAATGAGGTCAGGAATTTGCTGACTAACTAGTAGATGCTGATGTCACACGAACCACTGGATGGATCAAGTCGATTTTAATGTCTGTATCAAGCTAGTAATACAGAGGTTAAGATGATACCAAAATCAACACGATCCATAGTGTTCCTTTTACAGTCCGCTACGGAGATAGACTAAGTCCAGATCTGTCTGGTCTCCGAAGTAGAGTCTGTGTAACAGTGTAGTCATTATCAAGACGCAATAAGATGGCCGGTGATTACATTAGAAGTGTATTCTCGAAGAATCCACACCTCTTTTTAGATTAGCTATAGTTGTGACATAGAAGATTTGTTCAAAATGTCAAAAATTTGACAGACAGCCAGGTAGGCACCAGGCAGACCGGCAGACAAACAAGGCATCTTATACTCGTTGCAAGTTTTGGCTTAAAATCTTTTTATTACATATATACAAAGCTAAAGTAGGACTATGAAATCTTTGTTCCATCCGAGGTGATGACCCAATACTCCGACAGCCCACTAGTCCGACATCCCATTAGTCTGACAGCCCATTAGTCTGACGGAACATACATTCATGGAAAATGATATCTAATGTGGTGAATTGACGAGGGTGCCGGCGGGTTTAGTTGGGTGGAGTTGTGTATACCCACATATTTTGACAGTCAAACAATGCCAGATTATGTTAGAAACCACTGTTCAGGCCCATCTTCCTACAGAAAAAAATATTTCACCCTTGCTCATGTGTTAAACACTGAGGAAATGTGTGATGAACTAAACCTATGAAATAATGGGTGATTCAGTGTGTGATTGAGTGAACGACTAAGTGTGTAATTCAGTGCAATGGATGATGATCAAGTGAGTGACTGTTAGCTGGATGTGCAATTTGGTGGGTCATTATGTTGGTGATCCATTATGTGACTACGTGTGGTTGGTGAACCACTCTACCAATAACTCACTCACTCATTTAGTCGACCTTCGTGGGTGGCTTGGACTGGATGAGTGAGTGGGTTGGTGGATAATTAGGTGGGTGGATGGCTAGGTTGGTGGGTGAGTTTAATCAACATATCAATCTTAATCAATCGATTTGGTCGGTCTGTCGGTGGGTTTGATTGATTGATTGATTGAATGATGATGATAGATTGATCCTATTGATCTATTAATCATGTCGGTCAGTCAAATCGTTAATAGTAAATGAGTGAGGGGTTGATCGATCGGTTGTATTGATCAATCAAATAAATAATATTAATTTGGTGTGGATATTGATTGGTCAATTGATTGATTGATTGATGGTTCATATTACTATATTGAATGGCTGATTGATTGTTCGATTGATGTTTGGTTGATCAATTGGTCAATTGATTGGCTAATCGGTCGACCTCAGTTAACAGGTGGCATATTTTTAATTGCAACATCAGTTGAAACTTATGTTTGAATGACTAATGAGAATACTTCATGGATACAATTTATCAGTCAAAGATATATCTGTGCACATAGGCATCCTCAGGGTGGATGGGAGAAGCCCCACGGGATGGATCTGGATAAAGAAAATTTTCACTCTCACTTTACTTTACGTGGATGCAGAATGACATAAAACTGACGTAACATTCTTGTTCCAAAATAAAAACAAAATTAATTTGGACATGTACCATTTTTCACATTTTCAGAAATCTTAAATGACCCACATAGGTCTACATATCATAATTCATAATCAGTTCCAAACATCATTCTGTTAATCCCAATTTGCTGGTTGTGATTACAAGTTGGGGTAAATATATCTTCTGTGAGATGATAGTGATAGTTGCATAATAAATAAATCATAGCCACTGTAGAGTAGGTATATGTGAAGACTTATTTCCGAGTGCACTAATTCCGATATCAAAGCATCAGTGAGATCACGTACCATACCTATATTTTAAGAGAAAGCTGATATGGATAAAATCAAATAATTGTACAGCCTTAGGTCAATGACCTTCAATTTCATGTTTTTCCCAGATACCCAAGGTGAAGCCCGCTTTCAGACACCAACTGCCACAACCTGAGGCTCCCCTTGCTTCGTATATAGTGTAGCAGATTTGCGACTTCCATGAGCTCCATTCTTTATTCGAATATTTAACTTGTTCAATTTTTATGAATATTTCATCATGCTGATGTTTATTCTCTGAAAGTACCATCAGAGAAGGTTTTAGATTTTTATATCGCTATTAGTCATGATGTAGTTATGTTTATTTTCAGCATTTAGAGTGTGCTATCATGATATTTCAACCTTTAAACCCCCCTCTTGTTAGTATAGCGTTGCTGATTGATATAACACATTTTGTAATATCTCACAGATATCCTCCGTGTTTTGTTCATAAAACATGTCATTTCCATCACAGCCTCCAATTTCCAATTGACATTTTTCATTTATAAATAAACTGGAGGTGACACATTTGGCTGGTGTTCCAATGTTTGCAGACTTATGTTGTAATATGGTATATTTTTTAGGATTAATGTATAACACTATCATATTCTAGCCATATTTACCGATTTATAAACTGATTTATTCATCTTGTAAAAGTTGTATAGGTTTGTCTAATTTATCACCATAATTTATTCATGATGTCACTGCCCAAAAATCTTATAAATAGCGCTGCACACGCAATGGTCAGGGAGTTGACTTGTTCTCAGCGACTCACCGATCTTCTATCTAGCGGTTGGCCGCAATCTGACGTTTATTTCTGGACACGTACCGAAATACAATTACAGCATTTTAGGCATGGTAATGTATTGAGAGTTTATTCACCGCATTGTACTCCGTAATAATAGTCATATTTCAGGCGTTACCGTTGTGGTACGCATATTATTATTGCGGTACAATGTATATTATGTTGTAGGTTATCATCTGCTGTCACCGCACTTTACCGAATCGGTCTGCGGTGATGGGGGGGGGGGGGGGGGGGCGGGGCCTAGCCGCAAATATTGTGATAAACTGATTCCTAGTATTTGATTCTTCTGATTATTAATTGATCAGAACTATGATTCTTCTGATTATTAATTGATCAGAACTTTAGATATATTTAATTCTTGAATGTGTGGAGTATGAGTTTACATTTCTCAAGAACCAGTTTAATAGAATTTAGATATCCCCGGTCCATGAAAGTCCCCCACACCCACACCCACCCCATTTAACTCAGATGACGTCACATGTAAACAAACCATAGTATTTTTTATACTACTCAGTCTAGTCATGTTTCGGTCGTTATTTATTGTAAATAAACATCAGTCTTTTCAGCTCCATCTTGTCAATTTCTTGCTCAGTAGCACCAAGAGCTGCTGGCCATTATCCGTTCAACCTCAATCCTAGAATATTAGTGTCGGAACCTGGTAATGGAGGACAGTCAGAGGCTATCGTATGCAACACAATGAGGCGATGGTTAAGCATGGCACGCACTACACTCACGCATAATCACGTCATAATCGAGGCACATTTGTGTGTTTAATGCTGTTTTGGCTTAAAATTAACCACACCATCTCAATCATGTCAGTTGATTCGGCTCAAAGTGAATGTATTACCAACCTTTATGAAGTCAATTACCGTCTTGGTTTAAGATTAACTTGAAGGCTGGCTATTACTAATCATTGCCGTTTTCTTTGCAAACTATGCACACACATCAGACAGTTAGTACCTGTGTGATTAATTGACGTTTCAGTGTTCAGTGCCGCATCTGTAGCACGGACTGCCTTGTCGGGTACGAACTGACCCAGTATATCGGTGTACAGAATGGCCCAGTCTGAGACGCTCGCTCTCCCGTGTAGCCTAAGGCACGCGTGTCTAGCCATGTGATAGAGGAACAAAATAGCAGAGTCCGTGAGATCGCCTGATGTGCATGCACAACCGTAAGAGGTAGCCAGCATGCGCACGTTACTACGAGGCAGCTACTCGTTCATTGAATTTAGGAGGCCTTGACGTGAATGGGAAGCCTTTTTAGATTGAATTTTTACCTCTGTTGATCTACCAGGAGTGTCCAAGAATTTAGTGCAGTGCAGAGCGTGGGTGTCCTGAGAGGGAACCTGACTGAAATAAGCTGCGTTAGTGTAGATTGCAGAACACGAGCTCTATGCAGTAGGCAGAAATTAGATTGCTCCCACTCGGACCGAAACCGCCTCCCTTCTGCTTGTTTCTGACTTTCAGAGCTCCTTTTATACTAAATGTTGATGTAGCACCAGTGAGACTCAGACAATCAGCATGCGCATTGTGTGCGAGGTATGGTAGCCAACCAAATAGTTTCTGGCCTTCACCCTACCAAGCACACGCTAGCGATGTCTCTGCTTAGTTGGAGCTCAAAATAGTCAGTTTCTATTTCATGATATCTCCGCCAGGTTTGAACCGAATTTGATTCTGTTCAAAGTTTTAAATTCCCCATTAAATTCTGGTATTGATTCATACCAAAATTATGGGACACGGTCAAGTATTACGGAATCGCCGTAATACAGCTAACTATATACATACGCTGCCAGTCTTCACACACTAACGCACGTATGCTGGCTACCTCTCACGGCCACGCATGCGCATCGAGCGATCTCACGGACTCTGCTATTTTGTTCCTCTATCACATGGCTATACATGTGTGCCTTAGGCTACCCAGGAGGGCGAGCTTGGAGCGTCCCAGACCAGGCCATTCCGTACCCAAATATACTGGGGTGGTTCGTACCCAACAGGGCAGTCCGCGCTACACCTGCTTGTTGTTGTAGACCTTTGTAGTACAAAATACGGCGGTTTTGTTTCCTTCTGTCTGACAACAGTGGGAGTTTTAGGGTTTCCATTATATTTGTCATACTGCCTGGTTCGTAGCAATAGTTTGAGGTGATAAATCTAGCTGCACGTTTTTGCACATTTTCTAGTTTGACCTGAAGGGTTATCTGATGAGGGTCCCAAACTGTACTTGCATATTCCAGAACGGTTCTAATCAGTCCCATGTATGCTTGAAGTCTGATTTCTTGGGAACAGAATGATAAAATTTTCTGCAATAGTCCTAAGGTTCTATATGAGTTGCTGCAGATCTCAGTGATGCGTTTGTTCCAGCTTAGGTCATTGGTGATGTTGACGCCCAAGTACTTTACTGATGAAACAAAACTTTGACTGGTTCCTTTTAGTGTGTAGTCGAATCTGATGGTTTATATTTTTCTGGTTAGGATCATCATGTTGTATTTTACTGGTTGGAAGCGCATTTCCCAAGTGGTATCCCAGTTACCTAACATGTTTATGTCTTGTTGGAGTGCCTCACACTCCTTGGAGTCATCAATTTCCCAGTAGCATACACAAATATCAGCGAATAGCCTGATCTCTGAGGAAATGTCCTGGACTATATCATTTATGTGGACTGAAAACAGTAACACGTCTAGAACAGTTCCTTGAGGTACTACAGACACAACGTCAGCAACGTTTCATTTCACACCGTTGACTACTACTCACTGTGTGTGACCTGTTAAGAATGAGTCAATCCAATTTATTATGTTTTTTGACACACCAAATTTTTTTAATTTAGATTTCAAAAGTTCACGTGGAACAGTATCAAAAGCCTTTTCAAATTCGAGAATAAAAATGTCCACTTGTTTCCATTAACAATGGATGGCGCCCAATCATTGATGACATTAATTAGTTGAGTTTCACAACTGTGAAATTTGTAGAAGGTGGTCTGTGAGTTACGATGTTATTTTGTTCGAAATGGCTCATTGAATTAGAACAGATGATGTGCTCCAGTATCTTGCATCAAATGCATGTGAGGGATCTAACTGGTCCTGCCACGTTGTTGTTGTTGTTGAGTACTTGAATCTTCCACCTATTTCAGGCGCACCACCTAGGTATCCTAGGCGTACCCCCTTCCACAATAACCAAAGGTGAACATAAATGTGATTCTAGGAGTGAGAAACTCCTTTACGCAAATATATACATGTACAGTAAGACACACAGTTTCTACATGGTTTACATATACAGATTACTAGGACGACACAAGAAAGACACAGTCATTATTCACAGGCTGATGCTGACACACTGATCTACATTTAGTAAGAATGTGACTAAGTCAAAAGGTTAGTTGCTAAGAGACTGTTTTGTTGCTTTTAATGTTTTCATTTTTCTTCGAAGGTCAGTACTGGCTCTAGTGTTTATCATTTCACAACGCTTGGTGTGAAGCAGGAAACAAAGATTTCTGCAGAGAGGTTCAATCACAATAGGCAGCTTGTCCGCAATAAGCCAAGCAAGATGAGATGCATCTAGAACGAGCTGTAGTAGAAGTTCACTGTCTGCAGCTAATATCTGCCAAGTGCCAGGTGGTGCCGAATCGATGACAAGCTGTTCCATATCACTGAGTGGGTGACTTCTGATGCTTGCTAACTCGTGGCATTGGATTAGAAAGTGCAGCCGGTCTTCCATATCTTTCCCGCAAAGTGGGCACACACTGTTCTCAAACTGGTTAAACTTTGCTCAGAAATGCTGCATGTGGTAGGTCCCTGCCAGCAAATTTACCTTTACAATCGCACGTTTAACATCGAAAGAGTTATGAGAAATTGTTGCGCAGACTCGATGTGGTTTCACTACCCCCAACTGCTACTGGATCTACGTACTCTGTTAGAGAGGCATTTTCCAGTTCAAGGTTTGGTTACCTTTCTTGTTAAATTTCTAGCTTGATTCCTGACCCTGCAATATTCGTGGTACATTCTGCTGTCTATTGTTCAGGTATTTGGTCCATAATCTCTAATAAAATGATGATAATGATGATGACTACATAGGTACCGTTGGTTGGTGGTTGGTTGGTTGCTGGACGTCCCTCCCGTATAATTGGGATCATCATCTTCCGAGGTTTTCTGATAAATATTTACAAAGTAAGTAATGTGAGAAGAAAAGACCGTAATTGGTGTATTTTATGAATATATCGTATTGATGTTGCTTCTATTGCAGCTAATAGCATGTGGTATTCTGGCAACTTGTCATCTATCAGGAACATTGCATCTAACAGGATCTGCAGAAAAACTTTGTTCGTAATTCGAATATTGTGCATTAGGACACCTTCAGTTTGTTGCATGAGGATCTCTATCATGTTCTGTTTACATACTTCCCTTTCTGATGAAAATTTACTGCAGCTACAGAGAAAATGCTCGTGATCTTCTGAAGCATTAGAACACAGGATGCACGTTGGATCCACCTCATACTGGTTGAAGTGTGCTCTATTGGCTTGCAGCATTACGATCCAGTGAGCAGTTTAGCTTTTACACATGCACGTTCCACATCTCGGACATCTGAAGCGACTGTGGTCCATACATGGTGTGTCTTATTGATATTGCACAATTGAAGAGTCAAGAACTAACTAGATGTTTTCTTGGCTGCTTCTGCTGGCATGATAACGCGCCAGTAATTGTCAACATGTTTCTTGATCAAGTTTTTTCCTAAGTATGGAGATGGTGGTTTTGGAGTAGGTCTGTTGCAGATGGCAAGTCATTCTTGTTGAGGTGTGCAAACCAGCTCTTACTGTTGAGGGGTTTGGTCGCTAGCTGTCTTAGAGCTAATTGATGATCTATGGATTCTGTATTTCTACATATATTCACGTACAGGCCGATGACATGCTTATCAATGATTGATTCTATCTTTTCAGCTCCTACGAGGAATAGAGCAATAATGTCTGTGCAGCGATCCGTAAGATGTTGTAGCTATTTCAAGGTTTTCTTTTGGAAATTTTCCAGGACGCAAATATCTGCTTTAGATGGTTTCAGTACTTCCAGTCCATGCAGCATTCTTGGGATTATGTACACTTTCCATATGTTGACACTAACCGTTGGGTTCATCCCATTCCTTCCATATAGACCTGCTCCCATCAACTGATATAGTGTTCTCCTGGTCATATTTATATAATCGTTGATTGCTACTTTTCCTGTTGAGTCTATTAATTCCAAGGTGGATTGGCAGCTTGGTATTTCAATTCCATTGATAATAGGCGGGTGCCCCTCCAAGGTTGTAGTTTTTACGTTTCTTGTGATACAGCACTTTTTGACGCATTAATTTTCTGTCTGTTGTGGTTAACACAGTGCTCTACTAATTCTACCATTCCCTCCATATTGTGTGCATTTCCACTCACTAGTGCTATATCATCTGCACATGTTGGGCTGCCAACATTTACTTGTCCTACTTCGCACAATGCAACGCTTCTATTTTTTAGATTGGATGCTCCTAAGACCGTAGGAATATACAGGACAAGAAGAACAGGACAAGGAGATGACAGACCAAAAGTACAACGAAATAAGTCGCAACAGTTAATGAAGCAACAGGAAGAAATCAACCAATACAATAACCAATTACAGCAATTATCACTCTTCACAGGAAAACTGGAAGCAAAAATAAACACACTTACAGGTGAAAACAGACTGCTAAAAACACAACTGATGCTAGCTACTCACAATCCTACTGCTGCCATTCAATCATCTACTATATCAAATGTGCAGAGCCAGCCTAAAATCCATACAGAACCTAGAGTATCATATATAGATCAAACAGAAAAAACAACTAATCAGAACCAATTTGCTATGCCTACATTTTCTGCAGTACATGTTACCAGTCAGAGTCAGCCCATCATAACAGATTCAGCAATATATGCAAATCAATCACAGGGTCTAACATACCCACAGCACCAGAATCAGTCTGACATGCATACAAACTCAATAGTATATCCAACTCAACAGACCCAGCCTACTGTTTCTTCATACCCAGTAACAAATGGCACTAACCATAATCAGCCTGTCATGTCTATAAATTGAACAACATATTCATACCATCAAAACCAATTCCATCAGAATCAGCCTGTCATGCATGACCGACCTCCACGTCTACAAATGTAACCTCGCATACATCTCAACAGATCCAATCGACCATGCCTACAAACCAAACTGTCCATGGAAATCAACAAAGTCAGACTACTATACATGCACATCAAACCGTGTATACCACATCATTACCAGTCAATCAAGCTCAACCAAAAGTGCTGTCTGCACCAGTGGTATAGCCGCAACAAGACGATATAGTCCAGACACATTCTCTCTCAGCTAACTATGGCTTTAGCAACATCTATCCTAATGCATGTATCCAGACAAATAAGCCCACAAGAAGCGAGAGCACCCTATAATGGTCCTCATCAGATACATCCACCATAGGCAACACAAGGAAAGATGACAAATCACATACATAGCCACAATGCTCAGCACAGACCAAATGTAGTACACTCAAGCCGTGGACAACGTCAAAAATATCAGAGAGCAAAGAAATGTCCAGGGTGGGCAAGTAAACAAGGGCCCAGGTATGCCAATGAACAGAGATGTGACAATAGGGATAGAAATAAAAGATCAGATAAACTATATTATGGCCACACCTACATACAATTACAGTTTTTTGTGTTTGAATACAATCATGGAGAAAAAATACCTGGGGATGAGAATCAGATCCATTCTGTACCATTACTTTATTCTGTCTTTGAATATAACCATGGACTTAACATAGATACACATCCATATGCCATGCAGTCTGAGCAACATGCAGTATTTAGCAATGACCTAAATGAGGATCCTATAGACCTGGACAATCAAACAAAGCAGTGTGATCAGCAGACAGCATTAAGCAATGACCTAAATGAGGACTCTCTAGACTTGAACAGCCTAACAGAACAGTTATCTGCATTGGCAATAACTAAACAGCTGTCAGATAATAAGGAGACTTCTATGTCGTCAAATCCAGTAATAGCTGAAGGGCAGTCCTCACTAGCAAACACACGAGAATATCAACCAGAAAATTATACAACCTCAAACTTGCAAGGTCAAGTAGCAACTGAAGAGAACTTGAATGTAAATAAAGGAAATGATTATTTTAGCACTGGACAGACAGACCAAAGAGCCACAAGATCAAGTCAACCAGAAACAAAACCCTGTCAAAGCATTAAAGTAATCACAATTAGTATTGCAAACATCAAAACCAATGGTACATACCTGAATGAATTAATGCACTCAGAACACAGCACATTATGTGTACAAGAACACTGGCTATTCAAGTATGAGAGCTCTTTTTTCAAAGATACCTTCCCTGATTATGAATACTCCGCCAAGTATGTGGATGAAGACGACCCCATTTCGCCAAAGTACAAGCCATACAGAAGTGCTGGGGTAGTGATTATGTGGCATCAGTCTTTTTCCCAATTTATTGAAGTCCTACCTGATGGTGGTAACAGAGTACAACCAACCCGTATAAGAGCAAGCCCAGAACCAATAATTATTATTAACACATATATGCCTGCTGATGGAACTTTAGACACAAAAAACAGCTACAAAAAAATATTTGACGAAGTCTGAGATAACTAGGCACTATCTGGGGAGAGCAAAGATCTTATGGATGTAAATGCAACAGGACATCGTGATAAACCAACGCGAAATGGCAATATGTTCTTACAATTCTGTAATGAACATGGATACAAAGTATCACCATTAAGGCCAGAAACCCCGACATACTATCATTTTGCATATAACTCAACCTCTCAACTCGACTTGTTTATTGAACCATCTGACCAATCCAGTATCATCACTAGCAGCTGTATAGGTACGCGAAATCTGATAAACAACAGTAGTCATGGCCCCATAACAACAAATCTACGAATTAACTTGGAAGATAAATCTGATCAAAATCATGTTCAGGAAACTACAAGACCAGTTAAACATTATATAAACATCATATAAACTGGGATCAGATAAATATATCCTGGGCTCACTGCTTTGAAGTACTGCTGACATTTCTGCATGCTGTATCATGGGGAACATAGCTTTCCAGTCCTTCTGGAAGCTATGGATTCGTAGAACAAAGATTCCCTTGATAAAGAGGCTACGTTTATACAATGCAACCTGCGTATCCTTGATGATGTATAACTGTAACAGCTGGGCAGCTCCAAAGGCAGCTCTAGACAAACTCGATGCCTGCCACCACACACACCTATGCACCATCACTAGACACCGATAGCCAGACAGATAATTTCCAATGATGCACTATACAAGACGTGTAATACATCACCGCTGTCTGTAAAAGTCACCCAGCAAAGATGGTCCATGTTTGGCCATGTGCTAAGGATGCCGGAAGAGACACCAGCACAGAGAGCCTTGGAATTCGCCCTACTCGGAGCCAGCAAATATAAATCCAAGAGAGTACGTCATTGCATAAATCTGCTAAACGTGCTATGAGGTGACCTCAAGAAAGCAGGACTCGGCACACTCAAGTCAAGAATAGACCTGAGGAAGCTAATGATTTCAGCTGAGGACAAGACACAGTGGGCAAAAGCGAAGACGGACTGATTGCAGCTGTAGGGTGTTTCTACTACTACAGCCACAGAATACAGTAATCATACAAGATAAATATAGAAAAATACAGAAAACTAACAGCACTACGCCTAAGACTTATGCTTGCTACCGCTGGCCAGAATCCTCAACCTGATCTGCTCTTACAGTGAAGGAATGATATCCTATACCAGACTGCTGTCGAATTAAGTCCACCAGTGAGGAAATCAAAACAGAAACGAAAATACAAGTGGAGTGCAAAGCTTAAGTCATTCTGTCAAAACATAAAAGCCATTCATAAAAAGTGGAAACAGCTTGGATGCAAAAAAAACATGGAATAGTTTGGCATGAGATGAAAACCGCAAAGAAGCAACTGCGAAGAGTACAGAGAGAGAGCTAGTAACAGAACATAGTCATGGATGCGAACCTGTACAACAGAAATAAATTAGACAGCTATGCAATGATAAGTCATCCAACGAAGTGCTGATAGACTTTGAAAACGCAGGCTTTGATGTATCTCCGGTAGACTGCTGGGCAGAGTATTTTGGTAAGCGTTCTACTCCAAAAGACAGTGCAACATTCGATCCAGAAATGAAAATATCTACAGAATTGAAACATCTCCTGACTATGATTACCTCTGCATCAGAGCCACTAACTCCAATTACACTAGATGATACATATAAACACATTTCCAGCCTGAGGACGGGGAAAGCAGCAGATGTATATGGAATATCAGCTGAACACTTATTAAACGCATCTACTGAGATAATAGAAATTCTCAATTTAATAATCAACAACATTCTCAGCACAGGAAATATTCCGGAATCGATGAAAATAGGAATTGTTACCCCAGTTCCAAAGAAAGGGAAATGTCAACGATCACCTGACAACTATAGACGTATCACAGTCAGTTCACTACTTGGGAAGGTTATCGAAAAGGAGGTTGTCAAAAGGATAAGACCAATTCTGAACATGAACAAAAGTAGACTCCAATTTGTATTTACTGAACACTGCTCTTCAAATAATGCTGTATTTGTAATAACATAGTCAATTGCAGAAGCAATGGATACAAACAGTCATCAGTATATTACTTTTATGGATGCGAGTAAAGCCTTTGATATAGTAAGCCATCAAGGCATATTAAACACAATATACAAGCAAGGTATAAGAGGACAGCTCTGGGCAATAGTCAACAGTATGTATACTAACATCAGATCAATTGTTAAATGGAAAGGTAACCTATCTGAAACAATTTATGACGGTCAAGGCATAAGACAAGGTGGTGAATCTTCAGCAGACCTCATTAATAGCCGTAGCAACTCTCTACTTCGAAAATATGATGACCATCCTGCTGGGTTTAGAATCGGGAGTATTTCAACATGTGCCATTATGTGTGCAGATGACCTAGCCATAATAGCAGATACACCGCTCTCCATGCAAATTTTGGTAAGCGAAGCTCAAATAGATGCATCAAATGAACGCTACATATTCAGCAGCAATAAGACAAAACAATTAGCCATGAGATGTTCGAAAACAGCTCATCTAAGCCTAAATGGTGTTCCCCTTGAAAACACATGTAAAGAAACACATCTTGGGGTTGTACGAATGTCAAATGCTCGAAATAAGGACACAATAAGCGAGATCAGAATCTCGTGTTCGCAAAGAATTATGGGATCGCGTCGGGATAAACAAATAACATTATAGCTGACAGCCAGTATAAAGCATATAGGGTAGCCATGTAGAGGCTACATTTTTTCTCAATGGATGTAAGTATTAGTTCCACAGAATGCACCCCAAGTATCATTTTACAGGTCAAATATCCAATTTGTAATGTTTTATTGCTAATGGTAATTTGGCCGCGTATTTATGACTATAACAACATGTGCGGAGGTGATAGGTTATCGTCTACATGCGGTTTCCAATTGCAGACCCTATTTTGCAACAAATTTGACTGGGAGCTATTTACTACCATGGTAGCAATATGTTCAAATCAAGTCAACTTACATTCAAAATATTCAACAGCTCTCCTCTATCTATGTCTTATTCTGGCTATTAACGGGTGCATTTGTTGGTAATGAGATTAATGACTATTAAATACAGCTAAATATAGTTTTAATATCATTCATTAAGCCATGCATAAGGCACAGTGTTAGAAATATACACCTAAATATAGCAAAACAATCTTAAAATAGCAATTATAACGTCATACCTCCCATCCACACACCCTCTCCCTCCGCACCCCCCCCCCACCCCCACCCCCCCCCCCCCACCTCTCTCTGCATTCCTTCCCCACTTTCTATCTCTCCCTCCCTCCCTCGCCTGCTCCCCTCCCCTTCGTCTCATTCTCTGCTTCTCCCTCCACTCCCACCCCACCCCCTTCGTCTCCCTCTCTCTACCTCTCTACCTCAATCCTTGCACGCTCCCTCCCTGGCCCCCACCTCTCTCTCGTTCTCCCCCCCTCCCCCCCCCCCCTCTCTCTCTCTCTCTCTCTCTCACTCTCTCTCTCTCTCTCTCTCTCTCTCTCTCTCTCTCTCTCTCTCTCTCTCCCCGCACAATCTTGTTATACAGGCTAATATATAGTCAGTTATTAATTTTGAAATTAATTTGACTTGAGGTTGTTGCGGTGTTCAGCAGCAACATCATTTATGTCAAATTAATTTCATGATATACAACAACTTAGCTGCGTGGGTGCCTTTAAACTAGTATATGCCTATTTTGTGAAAACAGATAATGATAAATGTCCTAAATACGCTACCACCTACTTAAAATGGTTAATTTAGTTGGAAATTGTCTAAAATAGACATTCAATTGGCAAATATTTTAATGTTCGTGACTAATTTCTAGGATTAAATGGTTAAAAACTAACTCACTCCCAGCTCACTGCTTAAACACGATGGAAATGCGATTTATATGGATACAGAGCGCATGGCAGTTAGTTTATCCCAATAGCTCTACTTTGAGATATGTGCTCTCATAACCATGATCTTGCTTATAGAAGCCAGAATGGGATTATCTACTAGAGCATCATATTCACTCATGGGAGCAGGACTGCACAGCTTAAGCAGGTTGAATCCTCTAACATCAAAACGACTGGGATATATACATAACTCCAGTTCTCATCCATGGAGTTGACGGGATAATACTAACGCAGACAGAAATAGAAAGGCTGGAGAAATTCTATAGATACTATCTGAAAGCCATACAGCATCCACAAACTGGAACTGCCAACTCAGCTGTATACATATTATTGGGAGCCCTACCATTTGAAGGTGAACTTCATGAAAGAATGCTTACTTTCTTTGTACAAATGCTGAGGAGAGAAGGTTCTCTGGAGCAAGATATTTTGCAAGGACAACTTTCTATCAAGCTGCCATCATCAAACAGCTGGACACTAAACATCAGGAAAATCCTTCTGCAATATAAATTACCATCCGCATATACAATGTTGGAAAACCCACCAGACAAATTGGCATGGAAGAAAACAATCTCATCACATATTAACACCTACTGGGAGACAAAACTTAAGGAGGAGGCTGCGGTGAAAACTACTCTGAAATACCTAAGCACAGACAATTTTGAAATCGGTACAGCACACATGACATGGAGTGGCTGTCGAACAGATAACACCTCAGTCTACAAAGCAACCATCAAAGCCAAACTATTCATGCAGAGATACCATCTATTTTGGTAGTTTAACTAAAAACAGAAAGGCAATAACCAATGTCCACTGTGTAGCAATAAAATGGAAGACCTTCAGCACTTACTCCTGGACTGTCCAGAGCTAGAGCATGTTAGAAACCCAACTATGACAAAGATCAGAACATTGATGCAGCAACAGAATATCGCGATTACAGACAAATGTATGTATGATTACTGTATTCTGCGGCTGTAGTAGTAGAAACATCCTACAGCTGCAATCAGTCCGTCTTCGCTTTTGCCCACTGTACCTTGTCCTCAGCTGAAATCCTTAGCTTCCTCAGGTCCATTCTTGACTTGAGTGTACCGAGTCCTGCTTTTTTTACGTCACCTCGTAGCACACTTAGAAGATTTATGCAATGATGTCCTCTCCTGGCTTTGTATTTGCTGGCCCCGAGCAGGGCGAATTCCAAGGCTCTCTGTGCTTGTGTCTCTTCCAGTATCCTTAGCACATGGCCAAACATGGACCATCTTTGCTAGGCGACTTTTACAGACAGCGGTGACGTATTACACATCTTGTATAGTGCATCATTGGAAATTATGCTGTCTGGCCATCGGTGTCCAGTGATGGTGCATAGGTGTTTGCGGTGGCAGGCATCGAGTTTGTCTAGAGCTGCCTTGTAGCTGCCCAGCTGTTACAGTTATACAGCATCAAGGATACACAGGTTGCATTGTATAAACGTAGCCTCTTTATCAAAGGCATCTTTGATCTACGAATTCATGGCTTCCAGAAGGACTGGAAAGCTATATTCCCCATGGCGTAGCGTGCAGAAATGTCAGCAGTACTGCAAAGCAGTGAGCCCGGGATTTTACTTTTCCTCCATGGTTCACCCCCACGAATTGGGTCGTCATTTTCTATAGTTTCATGCTTTGTTGATAGGTATATATGGGTGAACTCTGTTTTGGATTCATTCATAAAGAGATTCTCAATTTGTTTGCTTGCAGCTATTGGAAGAAGTTTGTCAAAGGGTTTCTCTTCCTCGTCTATGAAGTCCACATCGTTGGCATATTCCATTTCTAGTGGCATGCCCAGTATTGACACTGGGGGTGGTGGTCTTAAGGTAGCAGGTGAAAAGCACCGGAGATAGAGCATCTCCCTGTGGGGAGTCGATTGATGTCTTAAACTCTACAGACTTCACTGACTCGTACTCTCAGCTTGATGTCTGCAAGCAGTAGTCTCACTAGTCATAGCTCATCTTCATTGCAACTGACCTGGTGTAGCACATCTAGGATCTTTGAGTTTAATTGTGTCGAAGGCTCGTGACATGTCAATGCCCATTTTGTGATAGTCCCAGTGTTTGGACATGACTACCGACACAAGCATGCGTTGAGCCCATACAATGTCTGCGTAACTGCGTCAACGTTTAAAGCCACTTTGACATGATCCGGCGAAGTAATTGATCTTGTCTCGGATGCGGCACAGATGAATGCTGTATACAAATGATACTGGACGTGAGTAAGCTTACAAATTCACACTTCGAGACATTCGAAAAATATTCACGAGAACTATGCTTTAACCTACATAAGAAACGCTCCAGTCTACTTCAAGATTCAAGATTATTTATTTCATGCTTAATATACAATATACAGACATTACAATTGGGCAGTCTATCAAAGGCAGAGCCTATGAGTCGATAGACCCCCTACACACAAAACAAAACATTTCAATACATAGGGTGATAGTTAATTATACAATCATCCGTGAGTAAGCACAGAACACAGGACAGCACAACATCTATTTTTTGTACCATATTGTCAGGATATTTCTACATGTAGCGTATTCTAAATATAAAGGGTCTTTTAGGTTCCAACTAGGATTTTTGATTGCAGATACAGGTTTTTTTAATATGGTACAGTGGGGGGGGGGGGGAGGGGGTGCTCAATAAAGTCACAGTAGTATTTGGGGTGAGAAGTTGTTGGTAGGACTGAGATATTTTATAGTAGAGTGTCGGCATCTGATATATCCATTGAGAAAGTGGATGTCAGATGAAGATTCAAGATGGTTGAGATCTGATTGGGTACATCTGTTTTGGTGCATTTCATACTTTTCAGCATGCTTATCTATCTAGGTTTGATAACGTCTACCACTCTGATGGCCTTTATTATCTCTATGGCAGAGAAATTGGCGTCCAATGTTCAGCAATTTTGGTGGATGATGTCACTGTCTATGACTAGAAAATGTAATATTTGTTATGTTTGGCCATTTATTTTATTTTGAAAATTTAAAAATTTTCTGTCCGCGTACAAAGGGTTAGGGAAGAAGTGAAATCATGAAACTTTGTTTATACAGAGTCTGATAAAACAAACTACATGCTATTTTCAAAGTCTAGACAATCAAGAAACAATAGTATTCCAAAAATCTATATTAATAAAAAAGAAATTGAAGAAACTCCTTTTGCTAAATTCTTAGGAGTTTATTTAGACAAGAACCTGACCTGGGGCAAACAAATTGAGGTAGTCACAGCTAAAGTAGCAAGAGGCAAGGGGGTCATTCAAAGACTAAAGCCATACCTAACACAAGCTACCATTAAAACCCTGTATTCCACACTGATCGTTCCACACCTCACATACTGCAATGCCATCTGGACTAACACACAAAAAAATAAATTAACAAAATTGCAAAGCATGCAGAAAAAATGCATTAAAATGTTCTCAAAAACAGACATAGGCAAGTCACAGATGATCAACATTTCCAGAGCCTTTCATCACAATCCTACCTAAATCGATAACCCACTGCGTTGCAAACAACATCGAAATCCACACATATAACACTAGGAACAAACATGATCTCCACATTAGATACACACGGACAGACACAGGTAAATGTAGAATTTCAGTTCGTGTCGTCAAAGCGTGGAATATTATATATAAACACACACACGAAAAAATACTAACACTAAAATCAGACAAAGACATAATTAAAACTAGCTTGCTCAATACATACTAGATCTAGAAAACACAATGCCAAGATAACTAAGATCACACACTTCCTGTATCATTGCCATAGCTACTATCATAACAACCACCCACTACTACTACTACTACTACTACTACTACTACTACTGCTACATCATAATGCACTATTACAGCTATCGTGACTACTGCTTCCTTCAATCTGACGCACCTCAACAAGTGCTACTACTAAATAGCAACCTACGGGTTGAGCTGGGGTTAATTAACATGCATGACCCCCATCCCCCTTGCTCCCCCCCCCCCACACACCCAAATATAAATCTCTAATCTCAATAACTAAAAGGAAAAACATAGATTATTGTATCGTTTGTTCTTTTTTCTATGTCTACTTAGCTCAGTACCGTATCTGTACATTCACAAGTATGTCTCACATCCTATGCTAAGCTGTGTGTGTAATTGTATATGTATGTTTAATGTTAGGTGTCCGCCATCACTATAGGCAATGCCTTCGGCATACAACCTGTATTGAAAATATGTAAATTGGTATCCAAGAAGCAAATAAAAAATATTGAATCTTGAATCTTGAATCTGTCCATTAGTGAGATGCCATCTCCGACTTAACCTTGAGAGAAATTGTCCGTGAAATCAAATGACGTCGCGATTAATTGTGAAGAACATAAAACAAAAGCAAAAACCCAAATAGTGAAATTAGAATGTACTCCATATTTGGAGGTTCGCCTGAAGGAAAACTCCAAGAGGCGGAATTTACATAACAAGAACAAGAAGGTATATAATCGTAAATATTAGTAAAGAATAGTATAAATACAGTGACTAGTTGACAAGTACATGATTAAAAACACAAATATGACAATCACATGTAAATAGACTACTGAAAAAACCAACCGCGCACCAATTGCTATAGGTAACCTTCTAAATTCATTGTTATAATCAGTTTTCGTTCAAGATTCAAGATTCAAAATTATTTATTTTCATATAACACATAGATTTTACATTTACACAACAGGCAGTCCACCAAAGGCTGAGCCTATACAGCGGTGGACCCCTTACATTTTCGTTCAAGATTCAAGGTTCAAAATTATTTATTTTCATATAACACATAGATTTTACATTTACTGTTTTACACAACAGGCTTAACCTTGAGAGAAATTGTCCATGAAATCAAATGACGTCGCGATTAATTGTGAAGAGCATAAAACAAAAGCAAAAACCCAAATAGTGAAATTGGAATATACTCTATATTTGGAGGTTCGCCTGAAGGAAAACTCCAAGAGGCGGAATTTACATAACAAGAACAAGAAGGTATATAATCGTAAATATTAGTAAAGAATAGTATAAATACAGTGACTAGTTGACAAGTACATGATTAAAAACACAAATATGACAATCACATGTAAATAGACTACTGAAAAAACCAACCTCGCACCAATTGCTATAGGTAACCTTCTAAATTCATTGTTATAATCAGTTTTCGTTCAAGATTCAAGATTCAAAATTATAATAATACATGTATACTAGGGGTACCGAAGTTCGTGAATCTAAGCAAGTAATGCACTCGTAAAAGAAAACTCTTAAAACACATCTGCGCAAGAATTTAACACAATGTGAAATAACACTTCCGAATACAAAGGAAAAAATTTCAGTAAAAAATTTTAATTTTTAAACAAATCCCAAGCGTTTGAACTGACCCACCTCGCCAGTTTATGTGTGAAATAGCGGTACCGAATTTCGTGAATTGGTGATTATGCATCTTCAGCTGTCTAGTACATGCTTGTAAATCCTTAAATATCACTGTATTAGTTTGTTGAATGTTTCAACTGCTAATTTTGCCCGTTTTAACCGAAAAATGTGTCCTACAAATGAATGTATAAACTATAAAAGCAGTTGATACATTTGAAGAGAAGAAAAAAACCCAAATGGATGCCGCTTTCGCTAGGTAGTGACGTCACATGAAATTCACAAATATTAATGAGCTGAAGAAATGAGCTAACGCCTAGGGTCTTTAAAACATGTTCAGCAGGCATAAAGGAAAGAATAAAAAAAAATTCTATCGTTAAAAAAACCATGTGTGCACTTTATGTTAATTTTGACACTGGTAAATGATTAATAAGCACCCACCCCTTCCTCTAGAGCCTCTCCAATAAAATTTAGACGCGCTCCCGTCAATCAGGCTAATCCGACGCGGCGAAAAAATTTAACCAAAGCAGGTGGTAACTTTGAATTGTAAAAATTGCTCATTTTAGGTGCTAAATAAGCGCAAGTAAGTAATCTACGAAAGTGAATTAAGGAAGCTTGCAATGTTTATCACTACCATCAGTAATTGTATGAAAAGTTTCTTGTTTTTACCGTATTTTGCTCAAAACTTTGTCAAAAGCTTCAGAACTGTCAATCAAAACGTGGCTACTGTGTAGATACGTTCCATGCAACGTTACATCATAGAACGAGAGCGATAAAAACAAATTCACGAATTTCAGAACTCACGAATTTAAGCAACTCGACCATGCATCTTAGACAATTAATGCACGCACGCACACACACACAGGAATGGGGAAAACACATTCATATCTTGTTTGCAATATTATTATTATTATTATTATTATTCTTATTATTGTCATATATAACAATGCAGCCTAGTTTGTATCAACATTTCTTGGTGCAGCATTATTATTATTATTATTATTATTATTGTCATATATAGCAATGCGGCCTAATTTGTATCAACATTTCTTGGTGCATTACAAACTGCATCATCCACATCAACAATTACGGATGCATTTTTATTATTGCAGATATGTATTTTACATTCTAGTTGTTATCCTGGCAACTGGGTACATACATACTTGTTTTTGTACTGCCATGGTGGTGACGTTAATCAAATATGCCAATATTTTCGAATGTTACACCCAGTGGCAGCTATTTTTTTATTCTACCCCCAGCTATATCGTTATTCTAACCCCTCACGAAAATTGGTAACTCGCGTTTGTTTCTGTTAGTTAATTTTACAGCTTTCTTCGTATGGCGAAAAAGCATCATAGAAGTTAGAGTTACAGAGATGGACAAAGTTAAGCATTTTGCCTATTTTATGTCCATTTTGAAATATGATACCCTATCCTACTGCTGGGTTTGCTTCCAAAAGGTGTCTAGAGCGGTTTTAAAGGCATTTACAGTTTTTGATTTGATCACATTTTCTGGTAGGTTATTCCATTCGTTCACAATTCTGTGACTGAAAATAGTTTGCCTGATTTGTGTTCGACATCGAGGTTTGACGAACCTTAGGCTATGACCTCACTGTCCAGATCATTCTACCAATGAAAGAAATTGTTCTGGATCAATGTTTTCTTCGTGTGTAATAATTTTGTATGTTTCTATTAGGTCGCCCCTGACTCGATGTTGTTTTAAAGTTGGTAGACCAAGTATTTTGAGTCGTTCTTCATAAGTTTTGTTTCGTAATCCTACTACTAATTTGGTGCATCGGTGCTGTACTTGTTCTAAGTGATTGATGTCTTTGACAAGGTATGGTGACCAGGCTTATACACAATATTCTAGATGTGGGCGGACATAGGTTTTGTATAAAATAAGAAATGTTTCTCGGTCGAGGTAGTTGAAAGCTCGTTTGATTTGTCTCATGATATACATGGCTTTATTTGCTGCTTTTAAAGTCTGCATAGTTGGTTTAAGGTAATTTTTTATCCAGATTCCTAAATCTTTTTCATTCGTTGTAATCTGCAGTGTATGTGTTTCGCTTTTGTCTTTCATGGTATGGTTATGCAATTGATTATTATAACCTAGGTGCATTTTCTTGCATTTACTGGCATTGAATTTTAGAAGCCACTGGGCCGACCATCCATTCAGATAGTTTAGGTCGTTTTGTAATTTTTTACTATCTGAGTCATCTTTAATGTGGGTCCAGAGTTTTGTGTCATCTGCAAACATTTTGATGTTGCTTTGAATATCGTCTGGAATGTTGTTTACATATACCAGGAATAACAGTGGACCCAGGACAGAGCCCTGTGGAACTCCACTGTCAACACTTGTCCAGTCTGAGTAGTTTCCTCGGATGTGAACCATCATTTGTCGATCTTGGATAAATCCTTGTATTCAGGTCAGTATGGGGCCAGCGACTCTGTATGCCTCTAGTTTGTGAAGTAATCTTTTGTGTGGTACAGTGTCGAATGCTTTTTGATAGTCTAGGTAAATTATGTCTACATTGTTGTTACTGTCAAGGGACTCTGTCTAGCTTTCTAGAGTTTCTAGCAGGTTTGTCAAGCAGCTTCGCCCTTGGATGAATCCATGCTGGTGTATCATTAAAAGGTTGTTGGACTCGAAGTCTTGGACAAGTTTGTCTTTGATTATTGATTCTTTTTTTTTTCTTCATTTCATTAGCATCGTGCATAATGCTCTGGTTAGCCCCTCCAAATGTCTGGATTGACACCCAGTGGGTTACACCCCTGCGCCACATTGAGGCCGATCATATAGTCTTAAACAGGGGATTATTGATTCTAATATCTTGCAAAGTACACATGTAAGTGAAATTGGCCGGTAGTTTTCTGGAAGAAGTATTGCCTTACTTATTAAAATGGTGTAGACATTGAAAACATTATAGATAATTTTATTTATAGTGCTTTAACCAGATTTTGTTGCAATCCGAAAGCCCATAGTAAACCTATGGGAGGGGTTAGAATCGAGATATAGCAGTACCCCCTCCCATAGGTTTACTATTGGCTTTCTGTGAGCCACGAAATAAATCTGGTTTAAAACACTGAATAAAAGTATCTAGGTTCCTTCTGACCACATGCCTAAGGCTCTATGGTTAGATCTTCATCATCATGATACAGTGCTCTGTCTCTTCCGGATTCCAATGATGCAGTGTAATTATATACCAGTGGTTGGTATTTCCAATGCCTCTCAAGGCGAGCCTTGAATGTGTTAACCGATGAGGCTTCTACAACATATTCCGGGAGCTTGTTCCAGACTTTTACATCTCAAACTGCAAAACAATTTCTCCTCAGTATTGACTTTGCCCTAGTCCGAGTCTTCTTTGACTCAACCCGCCCCTGTGACAGATATTTGGACAGACTGACGGGCCGGAGAGAGTCAGAGCAATTTGTATGCTCAAAAGTTGGAGAACTCTGCCACCGCTTGGTAGCGTGCCTCTTAATCGACTTTAGCTACAATATTCGACACAAACCCCGTTATTGCTTCGGGTAATTCACATATCCATTCGCTCGCACCTTAAATCCTGTTAAATGTGTCCTGTATCTCACGTTATATAACTTTTTAGCTCATTGGTGACGAATTTTATTAAATTTCAAGCGAACAGCCATTGCAAAAACAGTGATGACGTAGTAGACAACTTTTCACCTTGATAATCACGCAATTTCGCCCTTGGAAGATAATTTGAGCCCTGGGATGATTAAATTAAACTGGAAAGAAATTTTTTTATAAATTGCTCTAAGCGCTTTACACTAGAGTAGTTAGTTATTAAAAAGTTATATGTAATTTTAAACAATCAGTCATTAAAAACAATCTGTAAGTAAACAATCAGTCATTGGTAAAAACAATATAATTAGTAAAAGAACGCTATGGGCAAAATGTTAAAAAATAATACTAGATTTTATATGATTAAAATGGAAGGTCAGCACATAAAATAGTGCAATAGCAATATAGTTAAAAAATTTACAATTATACTGAAATTTAAAAAGATGCGTTTTTAGTCCTTTCTTAAAGCCGTTAACATGTGTCATTGTTCTGAGAACTATTGGCAAATCATTCCACCAGACGGGTGCCATTTTGCTAAATGTCCTGTCACCGAAGCTGGAGAGGCGGGTTCTGGGAACCTTTAGGTTGCTATTTTGCGACAGAGTATAGGTTTGGGCTTGTTTGTAGAGGCTTATCATTTGTGTAATGTATTCTGGAGCCCCAGACCCTTCAGCGCTTTATAAACTAAAAGGCAAACCTTAAATTGAATACGTTTATGAACTGGTAGCCAATTAAGTTCTTTTAACCCTGTTTGGATGTGAGCATACGGATGTGACAATACAAGCGGCTATATTTTGTATCCTTTGGAGACGGTCCAATTGCTGACCCGTGACTCCGATGAGAAGAGCATTAGAGTAGTCCAATTTAGTGAACACGAATGATTGCATAAGTGTCTTTGCAGCTGAAGATGTCAGGTATTTTCTAATTCGCCCAATGGATCTGAGACTTAGGTGTGTAGACCGACACACAGAGCTGATGTAGATGACAATCAGGGTTGATGTCGAGTACAGGCAGCTGTACTGAGGCTGAGTACGAGTACTTTGGCAAAGTACTTGAGGCTGAGTACAAGTACATGTACTTTTTAGCAATTGTGCTGAGTACGAGTACATTGTAAATGTACTTGAGTACAAGTACATATTATTACCAAACTGTCATCCATGGTGGCTATGGACGGGGTGGGGGAGAACAACCATACTATAATATTCCCCTGTACTTGTTATATGGGCTGGAGACTGTGGAGTTTCGGTGAATTCCATAAATATACATGTAAATATACAATACGGCTTCTGTAGTGGTGTTTCCCTCGATCTATTTACTAAACAGAGGTACCTTGTTGAATATTTTGGATATAATCCGACTGACGGCTGTTGTTACCATGGGCAGCATTAATGCCCAGCCCAGCCAAATTAGTGTCAGAACATTTCACAGAATATTTCCTAATGCTTTTAACGATACAGGGAAAATAACAAATTCATTACAACAAGAAATAACCAGTTGAATATTTTAAAAACAATTTGATTGGAAGTTTCTCCTAAACTTAGGCAGAAATTACTTCCAGTCAAATTATTTTCAATATATGTAACAGAATATTTCTTTCTTCATAAAGAATATGCTGAATTCCTGGCATGATTGCTATGAATGTATAATATAAGGCTTCATCAGAGAAAGGGTTAAATTAGAAATAATTTATTATAGATAAATCATGTAGTAATGTTGAACATTTTGAGATTAATTTGACTGATAAACATTACTGCTGATGGCAACATTCGCTTCCAGTCAAATTATTTTTGAAATATTCAACATTGAACTTTATTCTTAAAATAGTTTATGTAATATTAACATTGATAAACCCTTTAACTCTCAAATTTGTTCAAGACAGTTTCAATTTTCTCAGAAATTGTCAATTTGCAGATTATCTCTGAAAATTTACCACTGGAATCACTGGCTTTCTTATCGAGCCAGTTATTCCTGTGTTAAGTTTTCAAAAATAGTCTTCTCTTGGTCTGCAAATTGAAATTTTCCAATAGCACTGCAGAAGGCTTTTTTTGCTGGATTGAGTGTTAAAAGGTTAAGAGTTGGGACGTCTATAAAGCCTGAAATAATGGGCTTTGTCCAATTACATTATCAGGACAATCAGGCATGAATGGTATCTTATTAGTAGCCATATGATTGGCCAGGCCATGTATTTGTTGACATAAGGCTTGTGTGCTTGCACAAGCGCTGTTCTAATCCTTCCTACATCTCTCAACACATTCTAATGATAAATGACCAGAAATGAAAATTTTTATGCTGATAAAAAAGATTTGATTGAACATTTTGAAAGTTATTTGGTGGTAGGTCTTGCTGCTTTAAGCAGCAATTATGGTTTCCAGAAAATTTATTTTCAAAATATGTAACAGTTTACCTGTATGACTGCCTTGAAAGATAGATAAAGAGGGTTTTAATAGTGCATGGGTTAAAATGCTTTACTTGTTTAATCTTATTTCCTATTAGCATACATACAGCAATTGTCCATGTCAACACAACCATCCAGAATTTCAATTTTAACAGCTAAGTTTTTAAATACTTTGAAATTAATTTGGCTGGAAGCAGTTGCTGGCTCAAGCAGCAATGTATTCTAGTCAATTTATGTTTAAAATATTGAACAGTTTCCTGTATGACAGCCGTGACATTTAGATCAAAAGTTTTCATTACTGTCATTGATCAAAACCGTTTGAGGGATCGATTCAGAACTCACGAAATACGATCTAGGGTAAAAGCTGAACCAAGTTTGTTCAAGGGAACTTGATCGACCAAATGGTTCAGTGGCCATCTTGGATGACCTAGTTTTCGCAAAAAAACTAATTTTTCCCCAGAACCTCTAAAGCGATCAGGCCGAAATTCGTGATATAAGATTAGGGAACGAAGGGCCGTTAATGGTTTGTTCAAGAGAAGTTAATCCGTCAAAAAACATTGCCGCGGTGGACCAATCAAAATATAGCATGTTTGGTGGCCATATTGGATTTTTTTATTTGATGGATTTTGAGGCCAAAATTGGTTTTATATAGGTTTTTGGGTATTTGGATCGACGGTTTGGGAGCCATCTTGGATCATTTTCCCACCAGAAGCTCCCATACTAAAGCAATGGGAAATTTAAAATGTCTTCTCAAGAACTACTGGGCCGATTTCAATTATATTTGGCAGGAAGCATCCTTAGGGCATAGAGATTCCTTTTGTTCAAACGAAGCCGATCGGCCAATTTGGCTGGTGGCCATCTTGGATTTCAGCTGAATTTTAGAAATGTCTAAAAATCTTCTCCAAAACCGTTTGAGGGATCAATTCAGACCTCATGAAGTATGATCTGTGGTAAAAGCTTTGAAGCCTTGAAGTTTGTTCAAGGGAACTTGATTGACTAAATGGTTCAGCGGCCATCTTGGATAATCTCGTTTTCGCAAAAACGACTCCTTCCCCAGAACCGCTGAAGCGATCAAGCCGAAATTTGTGATATATGATTAGGACTAAGGGCCATTAAAGTTTGTTCAAAAAGAAGTTTATCTGTCAAAAAAACTGGCCGCTTTAAAATGTCTTTAAAAATCTTATCAAAAACCGCTTGGGGGATCAATTCAAAATGCATGAAATATCATCTAGGGCAAGAGCTGCCCCAAGTTTGTTTCAAGGGAACTTGATTGGCCAAATGGTTTGGTGGCCATCTTGGATAACCTAATTTTTGCCAAAATGACTTCAGAACCACTGAGCGGATTGGACCAAAATTTGAGAGATATGTTTAGGCACTGAGTGCCATTCAAGTTTTTTCAAGGGAAGGCGCTACGTCAGAAACATGGCAGAAGTGGACCAATCAAAATGTAGCGTGTTTGGCGGCCATATTGGACTTGCAAAAATGTCCACAAACTCATTTAGAAGACTACTCCTAAACCACCCACTAACAATTGTGACAAAAATGCATAATGCTCCAGGTGAGCGACACAGGCCCCTTGGGCCTCTTGTTAGTAAACAGGTAAATTTTAGGATTAATTTTGATGTAATAGATGATGATTATAACAGAGTACACAATATTTAGGTTGTCCAATATAATAATTTCACTCTCGCAATGATGGACAGAGTATACATTAATCCCAGATGTAAGGCGGCAAGAATTTATATCGGGAAATTGTGTCCTAATTTCATGTTATGAACGATCGTTCTTGGCGACAGGATTTAAATTTTTGTTTGGTGAAATTTACCAATTAGAAGTTATATTCGGTTAAAACTGATATGAAAACTCAGCGAAGCCATTATGACTATCTAAGCCAAACCGCACAGCCCAACTCAGCCCAAGACCAATTCGCCCCATAATTTCATATACCATAAAATAGGCTATACGATATATCGAAATATCGCGATTTTTTTCACCACGATATATCGCGATACCTCCTAGGACAATATTGTGCAAGGGCCAAGTAAACTTATACTGTGGCAATCATCCGTCATCCGTCCGTCAATTTTTTCTTTAAAACACTACTCCTTAGGGTTGGGTGATTTTTCGATATTATCGTCAATATCGCGATATACTGATATCGAAATCGTCATAATTTCGAAAAATCGTAAATATCGTCAATACGTCAGGACAATGTTGCACTTTTTAACTTTGAGCAAAATATAAATAACTAAATTAGAAATGTCATACTCTTACCTCTATTCGGTCCAATAATAGTCTTTAAGTAATAATCCAGTCTTTGTCTGAGGTAATAAAAACTTAATAAACTCCAAAATAATCCATGTTTAATTAATTCATGGTTTGTTTGCGCTAATATAATGATTTAAAGTACAAAATAATCCTTTGTTGTTCACTTTTCATAATTACATAAATAGACGACGCCATGTTTTTTCTTGCCTCATTCTGAGTATTAGTCAGTGGGGAATACCGTTTGCACTATCCACATTCCATTCTGATGAGGTCATTACTACAGGTCAAGCTATTTATCCATTAATCATTGATATGCCCGGTTAAACATTCTTCTGACCATGAACGATTTTAACGTTAAAACTTTTTAGGTCGATAGGAAACCACACACACTTAATCCCTTATCAATACCACAGCTTGGAACGGTGGTGAGGGGGAAGTTAATCTCTTGCTTTACCATTAGTGCCAAGGGTGTTAACCATTTTCATCCCACTTGGACGTCATACGTTTTTATGTAACTATAACTTTATACACTATATTTAGCATTTTAAAACGAATCAAATCAAAATTCATTCCACATATACATGTAGCATTACGGATTTATTCTAAGTGAGAAACAGCCTTAAAATAAATAATCTAGGCCTAATTGTTTCCATTCTTCTATCTGTTGTGGCAGTTTTGGCTGTAGTGTTACCTGGGTTAATTTCACATGTCCCGGCTACGACTTGAGATAGGCTTGCATGATTTTTCGATTTAATCGTGAAGTTTGATTTATTTTTAAAATCATGATTTTTGCGATGTAATTGAAGAAAAATCAGAAAATCGTCAAAAATTTCATGGTTTTTTTTAATCTGAAGTATGTACTTTACCGTCGCATTTTATCAGTACATGAGTACAATTATAATCGATTCACGCCTATGTTCATTGTGTTTATATCCCGTCGTGCCATTCACGTGTTGAATAATTACTAATCACAACACAAAGCACTACAATAAACAAGCTAACAATGGCGAGGTAACACCGTTGTCATCGAGAAAACCAGCTAGTTACTCCGTCGAATCGCTGTATAATTTTCTTTATTTCGCTGCAGACCATGAGTCTGTCGTGAAATACCAAGTATATACTTAGTTGCAGAGTGTTAGGCAATCAGTGAACATAATTCTTTTTAATTCTAAAGTTAGCAATGTCATGTCAAATTAAAGAAAATAAAACAACAGCATTCCAGATTGTTTGATTTTGAACTGTGCGTTGTGTTGATTAATCTTAAATGTAAATTGTGCATTCTGAAAGCAACTATAAACTGCACTATAAGACGAGTTCACGCCGTTACACTCGTACCTACTCAAAGCTACCGTCCTATGTATGTGAATTGCGCAGTATCTCCCCGGGTACTAATATTAGCGTCTTCGCGTTACCCCGGTAATGACCTAAACTCGTCCTACAAAGGGAGGCTATAAGCGGAAGCTGATACATCGTGTAATTTATATTTTTTTCTCGGCGACATTTTATCTCAAATTTTGATGAAATAAATAATGTTTATTAAACTACACGCAATATTTAGGCGGTCCCTATTCATAATTTCACTCCCACGATGATGGGTATAAGGTATACATTAAGCACAGACGTAGGATTCGTAGCATGCAAATGTGTTCTAATTTTGTGCTATTTTTGTATCATTTATTTCAACTTTTTCTAGAAATAAGTCACGTTATGCCGGTTTATACTTTTGGGAAATGAGAACCTACGATTTAAACGAAAATCGCAATTTTTTTTATAAAATCGATCGCGATGTTTCAAAGTAAAAATCGTGCAAGCCTAACTTGAGATCAATGGATAAACCCGCTAAGTAGTGAGCGAATTTGAATAGGTCTACAATGGGACAGATTATTATAAATATTACAGACCAACTAAAATCTGATATAATTGTTTCTAGTCTTCACGCTAAATTTGCATCGTCTATGCTAACGGCGGGCGTGATAACGGCTGTCAAAATTCTGCGGTGTGAGTTCTTATCTTTTGACAGTTGTCGTGAGGTAAAGATAACACAAAATACAACACAAGAACAGAAGAAAATCCTTTAATTTTCTTATTTGTTGATGAATACGGTTAGTTACATTACATTCGTTGCTTTAAACTGTGTATTTAAGGGTGTCAAAGTGTGGAATTTCATGTATTAAATATGCAGAAATGGCAATCATGGCGATCTCAATTTACTGTTTCAGTGCAACGAATTTAAAGAAGATAACATGTAGACACAACTATTTTGAAATACATGTTATTCTATATCTACACACTAACTCCACACCCCTCCCAAATGACGATATATCATGATGCCGCAGTATTTTAATGAGATACCGATATCATCATGGCTTAAGCAATATCGCCCAACCCCACTACTCCTCATTAACCACTTGGACGATTTAATCATTTCAACCAAATTTGGGTGTAAGGCCCCTATGGTCGTAGGCTCCAGAACCCACATTCAAATTTTTGATTCAACCATTTTTGGGGTGAAAATCTTAGATTTTATGAAAAATGTACCGGAAATTGTCAGATTGCTTCTTCTCCTTACCATTCTGAGCAATTTCAACCAAATTTGCCTGAAATGATCCTGTGTGATGGGCTCTAGAACATCATACAAATTTTGATTCATCAATTTTTTGGGTCAAAATCTTAGATATTATGAAAAATCTACTGGAAATTATCAAATTGTTTCTTCTTACCATTCTGAGCGATTTCAACCAAATTTGGCTGAAAGGATCCTGTTGTGATAGGCTCTAGAACCGCCATGCATAATTTTGATTCGTCATTTTTTAGGTGAAATCTTAGATTTTATTTTAAATGTACTGGAAATTGTCCAATTGCTTCTTCTCTTTACCATTTTGACCAATTTCAACCAAATTTAGCTGAAAGAATTTGATGGTGATAGGCTCTAGATTGTCCATTCATAGTTTTGGTTAATCTATTTTTTGGGTGTAAGTCATAGATTTTATGAAAAATCTACCGGAAATGGTCAAAATGCTACTCTTCCTTAGCTGCTTGACATATTTCAAACAAATTTGACTAGATGGATTCTATGGTGGTATGCTCTAGAACTTCTATTCAGAATTTTTAATGATCAATTTTTTGCCATGTTTGGGTGAAAATCTTAGATTTTATTTTTTAAATCTACCGGAAATGGTCAAAATACTACCCCTCTTTAACTGCTTGACATATCTCAGCCACACATGACTGGATGGATTCTATGGTGGTAGGCTTTAGAACTTCTATTCAGAATTTTGATTGATCAATTTTTTTGGGTGAAAATCTTAGATTTTATGAAGAATTTACAAGAAATTGTCACAACGTTACTTCTTAGTTGCTTGACATATTTCAACCTAATTTGGCTAGAGTGATCCTATCATGGTAGAATTCGGAACTTCTATTCAAAATTTTGATTGATCAATGTTTGGGTGAAAATCTTAGATTTTATTAAATATTTACTGAAAATTGTCAAAACGCATATCATCCTTATCAACTTTGCAGATTTTAACCAAATTTGACTTTGGTGGTCATACATGTACAGTGGTAGACTCCAGAGCCTTTATTTACAATTTTGATTGGTCAATTTTTCCTGTGGTCATCTTGTATAATGTTTCACATGCTATTGGTCCAGGTGAGTGTCACAGGCCCTTGGGCCTCTTGTTTAAGTTTCAGTACAGATACCAGTGCAACCAGATCATGTGATCAAACCGGGTAGGGCCTGCCCTATTGTGTGTGGTCTAACGTTGTCTAGTGCTACGTACTACAGATTTCAAAATTAGCTGTGTATCTGGACTCAGTGCATTGGCTTGGTGGGCAAAACCATTGTGCCACACATGCTTGGAATTCCAATCCAAAGAGCCGTGTTGGATCCCACGTTTGAGCATGTGATCAAGGTGTAAAAAGTTGCGCCATTCCATACGTCATTCACATGACACATCCTTCAGAGGGGGTGTAGAGCCGTCGGTCGCATCTCGTATGGTGTCTATACCATGCGGGACGTAAACGAACTCATACTGAGTATCAGGCCCTGCATCGGGAGGTCAGCTGTGAATACACTCTGATAGTTTAAAATGATATATGTCAGGTGTCAGTCCTGTCATCAGTGTCTCCATGACGCCATAACTGATGCTTACAGTAGTAGAAGTACAGGTGGTGACGCCCATGTAGCTGACGCTTACAGTAGTAGAAGTACAGGTGGCATAGCATAGCCATATTGGACGTCACTGATGGCATAGTTGGCAGCCTGCTCAAATCACTCCAACATTGGAGTTTCACATGAAGCGCTAAATACTATTAAAGTTTGTTCAAGGGAAGTTGATAGATCCAAAAACATGGCTGCCAAAGACCAATTAAAATGTAGCGTATTTGGCGGCCATTTTTGATGGGGTTTTGAAGCCAAAATTGGTTTTATATAGGTTTTTAGGTATCACTGAAATCACTGCAGATTATTAATAAACTTTCAAAATCTGGGCAAAAGTTTGACAATTTATGTCCGGACAATGCCGTTTTAATGCAGGGCTTACCAGGGTCCAGGTCCCCATCATGACTTACCAGGGGACCCATTTGTATGTCAAGGGCCCCCGTTGTGTTGGTAATTATAATTGAAAATTTTTCCAAACTTCAATAGAGATTTATGTACATTGAAAATCAATAAAACAAAGCAACTGTGTCTAATTTCATAACGAATATTAATGTGCAGTTCTGAGCTAAGTGAGCTTTAAAATCTTGTCGTGATACAATAATGATAGGATGTCGACATTTCAAATAACTAACCTTGAATTACTCTTTTGCAATCATGTAGCAAGTCACATTATTTTCAAAATATTTAACCAGATGCATGCTAGAGTCACAGTTAAGTGAGGATGCTAGGAATTTTTCAGTAAAATAGTTAATGATGAAATGGCCAAAAGTGTATGATACATGTATCAGAGTGTCTGACATGGGGTGAAGCCCTTTTGAGGAAATTACATAGCCAATCAGTGTCAGTATGTATCATGTCTTGACCTCAAACACCCTGGATCTGTGAGCTGGAGGTCTAAATGCTATCCTCTTTCATTATGTAATTCGATAGTATCTAATAGATCCAAGCTCACAGATCCAGTGTTTTAGATTGAAACATGGATACTATACCCATGGCGTATCAGAAAACACATGATAATATGTACGTACATGTATGTTGTATAATGGTTGTAGCCAATGGATCTGTTACACGGTCATTTAATTGCATTAAACTGTTCTTCTGAATCCCAATATTCGTTCTTTTCACCGATCAAGAATCTCTATTTCATGGTGTAGACTTATTGAATAATTGGATACTACTTCAATGTTGACTGAAATTTGTGGGTGTCAGCAATAGTTCTCAGTGAAATTAGTATGCAAAATATGTCTTACATTGTAAAAGATTTTGTGTTAGTGGAGTTTTCAAAGTGACAAGGGTTATATACAGGACAGTATGTGTAGACTGTATGCTAATGATACTTATCTTTTGACATCATAGGTACTGGAGTCGGCAATTCTCACTCTGTCTTTTTACTACAATCATTACATTTCACACAATATGACTACATGTATTTCAATTCTGAGGCAAAAATTGAATAGTTTGACAACCACACGAAGGTCCATATTTACCTCCAGGTGTGTGGGAAATGGAATCTGTAAGCTTCTAGATTGCAAAATTTTCCAAACCCCATTCAGGGGATATTCTGTCAGTGGCCAGGGTCCCAAAATCTGTTAAGACAGCCCTGTGTCCACATTCTCAGTAACTAGCCACTAGAAGAGGATACATTTTAATATGGCTTATTATAATCATGATGGATGAAATTCATTGTGTTATTAATAATTTTATTAAACCATTAAACTCGAAAGACCAAATATGACAAATCATTTATAGTTTAATAAATAATCTGTTGGATATTTTGAAACTAATTTGACTGGGAGCTTTTGCTGTTTCCAGTTAAATTTGTTTCAAAATAAGCAACAGCCTACATGTCTACAAAATGAAATTTCAGCTTTGACTCATGTTCAAAATAGCTAGCAATAGCATTATTAGTTTATCTCCTTGGTATGGTGTATGCATTGGGTTGAAGTAACCAAGCATACATTGTAAAATAGTGACTGTTGATCTCCACCTTTGGTTATTTCCGCAGAGGCCAAATCTTTTGGGTGGATATAGGTGAACATCAGGGCTTTAGATTACTCCTTAGCTACATGAACATGTATGACTTTACAAGTCATGCCCAAATGAAATCCGCCCATATTAGTGAGTCCAAATTAAAATCCTAATGGCTGCTATGACTACTAATTAACTGATTTACAGTCAATTAAATACTCAGAGATGGATGCTGTGGCATTTTATGGCCATTCAGAGGTCTTTTAGTGCTATTAAAACTAAAGTGGCTCCAAATCAATCGCTCAGATTTTAAAATTCTCTAGTTTCTAGGAGCATTGATGGATCCTGGACCAGATAGATGGTTTGCCCAAATGAGGTAAAACTAAAGCCCTGAACATATATACCTATATGCCTTCTTGTTATTGGAAATGTACATGTTGGTATCATGCATAGATCTCTCAGACAGGCATATTTGTGACCAGGCACAACAAACCACCTCCCACCACAGCCACATTTTCGTCAGGTTTCTTTTGTACTTATTTTCGGACGTTAAAGGATTCAGTAGGCTGAGGATTTAAAGGTAGTACGCATACAACAAATTTATCCGAAGTGGTCTTGAAGAATGTCCATTTGCAGGACATGAGAATATTTTTGAAAATTTGCCACTATATTGGACGACTGGCTTCGAAATTCATTCCAGTGGTAAATTTTCCAAAATAGTCTACTCTCAGCAAAGTTCTGCACATAATTTATGATTTTCTATGAATTTAATAATGTACGCAAGCGTGTATACACAGACAGGTCCGATCGCAATACCCTCTTCCTCTTACGGGGCAAGTGTAACTATACAGGAGAGCTGTTGAATATTCTGAAGCTAATTTGACTGAAAGCTGTTGCGGCCTATGGCATATGGCAGCAACATCTCCCAGTCAAATTAGTTTCAAAATATTCAACTGAAATATAATATTCCTTACATCATAAATAATGTGGGTTTTTTCGGGGTAGCATATACATGTAGCCACCGCTTTGTCTGTCCGTTCGCCTTCTATAAGCTTCTCCGGGCCATAGTTTCAAGACGATCATGAAACTTGGTATGTGGAAGCATCTTATGGAGACAATGTGCCGTGTGCAAAAAGTAGGTCACTGTGACCTATTTTTAACCCATGTTTCATGGTTCACTGAACATTATAGACTACAAACTTGTCCCGGCCAGAGTTTCAAGACTTTTATATGTATGATCATGAAACTTGGTATGTGCGTGCATCTTATGGCGAAGATGTGCAGTGTGTTAAAAGTAGGTCAGCCTGGCCTACTTTTGAGCTGCCTTTCATGGTTCATTGAATATTGCAAAAACTTTTTGTCCAGGCTGTAGTTTCAAGTTTTTGTTAGAATACAGAAACTAAACATTGATATGTGGATGCGTCTTAAGGAGGAGGTGTGCAGTGTATGAAAAGTAGGTCGGTTGACCTACTTTTCATAGTTCACTGAACATTACAGTCTACAAGTTTGTCCGGGCCATACTTTCAAGACTTATATGTACAATCATGAAACATGGTATATGGATGTGGGGGGTGTAAAAAGTAGGTCAGTGTGACCTACTTTTCACGGTTCACTGAACATTAGTCTACAAGCTTGTGCAGTCCATAGTTTCAAGACTTATATGTGCGATCATGAAACTTGGTATGTGAATGCATCCTATGGAGAAAACATACAGTGTGTAAAAAGTAGGTCAATGTGACCTACCTTTAACCTACCTTTCACGGTTCATTGAATATTGCCAAGATTTTTTGTCCAGGTTGAAGTTCAAAATATTTTTGGTATACAGGAACTAAACTTGATAATTGATATGTGGATGCATCTTAGGGAGGAGGTGTGCAGTGTATGAAAAGTGTGACATACTTTTGACCTACTGTATTTTTCATGATTCATTGAACATTAAAGAACATGTTAGTCCGGGATGTAATTTCAAGTTTTTCGCATACTGGAACTAAACCTGGTGTATGGTATGAAAAGTTGTTACGTACTTTACATGGCTCACTGAACATTACAGAGAGTTTCTGTCCGGACCATACTTTATACAGTGTCCCTACGGAGTATGCCTTCGGGGAGAATACATCAGCTTATTGATATGCCTTGTTTTTATCTGTATGGCTGAAAGGGTTAAACTTGGCCATATTTCTCAGTTGCCATTGTCAGCCAATCAAACTATAACTAAGTGACTGGTCACTCTACACATGCATGCCGTTGGGTCCCGGGTGCTCCGAGTTTAACAGTTGTGTCACCTGCCTGTTAGGGGCAAATTTATTGTAAATTCTATGTAATACACATGTATTTGCCTAGGAAGATATTTTAGCAAATATCAAAGAGGATCAGGATGGTAAGTATCAACTCACTCGTGAAAAAAAGAAATCCATTCAACGTCTCCGTGGAGTGTACACTCATAGCTGATGGACTGATCAGTTGAGATTCCATGTTTACTACCGTAATCGTCAGGCTTCAAATGATTTTTTTTAGTTTCAAAATATTGTCTACATAAGTTTCAGGTTGCGTTGGAACTGACATGCTAGGATTATCACGTTAATATCTATTAGTCAAAAGAAACATATTGATGTAGGCTAATTAGTGATCGTTTCTCTCACCACTCTCTTTGATCAATGAGCACATGTCATTTCAAAACAAGATGACACGTGTGCTGAGAGATGAACAGGGAATAACTCAACATTATTGGCCCCAACTGTTTTGATAATAATTATGGCATGATCACATGTGCCGACAAGAGAAAACGTGCTAATTGTCCCAAGTTAGGCTAAGAATGCATCTTTGTGACGAAGTTATCAAGGTAAAGATTATTATGGGCTTCGTATTCCATCGAGTCCCTGAGCATTTATCAAAACCTACCCTATTGAATAATAATTAGCATTTTAATTTTCAAATTTTAAAGATGCTGTACTATAGCTACTGCCTATAAATAGGCCTAACGCAAATTCCGCAATGTCAAACTTGTAGTCATCAGTTTCTTGGAAGATATTTTGACAGGGTTTGTTCAGAAATGATTTCCCACCCCACCATCTGGACAGTTAGGTGGCCGGGATGGGGGTTCTGAAGTCCTTCACTGGATAATTTTTAAATTTAAATACTTTCAGATGGCATTTGTAACCAGAAAACACCAGGGGTGGATCTAGAACTAAAACCTGACTACCGCGTTACAAATAAATTGGGTTTTCCTAAGAATCCACCAAACTAGTGGTTGACCAATCAGTCTCACTGGGGCCTGCGTATCTCCCTCACAAAATTTTGAAATGTTGGTTCTCCCAGAGGACATCTAAATTTCTTGAAGTAAATATATTGGTCTTCAGTTGGCTATAAAATTATTCTATTCTATACCTCCTATAAATATCTACACCCATGATAGCGCAGCTTGCTGGGCTAATACCAGGCCAATATTGAAAGTATCGGCCCAGTAAGCTGCGTTATCTGGGACGAAGTTACTATCACTAGTCAAGTTTATTTATCTACAAAATCTGACCTCAGGGCTTCAACAGTATATTAGCCCCTAGTGAATCCGCCCCCCCCCCAAACCCACCATCATTTGATCATTATGCCCCTATCTTGTCAGCTTATGATGTTTTTCAAAACTGCTTATTTTGTGGGTTGGAAATAAATCACTAGCTTTCAATTGTTGCAAATATGCATGTTTGCGATAAATAATGCATTTGGTTGTTTGAATGGATGACAAATCCCTGAAAAAGACAGTTCTTTCCGATTTATAGAATATTTTGTTGAATATGTTCAAGTTAATATGATTGAAAGCCATTGCTGCCAGCTTCCAGTCATATTAATTTCAAAATAATTAGCTTTCCAGGATTATTGTCTTGAAATTGAGATATTGGGAACTCATCGATGAAAGGGTTAATATTTTTCTTGTGTTTATTTCTTTCAGTTATCTTGATTGATTTGCTGCTCTGTTTACTGTATTGAATCATCATGGCAGCAAAGCAGGTAATGTAATGCGTATCAAGTTTCATGTAAAACATTTTATCACTCAAGCCGGCCGAAAAGCCCTTGTGTAATTTGGAGTGATCCATTTCTAGCTGTGCCCGGCCCATTTCTAGTTAATCACCGCACACTCTTTGTGCGTGTTGAATTCAATTTATTTACTTTGAACCCTGTATTCCCAGAATCCCAATTTCAAGGTAATTATACAGGGAAGTTTTTGAATAGTTTCAAAATATTCAACAGAATGTTATTAAATTGTAAATTCATCAAAGACATAGAATTCGTACACGTACACTCATGACAGACTTTGATTTCTGCGACGGAGTTATACATCATTATGATTATGTTGTCAGGCATTTGTCAGCTAACAAGTTACATATATTGATTATGACATCATATACGTGAGTGATAGATCCAATCCCTCCATTGGTGGAAAGAATGCCTCCCTGAGATTATGAATAAAGTGATACTGAAAATTGTAGCAACATCATTCACTGCACATAGCATTTAAAAAATGAGCACTATTTTTATCATTGGGTTTTGGTCACTGAATATAAATGATTAAAAAACGAGTACGTTTACAAATACAAGATTTAATCCTTTCAGTACTACAAACCATACTCAAGAAATTATTTATGATGTGAGAAATATTCATTTGAGGATTTTGGAATGAATTTGATTGGAAAATTACAATTTGTTAAAATTTAGGACCAATTGGCTCTATTATCTGAACCAATCATTTCAGTGGTAAATTTTAACAAGATTGATCAGTCGATGACGCGTCCTCGCAAATCCCCACGTTCACCGCTCTGAACTTCACGCACACACCCCACAGCCCACCCCTGGGGCGGAGCCAAATATAAATGTCATTTTGCACTCCGCGATCATATGGGTAACTCACATACCAAATTTGGTTGAATTCCGTCCAACAGTGTCAGAGGAGTTGCATTAAAATGAATTTCATGACCTTGGGGCCAAATGTAAATGTGCTCATCCACTCCACATTGATATGGGTAACTCACATACCAAATTCGGCTGAATTCCGTCCAATGGTTGTTATTACACCACAAAAACATCCATTACCATTCAATCACTACTTGCTAAATCAAATATCTGCATTTAGCTATCAGAATAAAATTTTTTATACTCGCTTACATACTCCCTAATGCCAATACCATCACCATGTAGACCCTCAACCAGGCTTCTGGTAGAGGGACCCCCTGCATTAGCCTTACAATAGACTGGCACCAGTCTGTACACACTCCTTGGTGACGCCTGTCACTAAGCACGCTCGCGCATGCGCAGTAGGTCCCAAATGTGAAAACTGATTCACTTTTCAAATATTCTGCTAGCAGTACAGTTTGCCTGCTATCAATCTGATATAAAAGTTTTAGCTTTGCTACTGAAAGTTTTCAGTTATTACTATATTTGACACGAATAATGCCTACCATGAAACCCATCCTTCCTAAGTTATGTTTAACTTTTTATATCATGGTGTTTTAGAGGTGTTTGTAACTAGTTTTTGAGTTACCAGTTTTCGTGTCACTACTCCCGTTTTCGATGTTAGAGTAACCAGGCCTATTATATACCATCAAGAGTACCATGTTATAAAATAGCCAGTACCACTCCTATTAACGTAGTTCCTAGTGCCCTCAAACATCATCATTCAGGAATCATTATGATTTCTTTTCTTCAGTCACTTTCTTAAGACGCCTATGACGTATCCTCATAAAAGCTAGCTGCTTTATTTCTTATCATTTCTTATTTTTCAAAGGAAGTGTCCTTAAATTCTGAGAAAGTAAAATGTACGTCAATCAAGTGTGATCGTTTTTCACGCTAAGGACTATGCGGGCCACGTTTACCTGAGGTGTACCTCCTGCTCCCCTCAAAATAAAAAATGTGTGGGATTTGTAAGGGTTGGCCATTAGTCTTATCTAAATAGTTCTTCAAAGATTTTGTCGTTAAGCCTGCGCAAGTGGGCTAAGCCGGTTTCCTTGACATCTAGGCAACAGATCAAGTCTCCAAAAGGTAAATCCGGCGACTCGAGAAAGAAGCCTGGTAAGTCATCCTCTGGTAGGAGCCAGGCCAAAGACCATGTTAGTCTTGAGGATCAACATAATCCTCAAGATGGCATCGGTGGCGGAAGCTTCCGATTTGTCATCACATGCAAAAGTTCGTTTCTCAGTGATACCGATTGCCAGGAATGTTTTAGGATCGCCGATCGCCTCTGCTCCCGTCTCTGCTCCTGGCTTGTCCGGGCAAGCGGGTTTGCCGTCCGGATTGTCTTCTGGTTTTACCGGGCATCCGGAAATGAGCACCGTGATTGTTTCTGGCTTGGCTGAACATCCGGTGACTCATGATAATCTGGCTTTGTCGTCAACTTCCGCCGTTTCCGGCTATAGAGTTCCGATTCCGGTAGGAAGAATGTGGCATTGCATCATCCGTCTACTTCCGTTTCCGGTTTTTCAGCTTCCTCTTCCGGTAGTAGTGTTGCTACTTCCGGTAGGAAGAATGCTTATCTGGGTCTGTTGGACCTGGCATTGCATCATTCATCTATTTCCGTTTCCGGTTTTTCAGCTTCCTCTTCCGGTAGTAGTGTTGCTACTTCCGGTAGGAAGAATGCTTATCTGGGTCTGTTCGACCGGGCATTGCATCATTCATCTATATCCGGTTCAGCTTCCTCTTCCGGTAATTCTGTACATCCGGGTTGTAGAATCTTGATCAGTTTCCTGTATCTACTTCCGGTTACGCATTTCCGTTTTCCATTTTTCCCACATCCGGATTTCGTACAGCCGGGAATAAGGTCATTTCCGTTTTTCATGGATCTTTCTAGTGTTCTAGGATTAGCTTCCGGGTCTGTCTTCCTGTTTTGGATTTCAGGTGATAGAGAACTTCCTGGGGTTCCAGTTTTGTTCTTCAAGTCCGGTTTACATGTTCGCTTTCCTAGAATCTTGTCATATTCTTGCCTAAGATTTAGTCATATTTCCGTATTTGTTTAATATTGGAAATGTTGAATGGCTGGAAATATTCATTGCCAGTCTCTCTTGGAATTGTAGTCTATTGAGACATTTATTCGTTTATCAGTGACAATTTTCAACATAATTAAAGACTCTTCTGACTGGTTGCCGTATGGGTTTTTTGTTGCAGATTATTTTATATGCGCATATCATCAGCCGATAAGCAATCTATTCTACGCATTATCTCGAGATACGATTTTTACTTAAATCCAACTTTAGATGGCCAGTTGTCTTCGGGCCAGTCAGCCTTTTTTCTCGCTCCTTTTACCTCTTATGTCGGCAGGTTGACATATTTATTTTAACCAAAGGGAGTGAATTTGTATAGGGAAAACCCTGATTCTGGCGTAAATCGTAGTCTAGTTTTGTCAGTCGCTGAAAAGAATTAGATTCAGTAAAGGTTTCATAGGGATCAGTATCACTAAAAGATTAATGTCTACAAGAACAATAGTCGCTTAGAAAAGATAATCAAGCGGAAAAGGGGGCAGGAAGAAGGAATATAAGCCGAATTCTTCTGCGTTGACATAGTTTCGGTGAGTTCGCTTTGTTTTAATTTTTTCCAGATTTTTGGTTGTTTTCCCTTTTCTAGCGTAATTTTTGCTCTATTTTGACTGGGTTGCTGCAGGCCTCCGGATGGTGGTTTTGGGGGGCGGGGACTCGAGATTTGCTGGTTTTGTTTGGGGGCGGTCTGGCTGAGGGTTGTTGGTGAAGCGAATTCCAGTCGAGTCGGTCCAATTGCCAACCCGGCCTACTTAAATTAGTCGGATCGGCCTAGGATAAAAAGTCATGTCGGCCCGATTTAATGGTCAAATAGGCCTAGGAATGCATTTAACTGGCTTCTTTCTTCTTTTTTCGATTGCTGGTATCACACTTGGAGAGCCGTTCTCAAGATGAAATCTTTTTACCTGGCTGGAAGCATGGAATAATTGGGAATTTCATATTTCTATATCCTTGATTTCGGAATTTTTCTTAGAAAATTGATGATATGGAAATATGAGATCCCTCTTATACCAGTCGTATTATACCAGCATTAGTCGTCTGTTGGTGGATCTAATAATATTTACTGGCGTTTACGTCTCTTTATTAAAAGGCGGTCAGAATTATTAGTGTCTATTATTTTCACTAACGCGCAACTATTTTACATAAGACGTAGACAATCCTAAAAGCACTATCTTTGTAAGACAATGGCGATCTTAAGATATTACCGAGATTTCCGTGTATGTCATGGTATACAGATTATCGTGTGTAGTAGCTACCATAGAAGTCTAGGTAGGCCTGCTACACTCGATAAACTTTATCCTATTTAAGCGTACTGGTTAGCCCAATAATATTGCTATAGCTATGTTCATATGTACAGTTAAATGCGCAGTGTCGGTTCGGCCTAATAGTGCACCTATAGGTATATACATGTGTGCGCATATGTGCATTCGTATGTGGTTATGGGTGATACTGTAGGGTCAACTCGACCCAAGGGTATATTCGCACATGTTAGGCATAAACATAGGTCGAGTTGGAACTAGGCTGAGTTGAGGGTGGGCCGGGGGTGTGTATTTGGGCCGAGTTGACTGGATAACGGTGAAGCCACTGGCAACTTTCGGTCGGATTGTTCCCGGACTGTTCGGTGGGTCTTGGGTTTTTTGCTCGGCGAAGTTGTTGTCTGGGGGCTGGCGATGGGCCGGTTGGAGTGGGGTGGGGGTTGCGCTGGAGGGGTGGAGGAATGGCTGAGAATCTGGATTTAAGCAGCCACCAACAATTTTCGGTCAAAATGTTTCAAAATATTTTGCAGGTCCAGAGATATTACAGTTGTAATATGTCGTCTGCAAAATTCAGTATCCAGACAGTTAATATAAAGTATCAGTGTTCAATCTCCTTTTATCGGGATTTCTAACACAATGTCATTTGTTATTACAAAGATGAAATTATTGATTCTAAGACTATACATATAAGAATCAATAAATATATACAAAATCTTTTAAGTTTTCTGCCTCTGGGCATAAATATCGAATGGTTTAGGATATCTAATTTATCAGTATGCCTAAGCCAAGTCTTGAAGCTGGCTTGTTTTTCCTATGTCGTTGATTTAAATATAGGACACAGTTTTGCAATCATTATAGGATCCTGTCACGTTCAGGCTGATGATTTTCCAGTGATTGCAGTCTAATACTTCAGTGTAGAAGAAGTGAGTGCAATCTTGGGAGTTATTCGACCTTAGGTATATATATATATAAAACCCTGTGACTTGAAGAATGAGTCTAGGTCATTTTTGTATGTGTTTTATGTTGGCGCGTTAATTGCTTCTGTTGGTAAAGGATTCCATACATTAACACTATTTGTAAGAAATACTTGCGTAGATCAAGTATTATTTGACAAGCTGACAAGATGATCTGTCAAGCCCGAGCGACTAGGCAACCGTTGATGTATTCAATAACAATTTTCTTGTTAAATCTGCTCCATTATTATACGATTTTTAAATTAGATAGTTAAATGTTTGCCATAGTTCTCTTAACAGGACCTTGTCATGCATTCTATTCGTAGAATTGTGATGATGTCATCACAAGTAAGTTTCCCTTATTTCATCTTTTGAGTGGTGGTTTGGGAAACCGTAATTTCTTTTCTTCAGTTTATCTTGCTAAATTCTGTCACAATTTGAGATTTTCGAATTCCAGTCGGGATTATTGCAGATCTCAGGTACAGGATTTGGCTATATCTTGACTCTAAGCACTCCCTTAGGCTTACTATGGGTTTTTTTGATTTCCCACGATATCTGGTTTAATCTCTATAAATAAAATTATCTATAATTTTTGCAGAGTCTTTAGCTTTTTAATAAGTTAAGCTATACTGATATGAGACTTTTCTCCTCCATTCAGAGTAAGCGGTATTATTAAAATATCCATAATAAACAGGAGTTACCTCTTTAGTGAGGGCTAAGCAATAAGGATATAGCCCAGGATTTTGGTTGGAGCATCATGGCAGATGTAATCTATGTGTTTTCTATAAGCAGTCCTCTTTAGTATATAGTAAGCTTGCCACATCTTTAAGGGCGGCCCTTATCAAAAGGGCCAGATATTCTTGGATCTAGAACCCTTCTCAGCAGTCTCCTCCCAAATGGTCTTCTGTTCCTCTAATCAGAAGCTATTAGCTTTAGAGGGGTTGTTGTCTTCTATGCTCGTCAAGGAGTCTAAGAAGAGGCTCTTCTGTGGAAAGTAAATCCAGGCTTCTGTTCTGGGTTGGATTCGTTCAGTCATTGCCATGGGGTTTTCTTTCATTTTTAGAAGGAGGATCGAGTCTTTCTTTGGATGTCACTAGATCCAATCTGTTTGCGACATGTCTGATTGGCCAGATTTTATCTTTCATGTCTCCCTTTTCGGACAGTCAGGTTAAGGGTCTCTAGTTCTCGATTCGATCGGACAATTCGACAGCAGTCTCTTATATCAACAGGCAGGGGGGCACAAAGTCGTCTCTCCTGTACTTGGAAGTGTGGAACCTCCTCATGGGGTGTCGCATGAATACAAATTTTCGAGTGTCCACTCATGTCCAAGGCTGTCTGAGTTTTCTTGCGGACCAATTGTCTCGGGCGTGGGCTATGGATGCCCTGTCTCAGTCCTGGTCAGGAATCTTCGCTTATGCGTTCCCTCCCACAATCCTGATTTCTTTTGGTTCTGAAGAAAGTCAGGGACCAGATCTGCGATATTGTGTTAATAGTTCCCTTTTGGCCAATAAGGATCTGGTTTGTAGACCTTCTCGATCTTCTAGTACCTACCATCATCCAAACCCAGGAATCTTAAGTCTGTGCGTTTGGAGTATATTGAGTGCTCGATCCTTGAGAATAAAGTTTCTACAAGATCTCAGGAAATCTTCGATTCTGCCAGGAGGGAGTCGTCTCGAAGAGTTTACAAGGGTCGGCTTAAGATTTTTGGAGAATGGTGTTCAGATCAAGGTCTCGTGCCTGATTCTGTTTCTATTTCCCAGATGCTAGACTCCTTATCTTATCTGGTCGACTCTTTACATCTGTCTGCTAACACTGTAGGAGGATATAGATTTTCTTTTGCATCTTCTCTTCCTGGTTTGTTGAACGCTGAAGTTGAAGATACTATGGTTCTTAATCTTTTGATCAGAGGGTTAGGTAATATTCGTCCTCCAGGTGTTAAACCTTTGCCTTCCTGGAACTTGGCTCTGGTTCTTCAGGTTCTTGGGCAGGTCATCATTTCCAACCTATCTCTACGATTAGCTTGAATCTTTTAACTTTTAAGACCGTGTTTCTAATTGCATCTGCTTCTGCTAGAAGACGATCCGAAATCCATGTTTTCTCCGCTGAAAAGGATAGGTTTATCGAATCTGGGGACGGTTTGGTCTTATATCCTTGAAGGGAATTTTTGTCAAAGACTCAATCAATCCGTTATCCAGCTAAGCCGATTATTTCACAATCTTTAACCTCCTTTTCTCCGGCTGACAGATTTTGGTGTCCTGTCAGAGCTCCATAAGTTTATAAGCGTCGTTCTGATTTTTAGAGATCCGATCTGTCCCTTTTCTGGGTTCCGTATGAGGAGGGGTTGGCCAGTCCAGTCTCTAGGGCATCTATTCCCAGATGGATTGGTGAGACCATTCACATTAAAGGTCATGTCATTAGAGGGATGGCTTCCTCTTTTGCCATTTTTGCTGGCTCTTCTGTAGACGAAGTTATGCAAGTTACAGGATGGAAATCCGAGTCTACTTTTACTACTTTTTATTGAAAAAGACCAGAGCACAGCAGCTTCCTTGTTTAGGAACTTTAGAATTTTAACTAAAAAGGCTGAAGACCATTTACCAAGCACATCCCACCATTTTCGTTAGGACCGTGGGTCTGCATGTAATGGTGTGAGTTGTTCTTTGGTTTGTATTTATTTCTTTAAGTTTAAAGAAATCCTTTTTTGATAATCACTGTGTGATTGATTAAGATGCACCATTGTGTTATGTTATTAACATTTGGTTATCTTTTGTTTGATTTTTATCCTTGCTTATGGATTCTCAAATCTCCTCCCACCAAAGTTTCGTAGTGGGGAACTGACCAAATCTACGGGTTTAGCAAGTAGTGATTGAACGGTAATGGATGTTTTTGTGGTGTAATAACAACCCCCAACAGACCCCCCTTTAGTGGGTTGGTCTGTAGTTTTATTAACCACTATAAAAACATACTTACCGTTCAATCACTACGACCCGGCCTAAGCCACCCCGCTGGGTATTGATTTGAGAATCTATTCTGGATATATGGCACTTAAATTTAGAAAAGTGAATCAGTTTTCACATTTGGGACCTACTGCGCATGCGCGAGCGTGCTTAGTGACAGGCGTCACCAAGGAGTGTGTACAGACTGGTGCCAGTCTATTGTAAGGCTAATGCAGGGGGTCCCTCTACCAGAAGCCTGGTTGAGGGTCTACATGGTGATGGTATTGGCATTAGAGAGTATGTAAGCGAGTATAAAAAATTTTATTCTGATAGCTAAATGCAGATATTTGAATTAGGAAGTAGTGATTGAACGGTAAGTATGTTTTTATAGTGGTTAATAAAACTACAGACCAACCCACTAAAGGGGGGTCTGTTGGGGGTTTCGGAGGAGATGCATTACAATCAATTTCTGCTGGTTAAAATTTGATCTTTTGACCCCTCTCCCACCCTCTCCCACCCCCCTGGGGGCGGAGACAAATCTAAATGGCCTCTTGCACTCCACAATCATAGGAGTAACTCAGATTATTCTATTCCAGCCTGACCCATCCGGTTCAAGTTCACAAGAATACATTGTACGACTTGCCAAGTAAGTTATAATTTATAAGCAATTATTCTGACCCCATTTCTCAGAACTATCTAAGCACTGTACTTAATTAAGACCTCTGTTTAGTGTTTTCAGCAGTTAACATACAGCCTAGCCTGGAATCATAAGAAGTTGTCAATGTTTGCTTATTAAATATCTAACATGTGATTCGTGTTCCACACCTGTAATAGTCTTGCACAATTATGTAATATTTATAATTGCGAATATTTCAAAGAAATAATTGCGATTATTCAATTAATTGAATCTTACCCCTAAAAAATTTAACTCTTACAGATATAAAAATATTTTTTAAAAACCTAATTTTAGTACCCGGTGAGATACTGCGCAATCCACATACTTAGGATGGTAGCTTTGAGTAGGCACGAGTGTAACGGCGTAAACTCGTCCTATAGTGCAATTTATAGTTGCTTTCAGAATGTGCAATTTACATTTAAGAGTAATCAACAGAACGCACAGTTCAAAATAAAACAATCTGGAATGCTGTTGCTTTATTTTCTTTAATTAGACATGACAACTGAATCAAAAAGGAAAAATTATTACACCGCCTGAAATTGCTAACTCTAGAATTAAAAACGAGTATGTTCACTGATTGCCTAACACTCTGCAACTAAGTATATCTTTGGCATTTTCATGACAGACTCAGGGTCTGCAGCGAAAGAAAAAGAATTATATTGCGATTTGACGGAGTAACTAGCTGGTTTTCTCAATGACAAAGGTGTTACCTTGCTATTGTTAGCTTGTTTATCGTAGCGCTTTGTGTTGTGATTAGCAATTATTCAACACAATGAACACAGGCGTGAATCGATTATAATTGTGCTCATGTATTGATAAAACATGATGGAAAAGTAGACACTTCAGATTTTAAACATAAACAAGCATGAAATCTTTGACGATTTTCCGATTTTTCCTCAATTACATCGTAAAAATCACGATTTTAAAAATAAATCGAACTGTGATTAAATCGAAAAATCGTGCAAGCCTACCCTGTGATGTGTGACACATGCGATGTATGCCCTGTGATGTGTGACACATAGGATGTATGCCCTGTGCTGTGTGACACGTGATGTATGCCCTGTGCTGTGTGACACATGTGATGTATGCCCTGTGATGTGTCACATGTGATGTATGCTCTGTGATGTGTGTGACATGTGATGTATGCCCTGTGATGTGTGCCACATGTGACGCATGCCCTGTGATGTGTGCAGTATGATATGTCGCATGTGATGTATGCCACATGTGATGTTTTCTGCGTGATGTGCCACATGTGATACGTGCTGTGTAAGAATTTCAGAGCAAAAGAATTGGATGCTTGTATACAAGCTGCTGTCTCTCTAGGCATACACGCTGCTATCTGTCTAGTTATACAAGCTGCTACTTGTCTAGTCATATAAGCTGCTGTCTGTCTAATCATATGAGCTGCTCTGTCTAGTCATACAAGCTGCTGTCTCTTGTCATACAAGCTGCTGTCTCTAGCCATACAAGCTGCTGTCTCTAGTCATACAAGATTGTGTCTGTCTAATCATACAAGCTGCTGTCTCTAGTCATACAAGATTGTGTCTGTCTAATCATACAAGCTGCTGTCTCTAGTCATACAAGCTGCTGTATGTCTAGTCATATAAGCGGCTGTCTGTGTAATCATATAAGCTGCTGTCTGTCTAGTCATACAAGCTGCTGTCTCTAGTCATATAAGCTGCTGTCTGTCTAGTCATACAAGCTGCTGTCTGTCTGGTTATACAAGCAGCTACCTGTCTAATCATATAAGCTGCTGTCTGTCTAGCCATACATTCAAAATTGCTGTCTGTCTAGTCATATAAGCTGCTGTCTGTCTAATCATACAAGTTGTTGTCTGTCTAGTCATACAAGCTGCTGTCTGTCTAGTCATATAGGCTGCTGTCTGTCTAGTCATATAGGCTGCTGTCTGTCTAGTCGTACAAGCTGCTGTCTCTAGTCATACAAGCTGCTGTCTGTCTAGTCATACAAGCTGCTGTCTGTCTAGTCATACAAGCTGCTGTCTCTAGTCATACAAGCTGCTGTCTCTCTAGTCATACAAGCTGCTGTCTGTCTAATCATATAAGCTGCTGTCTGTCTAGTCATATAAGCTGCTATTCTGTCTAGTCATACAAGCTGCTGTCTCTAGTCATACAAGCTGCTGTCTCTCTAGTAATACAAGCTACTTTCTGTCTAATCATATAAGCTGCTGTCTGTCTAGTCATACAAGCTGCTGTCTGTCTAGTCATACAAGCTGCTGTCTCTAGTCACACAAGCTGCTGTCTCTCTAGTCATACAAGCTGCTGTCTGTCTAGTCATATAGGCTGCTGTCTGTCTAGTCATACAAGCTGCTGTCTCTAGTCACACAAGCTGCTGTCTGTCTAATCATATAAGCTGCTGTCTGTCTAGTCATATAAGCTGCTATTCTGTCTAGTCATACAAGCTGCTGTCTCTAGTCATACAAGATGCTGTCTCTAGTCATACAAGCTGCTTTCTGTCTAATCATATACGCTGCTGTCTGTCTTGTCATACAAGCTGCTGTCTATCTAGTCATACAAGCTGCTGTCTCTAGTCACACAAGCTGCTGTCTCTAGTCATACAAGCTGCTGTCTGTCTAGTCATATAGGCTGCTGTCTGTCTAGTCATACAAGCTGCTGTCTCTAATCATACAAGCTGCTGTCTGTCTAATCATATAAGCTGCTGTCTGTCTAATCATACAAGCTGCTGATTGTGTAGTCATACACGCTGCTGTCTGTCTAGTCATACAAGCTGCTGTCTGTCTAGTCATATAAGCTGCTGTCTGTCTGGTCATACAAGCTGCTGTCTGTCTAGTCATATAAGCTGCTGTCTGTCTAGTCATACTAGCTTCTGTCTGTCTAGTCATACAAGCTGCTGTCTGTCTAGTCATACAAGCTGCTGTCTGTCTAGTCATGCAAGCTGCTGTCTCTAGTCATGCAAGCTGCTGTCTCTCTAGTCATACAAGCTGCTGTCTGTCTAGTCATATAGGCTGCTGTCTCTCTAGTCATACAAGCTGCTGTCTCTAGCCATACAAGCTGCTGTCTGTCTAATCATATAAGCTGCTGTCTGGCTAATCATACAGGCTGCTGATTGTCTAGTCATACACGCTGCTGTCTGTCTAGTCATACAAGCTGCTGTCTGTCTAGTCATATAAGCTGCTGTCTGTCTAGTCATACTAGCTTCTGTCTGTCTAGTCATGCAAGCTGCTGTCTCTAGTCATACAAGCTGCTGTCTCTCTAGTCATACAAGCTGCTGTCTGTCTAATCATATAAGCTGCTGTCTTTTTAATCATATAAGCTGCTGTCTGTCTAATCATACAGGCTGCTGATTGTCTAGTCATACACGCTGCTGTCTGTCTAGTCATACAAGCTGCTGTGTGTCTAGTCATATAAGCTGCTGTCTGTCTAATCATACGAGCTGCTGTGTGTCTAATCATACACGCTGCTGTCTGTCTAATCATACAAGCTGCTGTCTGTCTAGTCATACAAGCTGCTGTGTGTCTAGTCATACAAGCTGCTGTCTGTCTAGTCATACAAGCTGCTGTGTGTCTAGTCATATAAGCTGCTGTCTGTCTAATCATACGAGCTGCTGTGTGTCTAATCATACATGCTGCTGTCTGTCTAATCATACAAGCTGCTGTCTGTCTAGTCATACAAGCTGCTGTGTGTCTAGTCATACAAGCTGCTGTCTGTCTAGTCATACAAGCTGCTGTGTGTCTAGTCATACAAGCTGCTGTCTGTCTAGTCATACAAGCTGCTGTGTGTCTAGTCATATAAGCTGCTGTCTGTCTAGTCATACTAGCTTCTGTCTGTCTAGTCATACAAGCTGCTGTCTCACTAGTCATACAAACTGCTGTCTCTCTAGTCATACAAGCTGCTGTCTGTCTAGTCATATAAGCTGCTGCCTGTATATATTTATACAAGCTGCTGTCTCTCTAGTCATACGAGCTGCTGTCTCTATTCAAAATAAATTTTCAAAAAAAGTTCTCTTGGCTTGCAAATGGACATTCCTAAGGACAATTCCAGAGGCCGGTTTTGTCCTGCAAGACCATTAAAGCGTTAATATACCATAATTTAGTTGTATATCAGCTACTGCTGCTACATGTAATTGATGTTTTCTTGCCATATAATTTGACACTGGTGGTGAAGAATGACAAACAGTTCCCACCTCTGTAAGATAATCCAGTTAGAGTTGGAGCAATATCAGGCTCTCCTGTAAACACTTATACATTTTAAAATTATATTGATAATCTCTTTGGGCATGCTGGATATTGTGGATGGTAACAAGTTAAATTAATTTTTTCTTACCATCATATTTATATGTTGGTTATTTTAATATGTCTTAATTTAGCCGTGATCCGAAGAAAAAGAAATACAGTATAATGAAGTTTGCTGGCAGTGGTTCTGGTGTAGATTTTACTAATGTGGGTGATGTAAGTATGTATATAGAGACACACACACATGTATGTGTACAGTCACAGTTAGATACATGAACACATACACGCATGTACACACAGTTATGTACATACATATTATATGCATGAATGCAGACTTACACATGTATATATGGATGAACGCATGCTTCCACGCACAGATGTATGCAGGCACACACACGCACCCACACACACACACATATATGTGGTGCGTTTACAGTTACTAATGACTGTCTATGGACAGGAAATGCAAACGTTTATTGCAACAGTGATAGATGTGCACATTATTCATTCTTATTCTGGCATGTGCCCTGACAATGCAGATTATTGTGCCAATACCAGGCCGATACGGCCCAGTATTGCCTTAGTACCAGCCCACTAACCTGCGCTATCTATGTCATTTTAAAATTAGACATTAATATAGCGCTACTCAATCAAAGAGCGTATTATAGGCAATGTCATATTTTATTTTCTTCATTAAGTTCTAAGGAATAATTTTAGACTGGTTGCCATCCGTCAGCCTGCCAATCACATGACATGATCTTGAAATTCAGGAGCAGAAGTCTCAACACAAGACGCTTACACACATGAATGTCATCATATTTATATAATTAAAAAAGAACTTTTGCAGTTGAATTACCTCTTAATTGTCAAGCCGACCCAAAATGGCTCCTGCAGTGATACTGAGAAATGTCCATTGGCAGGGGAAGAGAAAACTATTTGTGGAAGTTCACAAATAGAATCACAGAAATATTGAATCAAAATCAAATGCACCGCTACATTCAAAATTTCTTAGAGCCAATGGATGCACTCCCTGAATAACACAACCAAACCACACACACACACAGGACTTCTGCTGGTTGGATTACTGTTTATCCATAGCCTATCAGAGCACGTCGGTAGACTGTACAGGCAACATGACATCACAACCAATTCCAACTCAACCGTGCCAGAGCACACAGAAACCACTGGCCACATCATTCCTCCAAGGAATGCAGCCATCATTCAATTTGAAATCTGATGGCAGTCATTGTATGCCTAAGTGCATCAACAAATTATTATCAAAATCGTCAACCACGTCGTGTAAATACTGTTTTATGAAAATAATGGGTTAACCCTTTAACAATCATATCAGTTAAAAAGAAATGTCCATTTACAAACTAAGAGAAGACAATTTCTGATAATTACCACTGGCATGATTGACTTGATAACCGAGCCAGTCGTTCCAGTGGTAAATTTTCAAAAATTGTCATCTTGGTCTGCAAATGAAATTTTTTTTAGAACAAATTTGATGGTTAAAGGGTTACTATTCTACTTGATAGGCGCCAGTAAAGATGGAGAGAGAGAACAATCTTAAGGAATTCAAGAATGCTCACAATCTTGACCAACATCCTAAATTTGGTGCCGGGAGCGAGTTCGGTCGTGAGCAGAAGAATGAGGCTCGAAGGAAAAAGTATGGTATCTTCATTAAGAAGTATAACCCGAACAATCAGCCATGGCATCTGAAGATTGGCCAAGGAAAACAAGCTAAAAAGTGAGATTTTTAATTGTAACTTAATGGCGGTGTCCCTCGTTCCGCCCACTTTTTTGCAAATGTTGGGATTGATTTTTATACACTGAACCCTGATTTCCCAGAATCCAATTTCAATGTAATTATACAGGCAAACTGTTGAATTGTTTGAAACTAATTTCACTGATGGCTGTTGCTATAACACCTCCCAGTCAAATGAGCTTCAACATATTCAACTGAAACTTTATTAAATTATAAATTCATCAAAGACACACAATTCATATACCTCGTGACAGACTTAGATTTTTGTGACGAGTCCACCCATCCATCATCTGAGCTCGAATGACATCATAATCAGCCCAGCGCGTGTATTATGATGTCACAATCATTACATCACAAAGTGTTCCATATAGATTGTCATAAAATCTCAAACAGTCTGACACGTTGTATGAATTGTATGTCGTTGTAATTGTTTGCTATTTAATAAACATGCTGTTGAATATTTTGAAACTAATTTGACTAGTATTACCTGTGTAGTTTTTTTTAAATTAATAGTCAGGGTCTTCAGAGATCGATCTATCCCAACACGAGCGAGGTGTGGGTGGAGCTTAGCTAGAGATGGGCGGGGCATAGCTAAAAATGGAAAGGTCCATTGAGTGACAGATCAGATCCCACAATTTTTTATCACCAATACCAGTGTTGCTTTTGGCAGCAACAACTTCCAATCAAATTAGTTGTGAATATTTAACACAATACTTCTTATGACATACACTGTAAATAATTTGCAAAACAGTACAGATCAGAAATAACTTCGATTGATTCTCAAACAATATAAAACGTATTGTTGAATGTTTTGAATATAAGTAGCTTGGAAGACATTGGTGCCGTAGGCAGTTATGTTGTCCAATCAAATAATGTTCAAAATATTCAATAAAACATTTCTGACATTGTGTTCAAAATTGTAATAACTAACGGGTCATTCCGTATAAGATGGCCCAATGCCCGTCAACTCATAGTCACGGATTTCCTTCAAACTTTCTCAGTGTGAGCATATGGATGTTTTAGTTGAGCATGACAATTTTTTAACTGATATGTGAAATACTTTTTGAAAAATGCCCTCTCAAAGACCCCTATGCTAAAATTGACAAAAGTTTCAAGTACAAATCCAATGTTTGAGACATCATATGTCATCCAATATACTGTTTACAATACTAGATCTTTTCATTCTAATGCTCTGGTCAGCATACTTGAGGAAAATAACAAGCAATATGTGTTGACTTGTTTTGGGTGTGTTTTAGGGGTCACCAAAAACGTTAAAAACAGCTAATTTTCCTGTTTCAACAAAATTTGGTGATACAGTAAAATGTATATTATAGTTGCTGTAACTAAATGATTTCTACCCAGTTCACTAGAGCTAATATTAGCTTAGTAATATTTACTGACTAACAGCAAGGTTTGCTCATCAAAAAATTTTGGGGGCCCAATGCACCACCCCTGTTCACAAAAGAGGGCCAACTTCATCGCCTATCAAGTCAAAATAACCCCTTTCAATTTTTATTTTATTTTGGTGAATGGTAGATATATGGTCAATAGTTACATGGTTAAAAGTTGCACTCTTACATTTGTTCCCTTTTGGAGCTATGGCATATTAGAAATGTGATATTTTTGTAAAACTTGTACGATATTCCATTTTTGGGGTTAATAATTTTAAAATCATAGGGCCTAGAGGCATGAAACAAGCGATACAACCAGTTCTCCTGCTATATTAGAAGAACCAATCAGCATTCCCTGGTTATATAATACATAAACATCGATTTTCTAGACCCAAAGACCTGACTCTGTTAAAATTTGACATTTTTCGCGACAATCTAATTTGTTTTAAAAAGTTTAAAATATCTCCACTTTAGCATTTTAGATACTTTTTCATCATAGGTGGACATTGAATGGTATATTATGGTCATATTAGTACAGCTACATGGACTTCTATGGCCATTTATAGACAATTTTGACACACTGCGACCAGGCCAATATGTGTAATCTCTCATACTAAAGTATGCCTAAATGTCACCCATTTCATGGAATTATTTAATAAACTGAGACAGGCATTGGTTAATACACATGATATAATATAAAAGTGTTAAGAGATAGTACATAATACTACATACCTCAGCAATAATTGATGATACAGTACATGATCCAGCATATACCGCTCCTCCAAATTATTTAAATAGTCCATTTATAAAGTCGATATCAGTTTGTGGAAAAGTGTACTGCCGGCCAGTTGCTGTCAATGGTGTTGACACCTTACTTAGAATGTCACAAAAAGGAACCCAGCACTGGTCTGTGCGCCTTGGCCAACTAAAGGATCGAGCTGGTCCATGCGGCTTCATAAACGAAATGAGACAGTCCTCATTTTCTAGACTAATTTTTAACACTATGCCAAACCACCAATTTTTGTCATACAATGCACCAACATAGTCACTCAAAGACAGTTCCATAGGGATATTTAAATTCTGAATCTCTGATGACATACCAGGTTGTGTGTTAGAAAATGACTGAGTGTATGAAACATCATCAGTTGAAATTCGCTTTACTGTGATAGAGTTAGTGTCATTTGGAACAAACGAATGGAATGACCTGGTTCCTTGCACTGTTTTGGCAAGGAGATACCGCTCTTCCAACATTGTATGATGGCTCTGGATCTCATCTTTACTAACTAAGAAGAACTTGATCTTGCTTATGTTCTGTTGGCTGAATTCATACAATTCACTAGCATTTCGTATAAGCGCTGTTTGCAGACTAGCCCTTGCGGCTAAGCGCTTCACTGTGCCACTGATACCGTCGCAAACACCTTTACCATGGCTGGTAGCAAAGAAATGCCATTCTGCCTTAATATCAAAATCTGAATAATGATGGCAGACATTAATAAAGTTTTTGAAGTTCTTGTATTGTCCTGCACACCCATCACTAAAGTATTTAATTATATGAATATTGGGATACTTTTCCTTCAAATATCTTGTAAAAATCTCCTGAAAACAGTACACAGTATTTGTTTCGTGTTTCAGACACTCAGAGATGAAGCATACATTTTCTTCATTCAACTTTCCATAAGTCTTAACATAAAATGCCAGAGGATGTATCGTGACTTGAGAATTGTTCCAATAAAATCCTTGTACACAATCTTGCACAATAATGCTGTAATTTTCAGCAAAGTCGAGAACAACAATGGCAGTAGTGTCATCTAAATCATGTTTGTACGCTTTCAAGAATTCACTTTGAGATTTCGCTATGAAGGAATGTGTTAATTCTTGGATCCGTTGACATAATATAGAAATAAAATCTTCAACTGATACTTCTCGGCGCATGATTTCAATTCGGTCTGTGGATACCCATTCATTGAATTTAATGATGTCATCCTCATCCATGTGCTCGTAAAGGTCTTGCTCTAAGTAAGTTTTGAGAAATGCAGTTCCTGGACACTTTTCACATCGTTGCAGCATGCAATTTCTAGAACTACTGTCACATACAGATTTGTCAATTAGGTTATGATAGTCTTCAGAGATAACATCCACCATAAACTACATTTTGGTGTTTTTCGCATACACAAACATTGTGGCTGCTGCTAGAAGAAACAGTTACACACCATTTGGGTCTTAACTCAACAAATTTAGAGAAACCAATTTTAAGTCCAGTTTCTGTTTTGAAATTAGCATGTACTTCCTTCAAATTTGTCAGGATTAGCCGATTTTGCTTATGTTCTTTGGTACCACAAATTATTATAGTAACAAAATCATTTTCCCCGGGTAATAATCAAGATACAGTATCATCTTGGTAGTAGTTAATAACACTATCTAGTGTATGCTGATCAAGCTTATTTCTTTTAAAGGTTTCACGATCAGCGAGTATTCCATCATTCTGCGCAAGTTGTCTGGCTTGTTTCACCATATAACGCGTAACACCACATGCCTGAAAAACCTGAACAGTTTTATCTATCGACCATGATTTAGGTGTAATAGTCAATACTTGTATCTTTTGATTTCGTGATGACACAGACAGTTTTTCATTCATGTTCGATACCAAGTAGTCCACATCTAACTTAGAATCACATGTGCATTCAGTTTGTGAAGTGTCAGCAACTAATTTATTAGGTGGAAAACCTAGGTGGGATGCCACATGACTTGTTGTTGCTTCTGCCATTTGTTTGATTTTTCGTTTACCATCTGATACTTTCCTTTCTGAATGGACACTCTTTAGGGGAGAGACTCCAACTGCTGAGAAACTAGAGTTGAGGCATTCAGCATTACTGTACAAAGTATCTGCTATGGCCATTGATTCCGGTTCACTGTCACTACAATCTGTCAGGTTATTAATTTTCTGCAAACAATGATGGCAAATCTTTTGGCCAGGTTGTTTTCTCTCTCTAGTTTTCGACTGTATTAATGCCACAATTTCTTGATCTATATTAACTAGTCCCTTTTTAATAAGCTTTTTGTGAACTTTTAGGGGATCACAACATGAAGTGTTCTGCTTCATCATCGGGAATATATGCAGATAGTGTTTCTTGTGGCAACAGCACACTGTTTCTAAACTATCCTCACTCTGGCCGCTTCTCATTGTAACAAGTGTTTTATCTGTAGACGTACAACATCATTTACAGAGCATTTATCCGTAAACTTATGACATTTATCATTAGTGAGGCGTCCAACTGAACAAAATGTCTCTGGTAATTCAGCCATTGTGCAACGTGTCCTAGTCAAAGTTTACACTTTTCAAATTAAAAGGCCTAATTTATCATTAAAATGTATAGTGAATTATTAAATTTCTAAAGTAAATATCTAAACATTTGTGTATCAGCAACAATGTCAATGTTTCAAAGCAGTAATTATTAAACACTTTCACTGGTCATGCTGCCTAATCTTGATCACTTAAAATGCTTGACTGAACTCTTGTTGATAGCAATACTTGCATGCAGATCTCTGAGAAAAACTGAGACCATGTGACTAATCAATATACCTCACTACCTATGTCTATTACAGCAATTGACCTAATTATATACAAAGCTCTGAAGGTTGAGTTATTTTCTCTAGATATGAAATCTCTCAGTCTTTATTAACACTGGATAACTCAAGACTGAGTGATGAGCTGTTGCAGCTCGACCAGCTTACAGGACAAACTCTGTACCTGGTGTATATTTTGAAAATGATTTGACTGAAAATTATTGATGGCTAAGTCAGCAACAACTTATAGTCAAATTGTTTTTTAAATATTCTCCAGGCAATATGTTATTCCCATTGAAAATGTTGTTGAATAATGACTTGTAGTTTACCCACAAAAATGTCAAATTTTAACAAAGTAAGGTTTTGACATCTCTAAAATCCATGTTTATCTATTTTGTAAAAGGGAAATGCTGGTTGTTTCTTTTAATAAGGCAGGGAAACGCGCTACATCTCTTGTTTCATACTTCTAGAGTGTATACTTTTAAAATTATTAACCCCCCAAAATCGAATATCATACAAGTTTTTGAAAAAATATCAGATTTTGTATTTGCCATAGCTCTAAAAGGAAACAAATGTAAGAGTGAACCTTTTGGCCCTGTAACCATTGACCATATATATAACATTCACCAAAATATTAAAAAAATTGAAAGGGGTTATTTTGAAAAAAGATGTTATGAAGTCACCCCATTTTGGCGAATAGGGGTGGGGGTATGGCTCCCACAAAATTTTTGCGGAGCATATCTTGCCATTAGGTAATAAATATCACTAAAGTAGCAGTAGCTCTAGTTAACAGGATAGAAATCATTTGTGTAAACCAAATACAAATACATTTTACGGCATCACCAAATTTGGATTAAAATATGAAAAATCAAATTTTTTGGCATTTTTGACGACCCCTAATACATGCCTAAAACAGGTCAGCACAAAATGCTTGTGATTTTCTCGAACTATGGTGACCAGACTGTTAAAATAAAAAGACCTAGTATTGTGAGCACTGTAGTCGGTGAGATATGAAGCCTCAAACATAGAAATTTTGTTACAAATTTTTGTCAATTTTAGGCAGGGGGTATTGGATAGGCCAGTTTTCAAAAAGTATTTGACCTTTCACTATAATACTTGGAATTTCCTGTTAATACATACATATGCTTACTCTGACAAAGTTTGAAGGAAATCTGAAACTATGACTTGACGGATTTCAAAAATTTTGGACCTTATATGGAATGACCCTAACATGTTTCTGTTATTGTTGTAGACACATGTTAAGTTATTTCTAAGTAGTACAAAATATGTAGTGAGACGGGCGTATTTGTTTATTGGCACCATAAATAATGATAAATTACATGGAACTATAACCATTCCTAGAACAAATGCTGACTAAGATGGCAATGGATGGATATGATCGGTCACTCAAGTATCTAATTCATCATTGCATATCAACCACGTTTCTTGTTAAGATTCAGCACATGCTCGTTATAGTGGCCATTTAAATTCAACAATATCTTATTTCATTTCACTATGCAATGTAGCATGCATCATTATAGCATTTTAATGGTAAAAGTAATGTCCGTCATGGGTAGAGTTACCGAGGTATACCAACCAAGCGAGGTTGGATGTTAAATGGACCTTTCCGGTTTTAGCTATGCCCCGCCCATCTCTAGTTAAGCTCCACCCACACCTCACTCGTGTTGGGATCGATCGATCTCTGAGCACCCTGACTCAATTTCCAAAAAACTACACAGGTAAGCTGTTGAATATTTTGAAACTAATTTGACTGGGTGGTGTTGCAGCCTATGGCAGCAACAGCGCCCATTCAAATTAGTTTCGAAATATTCAACAGCGTGTTTATTAAATAGCAAAGAATTACAAAGACATGCAATTCATACAACGTGTCAGACCATTTGAGATTTGATGACGGTCTATATGGAACCCTTTGTGACGTAATGATTATGACGTCATCATACACGCGCTGAGCTGATTATGACATCATACGAGGTCTGATAATGGATGGATACTCTGGAAAGGTGAATTACAACCACATTTCGGGTTGTTTTTTGTTTTGCAGCCTCATCTATGGTCTTATCCTATTTGACAGATGCTTGGTGATCTGTTCATGTATGTCCAGATGATTATTACATTGACATTGAGGTCAAAGGTCATGGTCATTATTAATGTAATACAACGTTTAAGATTTGAGCATTATGGACGATGAGAAGGAAAAGTAAGATATTTAATTCAAAGGGATCCTTGTTTTAGATCTAGGAATAATTTCACATTTACAGATCAACTTGATCCACTGTTCTCACTATGTATATTATTGCTTGTTTCCTATGACATTCACCACATGAAACAAGGTCGATATAATTTTAGTAGCTGCTGGCTGAGCATGAGAAGTAGGTCACACTGAGGTCACACTGACCTCCTTTTGCTTTGCTACATACCTTAACCCTTTAACCCTCGAATTTGTTAAATAAAATTTCAATTTCTTCATAGAAAATGTCCATGTGCAGACCAAGAGAAGCCCGTTTTTGAAACTGTACCACTGGAATGACTGGCTTGGTTATTGAGCCAATCATTCTAGTGGTAAATTTTCAAAAATAGTCTTCTCTTGGTCTGCAAATGGGCATTTTTCGAGACCACTGCAGAAGACATTTTTGGCTGATATAAGTTTTAAAGGGTTAAACCTACAATGCATGCATACACCAGGTTTGATTAAATTGTATATGAAATACTCCTGAACCGACTGCCTGGAATAAGCTTGTTTGTCTGACTGACTAACCAACCAACCCAACCCAACCCAACCCAACCCAACCCAACCCAACCCAACCCAACTAACTAACTGCTACACGATCTAAAAACTCAACTGTACTCATAGCGGGGATCATATTTATGAGAAAACACACAATTTCTTGTTACAGATACAAGGGTGTGAGAGAAGGGACTATTTCTGAGAACACATCGTACTATATCTTCACACAGAGTCAAGGAGGTGTGTTTGAAGCAGTCCCTATTCAGGAATGGTATAACTTTACACCAGTTATTCGATATAAATACCTTAATTCTGAGGAAGCAGAGGAGGAATTCTTAAGGTAATTATTTAACGTTCATCTAGACTTACTGTGTTATCATTTTGAACTCAGCTGGTGTTGTGATGACACTGCATCAGTCAATCTGTTATTCTACTTCGAATAATACTTACCAGATGTACTATTATGATAATGTCTATTATCTAGTCTAGCTGAAAATAAACAATTAAAAACTTAGCACTCTCCATGATCCTGCCCATACTGTGTCCGGTAATTGCCATAACCCCAGGTACCGAGTCAATTCCCAATCACAGTCAGATTCCTCTATTTTGCACTCCAATCTAGTCGCACATTTTTTGCTCTCTAAAATTTACAATTTTCGGAGGATTTAAGCCGTTTCTGGCTGAATCATTGCTGGCATCATGGAAGGGAAAGGAAAATCATCACAGGGGCAGGTTGTATCAATCTAGAATTAATACATTCGTGTCGTAATGACTGTTTAAAATTTCCTTAAATTGGCACATTGTTTTAAAATGATAGCCATTGTTGGAGTCGCTCCGTTACCCGTTAACTTTTTAATCTTATCCGGGTACTCGGTTAATTTCTCTTGCAACTCAGTTCTTTCCAAGATGGATGCGCCCGTAGCCAAGATGGCGGCGCCCATGTTTAGCGTTTTGTTTTGGCTTGGCGTGTCTATGCACTTGGTTTTTAAGCCGATCATTAGCTTTCGCTTCACTGTCAAGGGTGTTTGTAGCGATCGGTCTTATTTTCTTGGCTGTCTCAATGTTAGTTATTTACCAAGTCGTGTTTATAAAATTTTCACTCTAAAAATTTTCAAATGTTTCCTGCCTAAAGCTTGATTATCATTAATTTAAGAGAAAGTTAATGTTTTTAAATAATTTTAAATTACAATCAAGTAAATTGTGTGTGTTGCTGGTCATCATCTTATCATGTGCATCGTTTTAATTCTTATTCTGTGTTCGCAGAAGGTGAAGGGGCATGGCAAGGCCCCACCAGATACATTATGCTCGCGCTGTAACCGTTTCATGAAGCAGAAGTTCACGGGCCATCACTGTGTTGCCTGCGCGAAGTGCAAAGTTGGAAGCCCTTGCGATGTATGCGCAAAGTGGTCGTCGGAGATGGTGGCGGAATTTGATCGCGATTGGCATGCGCGTTTGGAGAGAATCGCGAGGCACAAGGCGGCCAAAATGGATCCGGCGTCAGTCAAAGGTCTGGAAGAGCGCCTGAATAAGCGGATGGACTCGGCCTTGGGTGTTTGAGCGGCCCAATTCAAGGTGATGTTTGAGTCTTTTCAGTCCATGGTCCCGTTGATGCAGGCTGGTGCAGGATTACCTATCGGTGGTCCGGCTAGTTCTGCGGAGGGACATGCACCTGTCCTTCCTCTTGCTTTGGCTCAAGAGCTGATGGCGGAGGAAGAAGATATCCTCCTGATGGAAGACTGGCTTGCCGGAGCTTTCACAGGTGACAGATTCCGGTACTTCCCATGGGTTTTGTACGAGTTTGTCAACCGGGTGGAGATGGCGACGTTCCGTCGGGCATTTTTCACCCGGATTTTGCTCAGTCCGGAGTGCCGTCAGAGCCGTGTTATACGGCTCCCGTCGGCATCACAGATGCGGTTATGAGGCTCCTCTTAGAGTCCCATCTCCTGCCATATTAGCGGCCGTAGTCCCGGCTCCCGTGCTGGAGCCGATGGATTGTGGTGATTCCGTATCTGACAAGTAGTCGAGCCATGGACCCGCTTTGAATGGGAAGTTTGGTCTGTAGCCCTCAGCATGGATCATTGGTGGCCTTTTCATCCAAGGGTGAGAAGGAAGATGAGAATGGTAGTCCATTGATGGACAAATCATCTTTCTGCACTGAAACGGAATGGGTGCAGGTTCTTGGCTGGATGTCCAACCATCTCGGGTTGGCATCGGTTCAGGAATCTCAGCGCGATCCGGCGATGGAACGGATGTCAGAGCGTGCGGCTAGCGCTCTGTCGAGTGGCTCTTCGGCCATGCCAACTCTTCCCTTGGACACTCAGACTTCTGACATGTTGGAAGTCGCGGCGTACCATCTGGTTCAGTCGGAGTATTCTTTGCCCAAGGCCCCTAAGGGGATAAGGAGTAGGGTCTGCTTTCCAGAGCAGGCCTACCATCAGTATGCTCCTCGGCTTTCAGTCGGGGAAAGAGAAGTGCTGAATATGCCGTTAGCCGGGAAAGCCAAGGGTCGTTCGAAAGAGTAGGGATTGGATCAACCAGGATCAATCCGTTGGATCGATAATGGTCGTTTCGATCTAGATATGACTTCAAGGATTAGAGTTCTTGTTTTGGGTCAAATTAGTTTATGAGTATTCAACGTAAGACATTGAGGGTTTCAGTAGTTATAATTTTGAAATCCTGCTTCAACAGAATCATTTTTAAATTCATATAATATATCAATTGTAACAATAATGTCAACTGTACAATACTGCTATAATTTGACAACAGATCAGAAAGTAGGCAAGAATGAATGAATATTATTTTTCAAATCTGTCTTTGTTTATTTCCTCTTAATTACCACCATATTGTGAATCAATAGGTTAAAGTTCAAATGCTAATGCAGATTACTCTTCCATACGTCGAGCCAAGATAAGGAAGTGTTGGAATTCACCTTAAATCGGTCCCATAAGCTTTCCTTCGAATAAAAGGATTAACCATTGATAATGGAAATCATTTAGATACCCCTAGACATCTATTCTATCGTTTCCATTTTGGGTTGAGTATTTTGGCAAGATAAAATATCCGGTAATCATTTGATTAATGACGTCATAATCATTACTGTGGTTTTGTCTTTTGGATAAAACGCATTGGTGTTTCACATCGTACAGTAATCTAATCCACGCCAACGTCAGCTAATTCCCTTACACACTTAAAGCTGTATTTTTAGTTGCGGCAGCATCAGCCAGATGCAGAAGTGAAATCATGCCTTGTCTGCTGAGCCTGACCGTTATATAGTTACAGGTGATGGTCTTAAGGTTCTACCGAGATTGAATTTCTGGGCTAAGAGTGAATCTTTAAAATATCTGGGTCAACCTATTATTTTACCTGCCTTAACCAGATATGATCCTGGTGCTAAAGCATGGTGTCCTGTCCGTGCTTTAAATAAGTACAAAAGAAGAACTGAGGTTTGGCGGATGGCCCCCATGCTCCCTATGGTTGTCATATATTGAACCCCATAGTAGGGCGTCAAGAGACACGATTTCCAGATGGATAGTAGAATGCATTCAATTCTGTCATAAGACAGCCACTGGAAAACAAGTAGATAGAGCCAAGGCTCATAGTGTCCGTGGTGTGGTAACTTCCACGGCATTATTTAATGGTCTTTCTATTGAAGACATTATGTCAGTAGCCCAGTGGCACTGTGAATCAAGTTTTACCGACCATTGCCTCCGTGACACTTCTAACCCGCTCGCCGTCTCGGTCCTCAGAAAATAATGTAGCGGTATATATTTGTAATTAGTTTTCCTCCTCTGCTATTAACATATATCACATTTGTTGGTAGGGAATCCCTACTATTTCTGGTATCAATCTCTTCATCCGGTGGGGGAAGAGATGCTGTCCACGCCCAGACATCAGAGGTCAGTATATGTGACCATTTTGTTTTTTGTCTTGGTGATGGTGTCATATTTTTATTTAATATGATGATGGTTAATGTCTCTTAATTGTGGTTCTTTCAGAGAGTTTTTTGAAAATGAAGCAATTCTTCTTTTTCCAATGGCTAGTAATACTTTCATCAAGTATTAGAGAATGTGCTAGTCATTTAGAGCAGCAGTTTTTCCCTAACTTTCCTCAGAAAGAGGGGGGGGGGGTGAGCGAGCGCATTTGCCGTTTGATCAATCTCTTTTCATCGGTCGATTATCCGATGCAAAATTCTATTCCTGGTTGTGTTTCAGACACAATTTCAGATCTTTTAAATCTCTTGAAAATTCAAAGAGCTAGTCTCTTCAAGGGTGTACTGGTTTTAGGACCTTGCCTCCCTCCCGCCAAATTTACTTTTAAATTCTGGCTTTTATCAAGAGTGTTAGGGAGGTAAGTATGTTCTCATGCCGGGCCTCTCCACCCCACGGAGGCCTGGTCCTTTGGTTATTTAAATAGTTGGCTTCTATGTCAGCCAATATTTAGTAACGGAAGTACCAGTATGCGCATGCGCAGTAGGTGAGGTCTGTCATGTGCACGACTGTGTACATCCCCCTGCCCATTAGGGGCACCTAACTTTATAATTCTGAATATTATTGAATTTAGAACCGATATACTAGTATATCAAGAGCATTAGGGAGGTACAATGTAAGTATGTCATCTCACTCGTGAAAAAGAAATTTGATAAATTTTCTTAAAATCCATTATTTTAAGTCATAATTATAATAAAGAGGTTGTGTTATTGTATTATGCAGACGTGATAGAACCATGAACTTGTTTAATGTGATGTTGCGTAAGCGTTTGCATAACACTGATGAGGTGGAGCCAGATCCAGATGAAGAGAAACAACCAAAGGGAAAAGGAAAGAGCAAAAAGGATAAAGACTTTGTAGGTTGACCATTAAAATTCCAGTATCTTAATTAGCTATTTAAAGACAATTGTTGAGTATTTTGAAACTAACTTGACTGGAACCTGTTGTTGCAATAAACATACATGTAGTTGTTCTAATAAGTGTTCTTTTAAGGATATATACTCTCAAAATGTAATTTTGGCGTATAGCGGCAATAATCATGTATGATTGTTAAATATATTAGTTTTTGTCAAGCCCTATGCGAAGCAGAGGAGGGCTCGACATAGCAATCTAAATGGCATGTGCCGTGCAGATAAATGTTAATGTTTTTCATTCAATGTACATTTAATTAATCAAGGACTTATCTGATCTCAATAAGATTTACAGATTTGTTCTATACTATCATTGCATCCAGTCTACATCATAATTAAAATAATTATCAAATTTTTTTCCATATTTTAACCGGGTTTGGATTTAGCCTACTTTGCATCAAGAATTAGGTAAATGTTAAGGTTTATCAATGGACATGTAGTTCATCAACGGCTTACCCGATCGCAATAAAACTATACAGATTTGTTGTATGCCATCATTGCATCCCATCTCCATCATAAGGAAACTGATTGTTAAATTGTTTGCATATTTTTATGTGGTTTGGACTTAGTGTATTGTGGACCAAGAATTACAAGAATGTTAAAGTTGTTCAATGTATTTTATTGTGAATATATACTAAGTTTCATTGCTTGCAGTTATTAACAGAGATAGATGAATGGGCTATTATGAGTGATGATGATGACGATGAAGATGATGATGATGATAATGATGGTGAGAAAAAGAAGAAAGATGAGGATGACGATGATGATAAGAGTAAGTTTGTTCAAATTTTATTCAACCCACTTAACCATTTAATGGTCAAGCTGGTCAAAAGCTGTCTCTGCAGTGGTCTTGGACAATGTCCATTTGCAGGTCAGGAGAAGACCATTTTTGAAAATTGATAATTGAGCCAGTCATTCCAGTGGTAAATTTTCAAAAATAGTGTTCTCTAGGTCTGCAAATGGACATTGTTTATGAGAAAAGTTAATTTTTCTTGACCAAATTTGACCATCAATGCGCTTAATCGATCCAGTCCTACATTGTAAATATGACCCCCCCCCCCCATCATTTCTACCATCTTTCTATGTGAGTTGGAATTGATTTATATACGTTGAGTCCTGAATCTCCACAATCCTAATTTCAAGGTAATTATACTTGTAGGCGGTTGAATATTTTTAGCAGCTCAATAAACCATCATTTTCCTCAGTCAGTCAGTCACAAAAGTTTGTTCCGGGCTGTATCTAAGAAATTAGTGATTCAATTTGGCTCAAATTTTAACAAACATAGAAACTTGCGGTGAAATGGATTTCCAGACTTTGACAGTGCTCTTGTGTGTTCCAAAATTTCATCAAGGTTGGATTCCACAGCTCTAAAATACAGCATTGAATTCTTTGATGTAAATTACAGGGTTCATATGTCAGAGTAATGGAAATCCTGGAAATTTATGTAATCTGAGAATTTAGAATCAAAGCCTTGGAATCCTGGAAAATCATCATGTTTCCCGTTAGAATCATGAACTTCCAGCATTAGGCCAGTCAGTCAACACTCAAATACATAACAGTCTAGAACAAATTGCAACAGAGGTTTTTTTTTTGGTTTTATATGGTACTACTGGACAGGTACAATAATATAAAAAATTCCTAAAAAGTAAAAATCCCACCCCGGGAAAGGCCCTAATTAACATAATTAAAAATGGCCACCAATTTTTTGTTTCAAGCTAAATATTACATTTCTTATTTATTTTAGACACCTGCAATGTATTGCAAAGGTAGAATGTGATGCTAAAGGGTTGATATTTACTAGTAGAAAGATGTAGATGTAAGGCAGAACATTTAGGGAGTTGTGTATAATATGGCCAGTTATTAGAAGCATGAAATATGCGTCTTGTCCATTTATCATATTTATTTTAGTTTAGAATATCATATACACGTGGATGAAAATATTGCTAGGTTTGCGTGAATGACTCTGCTTCACGGAACATTATAGTGACTTTGTAGATTATTTTTAGTTCCTATAATATTTGTTCCCGGATAATTTTGAAAGGCCATTGCCTGAAGTCTACGTAATTACATCTCCAAGGAGTGATAGATTCTGGGCTGGTCTTGCAAGTGACCTGGTGATAGAACAATCCTTGATAAGGACAATCAAGACCAATCGAGGGATGGATGAGTCACAAGGAACACATTGACGTTTAGCAACAAAGCCATTCAGGATCCAGCAGAAGCAATTTACAGAACTTCTGAGCAACATAAACACATGTCCGAGGAGAGGAGAGCATGAGATCAGAAGGATACTCAGAACATTTTAGAATATTTTCAAGACTTGTCTATTTCTGCCAAATGACGAATTATTTAACATTACCACAGGAATTACAGCTGATGCCGCTTGTAATCAACACAAGGCAAGGGAAGTTGGGAATGCCATACTGACGAAAATGGAAGGACAGGATGCCTTCGAGTTTTCATTCAGAAAAAAGACCAAGTGATATGTATAGGACAAATATGTTTTACAAATATGGTCATCTATGAGAAGGTAACAAGCCACAGCTGGCAGATACCTTGGAATCTCCAATTTCTACTAAGAGCAACACTGCAAGCCAGCAAACAGCACCAGAATACACTTTTTATACCCCGGCAAAAAATTTGGCGTGGTATTATGTAATGGCGCCGTCCGGCCGGCCACGCGGGCGGGTGGGTGGCAGAGTGGTTTCCGGATGATAACTCCATTACCGTTTCTCGGATCGCATTGAAACTTCATAGGGTGGTGGGACTAGGCCTGGGGAAGAAACCTATCGCAATCAACGATGATCCGAAATCCAAGATGGCCACCAGCCACCGGTGGCCATCTTGAAAATTGGTTTCTGGATGATAACTCAGTTACCATTCGTCGGATCGCATTGAAACGTCATGGAGTGGTTGGACCAGGACTGGGGAAGAAACCTATCGAAATTGACAATGATCGGAAATCCAAGATGGCCGCCAGCCACAAGTAGCCATCTTGTAAATTGGTTTCTGGATTATAACTCCGTTACCATTTAACGGATCGATTTGAAACATCATAGAATGGTTGGACTAAGTCTGCGGAAGATAGAAACCTATCGAAATCGATGCTGATCCAAAATCCAAGATGGCCACCATGCTACTCTCAATCTTCTGTAATAACAAAATCTGGTTTATGACGAAATATGGACCACTTGAACTATGGACCATTCTGAGGATGTGCTGACGTGCTGAAACATCCGATGGGGAAGAACAGTCAACTGACAAGGAGCTGGTTGCATCTACACAATGTCTTACAATTCGTAGAAGTTAATGTTGAATGACGTCAATGATGCAGATGCTCTGATATCATTGACAGGGGTTGAGTGTGCCAAATCGGGTACAACCCACATTATTGGCGAAGACACAGACATATTAGTGTTGCTGTGCCCCTTTACAGAACCTGGCCTCGACAGTCTAATTTGCAGATCGGATAAACCAAAGAAACAAGACAGGACAGGCAGATGCAATGTTTGGGACAGAAATTGGTGATAATGTTGCTCACTGTCTACCTCTACTTCATGCTTTAGGCGGCTGTGATACATCACAGTTATTTGGCATAGGGAAAGGTGTTCGTCTTAGAAAAATACAGACCAATGCATCCTCCAAGAAACATGCAAAAGATATTTGCAATGCTTCTACAAAGGAGGACATTCAGCTGGTTGATGAAAAGTTACTGGTGTGCCTGTATGGAGGCAATGAGAATGACACATTGAATACTCTGAGGCTTCGAAAGTTTCATCAAAAAGTCAATAGTGTTTCATCTCTGCAAATTCAAAATTTGCCACCAACGTCTGATACTGCCGGGTATCATAGTTTTCAGGTTTTCTACTCGGTCAAGTTGTGGACAGGGGAACGTGAGAATTTAAAACCAGAATATTTCGGATAGCAGTGTCATCAGTGGAAACTTGTTTCCAGAGCTATGGATAGTCTATCAGCTCCTGATTGCATTATTAAAGTTATTCGATGTCAGTGCCGAGGAGACTGTGCGACTGTTAGATGATGAAGCTGACAAAAGCATCGCTTACATTGTACAGATGTCTGTAGTGAATTCTGGGGTGGCAATTGGAGCAACGTTCCAAGTTTTCAAGCAGATCTTGCAGAATTTGATGCCATTGACATTGGCTTCGTATAAATATTAGTCGGAGTTTACCCTTCATGCAGAAGAAAGTGATGGGACTATAGTGTACGTATATCATAAACCATGAAGAAATTTATTATAATGGTTTACCAAATGTAAAACCTGGATCAAATTTACTTGAATGGTAAAAAATTGCTCTTTGACACCATAATGATGTCATCATGAGCCGTATATAGTGTTAATAACATTATATATTAACTCTTTTATATCCATAGTTAATACATTATATGGGTCTAAACCCAACAATACGTGAGATATTCAGCTTAATACATGGTTTTTAGCGGCAATTTTAAATTATGTTAATTAGGTCCTTTCCCAGGGTGGGATTTCTAGGAATTTTCGATATTATTGAACTGGTAAAAACATGGAAAATACCCAAAGAAATATTCTTTTGCAGTTTGTTCTAGGTCTGTATTTATACTGACTAGACTATATATAGATCTTGTTCAAGATAAATTGTTTAATATATTGAAATTTATTTTCCTGGAAGTTGTTGCTGCCATAGGCTGTAACAGCACCCAGTAAAATTAGATTTAAAATATTTATTAAATTGGAATCGATATTTCTTAAATAATCTTTGAGGTTCAAAACTATGATTTCCAATGTTACCTACCGTATTTCGCTTAATTGAAGCCTAGGCTTCTATTAGGACAAGAGGTGTTCAATTTCCAACCGAACATCTCTGAGAAAGGGGGTGGGCTTATATTAGAGAGTTTTACCAAAAACGTTCTCTAAAACTGATACCACGGAAATTCAACGCATTTTCTCCTGTACAAATTTCCACTGCCTACGCCTATGTTTAATGTTTACCTCAAAACATCACCGGGGAAGTGAAATTATTAAATTTGAGCGCCTAAATATTACGTATCCTTTAATAAAAGTCATTTATTACATCAAACGTAATCCACAATTTGGTATAAAATGGCGTCGCGAAAAATACAAATCACGTGATTCGCCTCCAATTGAAGAGTTTATTTTAGAGCGAGTACTCGGATATAAATATTCTGGAATCGGGGACTCGGAACTCGAAAATTTCTATATATTATCATTGCGCGATAGGAACTGAGTATCATACTGATCTGAATAAGGGGTACCCATTTGATAAACTCCCGTAAGCGTATAATATCTCGCGAGAACACGCCGCCTCCAATCGCAGAGCCGCTGGCTCGCCAACTTAAGAAGCCGGCTATATTTTGGATCATTTAATGTTGATTGGCGTTACAAAATTGAACCCACAACACTGCTTGTTTGGTACATAAATTTGGTCTTAAAATATATTTATAAGGAAGGTATTTAATCACGCCAAGACTGTTTTACGTGCATTTTGACAACAAAAGTGTTGAATAAACTTTATTATATCTTGAACATACGTGGCCTACTATTAGTATTAATCTAATAGGTGGTCGAGATTTACAAATCTGAGGCTTGTATTGACTTCTAGAGGGGCCGAAAATGTATCAGGGCAGAGATCGGTGTGAAGTAGACACACCCTGTGACACGATTGTTGTTATTATACACGCTATTCTTAGAAATTTGCTCTTAAAAAGAATTTTCCTATTGCAGTCTGCTGAGTGGTGGGCTTCTAATACACAGAGTTTTGCCATTTTGAAACTGCTAAGAAATCATTGGAGCTCATATGTCAAAGTTAGGGGGTTGGCTTCTATTAGATCATAGGCTTCAATTAAGCGAAATACAGTATTCAAGCTTCATAGGGATAAGACATACATGAGTGTAACAATAATGCATTTCGCTTACATTTATGAAGTCATAAATTACATCACATGTGGGCTGGTGTCACAATACATACTGACGTATCTAGCGCCGCTATGAAGATTGAAAAGTTTTTCACAAGTACTAATTATATGTCTGATGGATTTAATATTTAATAAACATTCTGTTGTACATTTAGGAACTAATTTGACAGGGCATTGTTGCTGCCATAGGCAGCAACTGCACCATGTCAAATTTGATTCAAAATATTCAACAGCTTAGCTGTATAGTTACCTTAAAATTGGGATTCTGGGAGTTCATGATTCAAAGTATATAACTGGATTCCAACACACAAAAATGTGTCTGGAGGTTGGCGAGAAATGGGCGGGGCATAGCTAGAGATGGATTCCTCTATTATTTAGTCCTCTAGGTCGTGAAATTGTGCAATTCTAGTGACATTGAGTTTCGCAATGAGAAAGGAATACAAACACTGAAATTAACATTATCAAATGATTTGGTATTAACAGATGCCAAGAAAAAGAAAGCTGGTCCAGATAAGAAAGGTGTGAAGAAGAATGCAAAGCATAATTCTGATGATGAAGCGATCGAGGATAGCGATGAGGGTGACTTTGACGATCGAGAAGTGGATTACATGACAGACTCAGCCAGGTGACATAGTGATATAAACGCTTTATTAGGCAGATTTAGTCAATAAAATCTAAATTTTCTATTCAAAATTATTCGCTTGAGGATTATTAGAAGAATATTTTAGGAAACCTACCACTGGAACAAATGGCTCTGTTATTCAGTGGTCTTGAGAAATCTCGATTTGCGGACTAAGAGACGATTATTTTATTAATTTTATCACTGGAATGGTGGGGTCGATAACCATGCCAGTGATTCCAGTGATAAATCTTCTAAAATAATCTCTTAACCAGGCCAGCTAAGTTCAAAAGTAGCTGGCCCGAAAACGTCACCTGCAATTACTTGCTATGCTAACATAAACAAATATATATTGAATGGCTGGTGTGTGCGCACATGTGTGTGCGCGTGCGTGTAAAAACTGGAGTTAGTCAGATGTAAAATGGCTATTTTTTTTATTAATTCACTAATAACGATCATGTTTTTGCAAATTAAAATTATATGTATGTAATATATCACAGTAATAAATGCACCGTACATGTTTATTTAGTCAATGAAGTAACCTGTAAAATGCCACAATTTTGAATGGGGTTTACTGTATTTGTGACGCGTGATCGGTCAGAAATGCCACCGCCAGTCATTTGTTTAGGCCTCTCTTGCCAAAGCAGTAACGCAAAAACGCTATCATTCTGAACGCACATATACGCATGCGCGTCTCGCTTAGAAAATTGTCTTTGAACAGCTGATCGTAATTTATGTTTATGCGATATGTAGCGGGGAGAAATGAGGAATTCATTCATATTTTACTTGTAAAATAAAATACAATTTCATGGAACGCAGAAGAAGAAGAGTGCCAATATACAGCCCATTCCTTTTAATTTGTGAAATTTAAAGGTGCATATTCACACCAGAATGATTGAAAATAAAATTGTTAAAATTGCATACTTTTATAAGCTTACATTATGTGCATATATGTAATGAAACAAAATAAATCTTAACATATGATTCCATTCCATATAAATTAATATAATTTTTTCAGTTGCAAAATTGAAATAGAGGCCCGTGCCTCTATTTCAATTTCGCAACTTAAAAATTTTTATTGGTTTATATGGAATGGAATCATCATATGTTAAGATTTATTTCGTTTCAGTACATATAGGCTCACAGTTTAAGCCTCTAAAAGTATATAATTTAATCAATTTTATTTTCAGAAATTTTACTGTGAATATGCACCTTTAACATTGATATCATTGCATTCCCCGATTTATGTTAGAAACAAACGTCTTATTCATGACATAGGCTAACATAGATTTAGATTGCGAGTACATAGCATTGCATTAGCTGCCGATGCAAAACATCGGTAACATATGTGGCGAATTAAATTTTGAGTAAATTGTCAAATTCAACAATCGTTAATCTGATGAAAGCATTACATGGCGGATATTTTGAAGGTATTTTTATGTTAATGCTCATTTGCTAGATTACGCAGTACCATTGTGTTGGGTGTAGGGTCTAAATGTGAGTTACTTTGGTGGAAATTTTAACCGGCCCGCCGGACTGGTTACTTAAATTTTTAACTGGCCCGATATAAAAGCCACTGGCCTCGGGCCAGCGCTTACGTCGACCCCTGCTCTTAGTCTCTTAATGGATATTTTCCTCGAAAATTGAAATTTTTCTTGATCAAATTTAAGCTTTAGTTTATTAAAAATCCTCTCACCACTTTAGTCCAAGTATCTCAATTCCAATGCACCCAAGCTGCGAAACTAAGCCTGCAACATTTTCCAGGTATATTGTTTTCAAGATATTCAATATCTTCAATGTACTGGTCATTTGAGATTTTAGGATTCTCATAGTACTGCAGTGAAAGCGATACAGCCGTGACTCCTCTTTGTATCCTTTGTATTTCCAGTCAATATGGTAATCACTTTTAACTTTAACCCTTTAACCCTCAAATCTGTTCAAGAAAATTTAAGTTTTCTAAAAAAAATATCCATTTGCAGACCAAGAGAAAACTATTTTTGAAAATTTACCACTGGAATGACTGGGTCAATTATCGAGCCAGTCATTCAAGTGGTAAATTTTCAAAATAGTCCTCTTGGTCTGCAAATGGACATTTCTCAAGATCGCTGCAGAAAGCTGTTTTTGGTTGATATGAGTGTTAAAGGGTTAATAGTGTTGTAGATTGTTGCCATAAGCTGTTGCTTTCTAGCCAAACAAATCATAAATCAGCACTTTAAGTTACGTGAATGGATCATACTTAGCAATTTCATGGTCACAATTGGTCAACAAAATCAAAATGTTTGTATATAGAATGTCCCTTTGCAGGTCAAGAGAAGACTATTTTGTTATCGGGCCACTCATTCCTTTGTTAAGTTAAACTTTATAAATAGTTCTCTTTACCAGATAATTGGCATTCTTCAAGATGACTGCAGAAGCCTTTTTAGCCAGTTTGACAATTAACCCTTTAACACTCAAAAATCTTCTGTAGTGGTCTTGAGAAATATTCATTTGCAAACTAAGAGAAGACTTATTTATCACGGTAATGACTGGGTCAATAACTATGTCTTCGGCTGCAAATGGATATTTTCTATGAGGAAATAGAAATTCTTTTGAATAAATTCGAGGGTTAAGGGGTTATCAGGCTTGCATAGTGGAAGTTTTCAAATCAGCAATACAATGATATTCAGAGAATACATATTGATGCAGTGGTGGAAATCTAAATGAATCAATTTATGCAGCATAATCTTATACTACATGTAATCCCTGTAATCCATAATAGGGTATTTATTATGTTGACACAATTTAGAGTGGATCTAAAGTACTTATATATATATATAGCCAAGAATTTCATGTATTTTCTTTTAGTAGCTTTTTAAACTTCAATAGGTATGTGACTATTTTTAGCTAGAAACAGTCACACATTTCCTTATTTTCCTTTAAAAAATGGTTACAGTTACAATAGAGGGGATTCATTTCTAGCTATGCCATGGCCATTTCTAGCTATGCTCTGCCCATTTCTAGCTATGCCCTGCCCATTTCTAGCTGTGCCCCACCAATCTCTATCTATGCCCTGCCCATTTCTAGCTATGCCTCACTCATTTCTTGCTAAGCTCCACCAACTTTTTTTTGTTGGTATCAATTTGATATTTGGAGCTGTTACTGCCTCCAGACTGTTTATTAAATTGTAAATTCATCTAAGACATACAATTTGTACACTTTAGTAATAGATTTTTTTGATTTTCATAACACCCACGCCATGCACATGTAGATTCTGACATCAGCTATTGTGTGAAGTATTGAATTTAGACATTAGATTATTGACTGACAGATCAGAGCCCTGTACCGCAAATATTAATCACCAACTGGTCTGCTTTTGTACTTGTCATAGTGAATACGATCCACTATATATACAAATGCAATGGCTGCGACGATAAATTATATATGATGTGAGTAATAGTCTGTCGTATGTTTTATTAAAACTAATTTGACTGGACTATGAGTCAAATTTGCTTCAAACAATTCAACAGCTTAGCCATGTGTTTGCTTTTTACAGTAGAGCTAATAAATAAGTTAATTTTTGCGAAACAACATCTTAGTTAGCATGAAATGTTTGTTTAAATATTTTGGACATAATCCAATTATGTTCAAAATATTCAACAGTACATTTTATTTTGGAAACATCTTAGGTTATTTCAGAGCCTTCTTATGTTCTGTAAGAGGTGCAAAAGATAGTTTCACACGGTTGCTCTGTTAGAGTGCTCTCTAACTAGAACTGGGCGATTTCCCGATAATATCGAGAATACCACGATATTACCGTTATCGTTATCGTCTCATTTATAATTACCGTCAATACCGCCGATACTGTCAGTTGTATGTTTCATAAAATAAATTCACCAAATAAGCAAATTTAACTAGTCTCTCGTATGTCTATCATTGTCACGTCAATTCATCAGTTTTAATAAACTATATATCCGCATAGTCGTATCAGTGTGCTATCCTTATATTATCTTCAATTAAATCGTTTTATTTAATGTTTCATGGTAATAAACATGATAATAAATGCTAAAACATCCAATAATTATTTCTACTTCTGCGAAATGAAAATACGCTGCCATCTTGACAGCAAGCCTCGCTTTCATTTCGCATACCATTCTGATGATGTCATTACACTATGCAAACCAATATCGGCTAGCGGATATATAAACAAAACTTCGCTTGGATCTAGGAAACCACTCCTGTAATCCCCCATATCTTTACTCGATCTGTTAAATGATCATGAATGGTCACAACGGGCGGCGTCTTAGATCAATAAAACTGCCAGTTGGATTAGTGGTTGGATGGGAGAGAATTTGACCGTTAGACGTCTACCGCTAGACTAGCGATAATAACCTTCATTCAGAGTATTTTAAACATCTTTATATTATATTTTATATTAAAATGTTAGAAATAAGATTAAAAATAGGATCGGACTAAGCGAGCTGATTATATTGATAAAATAGCTTGGAATCTTTTTAATCTTACACATTCTAATAGCATAAATGGTGTCCATTTTAGAATTTTATATGTTGTACTGTGTAGCAAGCCTATAGGATGAAATGTGTTAGCTTCACGCCTTCAGTGGCGGTTCGCTTTGATGTATAGTACATAGACTGTCAAAGTTAATCGTAACCTATCAGACAGCCAGATTTACTGGAAATGCAGATCTAGTGCGTGTTCAACTGGCCAACTATATATAATTGACCTGATTATGTGCCAGTCGAAAATAGTGCATTCAACTGGAGAAGAGTTAGTTAACTATATTTGCGTAGTCGAACGTTTCTTTAGACCTATTTCTATCTTAACCAATCAGATTTGAGCTTTGGGAATTCCATTTTGCAAATGGCGAATGTTCTTTTTACGACACAAATTCGTTAAATGGTTGAATAAAACATCGAGAACAGCGTAAAATACGAAAATTAGTGCTTGGTGTATATATCACATGTGACTTTTAGATCACCTTAATCCACGCTAGTGGCGATCAGTAATGTCAGATGTTATCTGATTTATTCCTTTGTGCTATGATTTTTGCAAAGGTTGAGCTTTCGTTGCAATTACTACCAATTTGGAAAAAAACATCTTATCCTAAGGCCCGATTACCTAGACGATATACCGTGATACCGTGGTATTTTCCCAGATACTGTTACTGTCTACCAAAATCCAATATCGCCCAGCTCTATCTCTAACAAAACTATTCTGTATGGAACGACGTGCGATTACGTCACAGACTAAAAACATATTTTGTTTTTCGCGAGTCATCTCCAAACATGTTTCGCAAAATAGCAGAGTGCTCTAACAAAACATATCGTTCCATAAGAGAAACTTTGTTCTGCTCAGCTCATCGAAAGTTTTCCCTATGGAATGCAAGGCTGTACTGTATATTGCAGGCCTGTGCTGTTATGGTAACCTGTTGAAAACGTTCTCCATGAGGTTGCCTTAATTTATTTTAGAGGACCTGAACCAGGTTACCTTAATCTGTTGATTTCAGTATAGACATCAATGAGCTTTCTAAGGTTTAGGTTACCATATGTCTCCTTAAAACATATAAGGCAACCTATTACAGGTTACCATTGGAAATATTACAGCGCAGGCCTGTATTGAGATACTGGAAGTTCAGGAATAAGAGGGTTAATTGTTTTTCTGTAAGCAGTAGTGTATCTGGTGCTGAAGACCGTGAAAAGGCAAACAAATACGAGGAGAAGGGGGTGGATGAAGAGCGAGGATTGAAGAAGATGATTGACTCTGGCGATGAGGATAGCGAGGAGGAAAATGAAAACAAAGATGAGAATGAGGACATGGAAGTCGATGAAAATAAAGACGAAAAGGCCAAAAAGGAAGGTTAGAATTTATTCCCGCTTCATTGAACAATGTCTCAAAATCAGTAAATATACAGTTAGTTGTTAATTGGTTTAATCAAACCTTTAATGTCATATGGTTTTAATTAAAAATTTTTTAGATGTGTAATGATCAGAGTTTTCAAATCTGAGTCATTTTAAGATTAATTTGTCACTATTGTTGTGACATAGGCGGCTTTGTCAGAAATGTCAAAAAATTTGTGGACAGAAAATCGCAATGTTTTAAATCGTGAATTTATATGATTAAAAATTAAATAATCAAATAATCGTGAATATTTTCTATTGCATAAAATATTTCAAAACAACTTTCAATTACTTTTTAATGTGATCGGTCATGAAAAATGACATTTTGTGTAGTGAATGTATATCCATGTGCAGGGCAAGAGAAGACTATTTTTGAAAATGTATTACTGGAGTGCCTGGTTCAAGGATCACTCAAGATGAGCCGGGCATTCCAGTGATATATTTTCAAAAATAGTCTTCTCTTGCCCTGAAAATGGGCTTTTATAAACACAATTGCAATTTTCGTCATTGATATTAGTTTGTTGTTATGTCTTGGTAATTTGTATCCAAGCTGATTAATCGAGTAATCTCAATGATTTTTTATAATCAATCGCGCTCACTCAACACAATAATCACACAAGCCTGTTATAATGGTTGCGTATATTTGTCCGTCAATACGATCTATCTGTCAATCCCTTTGGCAAACCCTAAGCGGGGTTTCGTGAATGGCTGCCGTTTGCGGGTGAACCATGTGATGTTTATCATCTAGTTTGAAATTAAATTGACTGGATGTCGTTGCTTTCTAAGACAACAACGGTTTTCCGTCAAATTAATTCCAAAATATTCAACATAATGAGTTTTATATTGTAATGAATATACTCGTTCTGGGATTTGCCTGTGAAAGGATTAAGGACTAGTAAATGATGTCATGTATAGATACAACACAGTCACTATGATGAAATAACTATCCTGTTGAATATTTTGAAACTAAATTTATTGGAAGCTTCCAATTAAATTAGTTTCAAAATATTCAACAGTTTAGTGTCACGCTGCCAAACTAGATTGTAGCTATATAATTGAGCATATATATTACAACAGGTAGCCAAGAAATCAAGCCAGTCGTTCCAGTAGTCAATTTTCAAACTAAAGTAGTCTTCTCTTGGCCTGCAAATGTGCATTCAATAAGCAGATATTTCAGTTTTCTTGACCAACCTTCATCATTAACCTTTAACACTCGAATTTGTTCAAGAAAATTTTAATGTTCTCATGGAAATGTCTATTTGCAGACCAAGAGAAGACTATTTTTGAAAATTTACCACTGGAATTGACTGGGTCAATTATCAAGCCAGTCATTCCAATGGTAAAATTTTCAAAAATAGTATTCTCTTCTTGGTTTGCAAATGGGCATTTCTCAAGACCACTGAAGATGCTGTTTTTGGCTGATATGAGGGTTAAAGGGTTAATCTAGTTATTCTATGAGAACAGTAACTCATTAGTCCTCATCTGTTTAAAAAAATTGAAATTTTCACATAGAAAATGTTCATTTGCAGACCAAGAGTTATTTTTGAAAATTTATCATTGGAGTGACTGGCTCAGTTTTTAAGCCAGTTATTCCAGTGGTAAATATTCAAAAATACTCTCCTTTTTCTGCAAATGTATATTTCTTAAAACGGCTTCAGCAGTGGTCTTGAGAAATGTCCATTTGCATACCAAGAGAAGACAATTTTTGAAAATTTCAACAGAATATTTATTTAATAGTAAAGGTTGTTTTAAGCACAAAATATTTAATATGTTTTTTATTTCTCCAGGTTCAGATAGTGAGAGCAGTAGTTCAGAATCTGGCAGTGATTCAGACATTGAGAAGGAAGGCCTAACATCAGCTCTCTTTATGCAGGTAAAACTGAAAACTGGAAAATATTTCTTTTTTACATCTAAAAGTGTTTTATTATAAATAATTAAATGAGAATCGTCTTGAGTTGGGATTCCACATGAATGTTGTTCTGTCATACAGTCAACCATGCTTGAGATATCAACTGGATTTTCAATGTGAAAGGACCGATGATTAAAGAGCCACTGTTCATCAGGCTACTACTCTATGCCTTGTCTTAGATACAGTAAATGCCAAATATTGCGCTGAATATTTACAAATTACTTTGGTTGGTACCATTTTTCTTGACATAACACTTAATTTGCAAAATATAAAGCATGTATTTCACATATTTTTGTTGTCTAAAATATGTGTTTAGAAGAAGACAATATTGGATAAGGTTTCTGGCTCAGAAAAGCCTCGATCTCGGTCTGCAACACCTACTGCGCATGTTGAGGTGGACAGGAAGGAGAAAACTGCGTCGGTAATCTCTGCAGGTAAATAGTATCTAATGTGTGCAGCTCTATATCTAGATTAATCATTTCAAAGATACAGCCCTGATAAAATGAATTCTTTCAAAGAAAGAAATATTTGTTTAAATGTTTTGAAATTAATTTGCCTGTAAGTTGTTGATCTCTAAGGCATCGACAGCCTCCAGTCGAGCTGGGCGGTATTGATATTTACATGACGGTATCGGTACCATGAAAAAATACCGCAGTACCATGGTATACTGTCATCTGAGCTTGAGGCATGCCACGAAATTAGAACAATTTTTTCCATTTCCTTTTCACTTCCATCTCCAATCAATGGTAAATATAGGTAAAATAAATAAATCGGCTTCCTGATTTAGAGAAGAAAAACATGGCTATTGCGACTGTTTAGTTTCACGATTTTATTAGGTCACTATTTTTATTGACGTAATATCATTCACGGGAATATCGGTCAACGGGTGTGGTCGACTCGCTAACTATAACCCGCTGTTTGAGACATTGGGTGCACTATTTTCAATCTGGATTGTTCTTGCTATTAATGCGTATGACCAGCAAACGGTAAATTTTATTTTGGCAGTCGAGCGCTTTGATAAACAGAGTCCAGACAAAATCTGCGAGTATTTAAATGGGGCAAGTGTTGTACTCTTTTATTTCTGTTGGAGTCATATATTCTGTTACTCGCGAAAACAGGCCTATACACATACATATAACACGACATTGAATATAGCCGATTCCAAAGCTTCTGATAATTACCGAGTACCCGATGTACAGACTCATTACTCGCCATGCTTCACGTGAACAATGCGTGTAAAAAGCTATTTGCACGAACTTCCGACGTGTAGCCAGTTGAAAATTGAATTACAAAAACTAACACACTATAATTTTTAGGTGTCGTTACTTAAACTGGATTTAATCCTTAACGAAATTTCTTAAAACAAGCCAGAAAAGTAAATAATAACAATTTCAACGCTGCTCGTTGTTAATAAATTAGCACGTGATCAAAACGGCGCGAGCAAATACGTTTTAGTAAATTTTCATTGATAAATTCAGCATAGTAATGTATTTTCCCACGGTCTAGTTCATGAACAACCAATCAGATACGTCTTTGCGAGATTGCTGTTGCGTTTGAATAGCACGCAGTTTGTATGTTATTTTGTTATTCTAGCGTGTTTGTTCGGTGACAAAATGCTTGGAGTAATAAATTACAAATAATAGAAACGGGAATAGGGAATATATTATAGTGTAATTACTACCGGCGGATGGCCAGAGAATGAGTTTAGATGTTAAATAAAGCAATTTTACCGTGAGACTCAAGACGTACGTTTGACATACAATTCTGCCTGTCATTATTTTGTAATTGACGTCTTGATGTTTGTTTTACAACGACCCTTTCACCTCAACTCGGCTAATAGTTAGGGATGCCTGTATTTTTTGCACTATTAGCACCTATTTACCCTTGGTCAAATCAGATTTTATGAATATATTTCGCAAATATTGCGCAAACATTATGGATGGTATTCACGGTATTTGGAAATGTCAACGGTCACAGTATCGGTTCACGGTATACCGCAGTCCTCACGGTACTACCGTCAGACCGCCCAGCTCTAGCCTCCAGTCAAATTATTTTCAAAATATTCAAGTTTTCCTGGACCGATGCCTAAAATTAAGGTTCTGGAATTTCATCAGTGAATGGGTTAACTAATATATTGATGATGATGTTACTTGAATGCTACATAGCCAGGTGGTTAATATATTTTATTCCCTTCACCCTGTAAGAGACAGAGGGTATTGCATTTGCATCTGTCTGTCCATCTCTGAATGCATGTGCGTGTGACAATATATGTAAAAAAACTGCGGAACAAATTTGGCTCAAATTTTAGTACAATAGAAGATCTTACTACCAAAGAGGATTTCCAGACTTTGGCCATGATATGGATAAAAAATTCATCTGGATCTTATATCAAATTATGAATATATTACCATCTCGGAAAGTAATGGTCGGGGCTCTATTTGACCGTATTACCAGTAGCGATTTAGCAGAGTAGCATTGTTCACTTTAACCTAATCCTATACATGTATGGTCTGCTATGAATAATCGTGGGAAAACTGCACCAGTGTCATGGGACATGACAAAGGATGAGCAATAGCCTCCCTAAGAATATCCTTCACGACCATAGATCTGGGAATGCGTCACCAACCAGGAAAGCATTGGAGGAGATTGTAAAGTTGTAAAGGTTTAAGCAAGGGTATAATAATGACACACGCATACAAACTGTGTGACCCAGAGAAAAAGTCATCCGCAAATGCCTCATGGCTAGACTAGAGATGACATAGATAATAACAAATTGTCTTAAAACCCAGGTAACAGCCTTTGAGCCAAATTATTTTCTGAGTATTCAGCGGGTGTAGTAGTTTGTTCTATTAGTTTAGTCAGTTTCATGAAATTTAGAAGGATGCCTCAGATAAAACTTATGTTGTCGAATAGAAACCAGTCACCCTAGGACCCATGTTCTGTGACTTGCACATATATATCTGCGAAGAATACTGAGCTTTACGGAGACCGTCCCATACCAATTCAAACCCTGTACTAAATTAACCCTTTAGTACTCATATAAGCCAAAAACTGCTTCTGCAGTGGTCTTGAGAAATATCCATTTGCAGCCAAAGAGAAGACTATTTTGGAGAATTTACCACTGGCATGACTGGGTCGATAACCGAGCCAGTCATACCAGTGCTGAATTTTCAAAAATAGTCTTCTTTTGGTCTGCAAATGGACATTTTCTATGAGAAAATTGGAATTTTCTTGAAAAACTTTGAGTGTTAAGGGGGTTAAAGACAATCTCATTGGCGCTTTTTGAAAAGATGTAACTATCATATCAATATTCAATCCTAATGTGAACATGTCGAATATTTCTCAAATGTTCCACATTAATTTCATCTTTGTTGTAGTTAAGCGAAAGACAGAGACGGAAGATGGAAGTTCAAAGAAGGCACGTACAGAAAGTCCTCTTCCAGCACCTGGCAGTGCAAGGTATGGTTATTAACCCGTTAACACTTGTATCAGCCAAAAACTGCTTCTGCTGTGGTCTTGAGAAATATCCATTTGCAGCCCAAGAAAATACTATTGTTGAAAATTTACGACTGGAATGACTGGCTCGGCTATCGAGCCAGTCATTCCAGTGGTAAACTTTCTAAAATAGTATTCTTTTGGTCTGCAAATGGATATTTTTTATGAGAAAATTGAAATTTTATTGAACTCATATGAGGGTTAACCTCTGACTGCCATGGCCTCTCATTTTATCTTAGATTAATCAGAAAATATGTTTTTAACTGTAATGGGTTATGCTGAAATACTTAACCAGTTAAGCCTTGAAATTTTAGTGTCCATTTCAAGGCAACTATAAGAATATTTTGAAACTACAGATCCCAGTCAAATTAGTTTCAAGATATTCAACAGAATATTCCTTCTATCATAAAGAATGTGTAATGGTTAAATGGTTAAGCATTCATCTTGCATCACCTAAGGAGGATTTAAATGAAGAAGAAATGTATGCATGCCTTTAGTTGATAACCGAGCCATTCATTCCAGTGGTAAATTTTCAAAAATATTTCCTTGTCTCGACATAGAAGGGGCACTTCTGCAGGATATGCTCCACATTCTCAGCGTCTAGCACCCCCCCCCCCCTCCATGACCACGCCCTGCGGTGACATTCGTCAGTGTCATCAACTTTGAACTTTCTAAGCATGTATTGTGGTTTGTTCACAATCTAAAATGTGTAGTTTGTCCTTTGCGAGTGAGCTGATGGCATACATTACTAAGAGTGTAGTCGAGATGTAGATTCAGTCATCTATGCATTATTGCAGCTTTATTCTCTGAGTTTTGTTTCTTAGTATTTGCTCAATGTTACCTCCTCCTTTGGCTACCTAGTTAGCTCTCATTGCCTGCTATATCACTGATTAGTGGACAACCTGATTAGTGGAGTTGCTGGTCTGTGTCAAAGTGGTTCACAAATTCTGTGTGGATTGTTCTAGAGTTGTACCACTGATTTGGCATCAGTTAGGAAGACAGTTTTAACTTTAGACTTGCCTAAAAGCTCATGTTTCCTGTCAAAGCTGTTACATCTGGAACTTAATGAAATATTTTAATTTTGAGCAGAGTTGTTCATATCTTGATATCCTGATGTTGCAGGTGAGCGATAGAAGCATATCAATATAGCAGAAAGCTGTACAAATCACTCACCTACTATTGTTCTGTATTATAATACATTAATCCTTTAACCCTCGAATTTGTTAAAGAAAATTTCAAATATTCTCATAGAAAATGTCCATTTGCAGACCAAAAGAAGACTATTTTTGAAGATTGACCACTGGAATGACTGGCTCGGTTATCAAGCCAGCCATTCTAGCTATAAATTCTCAAAACAGTTCACGTAGTTTGCAAATGGACATTTTCCAAGACCACTGCAGGTGTCTTGAGTGTTAAAGGGTTTAGAAATGTAAAAAATAAACAAGGAATGCCCATCTGCAGGCTAAAAGAAAGCTTTTCTTGAAAATGTATTTGAAAACATGGCTTGATAACCTAGCCAGTCATTCGAGTAATAAAGTTTCAAAAATAGTCTTCTCTTGGCCTGCAATGGAGGAATCCAGTTTTAGCTATGGCCCGCCCATCTGTAGCTAAGCTCCGCCCATGCTTTGCCCTTGTGTTCAGTCGATTCCTGCACTCCCAATTTCCAGAAAACTGTGCAGGTAATTAGCTGTCGGATAGTTTGAAACTAATTCTACTGGTTGTTGTTGCAGCAACAGTGCCAAGTCAAATTAGTTTCAAAATATTCAACAGAATGTTTATTAAATATTAAAGACATACAATTCGTACAATGCTTAGTCCATCATCAAGTAAGCGTTCATGAAGAACTTAGCTACATCATTCATGACGTAATTGATTATGACGTCATCCTACATGTTACGTAGTTGATTATGGTATGATTGATGGATAAACTGGAATCCTCCATTGAACATTCACTAGGCAAAAGATTTCCTTGACCAATCCTGATGATTATTCTACACTTTATTGTTTTATTTACAGTGAGGGAATCACAGAAGATTCAGTTCGGCGTTACCTGATGCGTAAACCCATGACGACTAAAGACTTGTTACAAAAGTTCAAATCTAAGAGGATTAATCTAACCAATGAACAGATGGCGACATCTATTGCACAGATGCTCAAGAAACTAAATCCAGAGAGAACACGAATAAACAAAGTGTTATACTTGTCTATAAAAGGCTCACATAGTAAAGGTTCATGATAGCTTTGTGTATTTGCTCGTTTACAAAAACAAACAGGTTGGACATGACGAGAGAATGTGTGGGATATGACATTAAAAATGGTGTTGTGGTATCATAGAGAAATGGCATTGGACAACCAGTGTGAAATAAACTGAGTCATTATACATATGGCTGTCAATACGAGCACTGGATGTGTAGGAGGAGCTATGTAATGTTAGAGTGGTCGTCATTCCTGATCTTGTAATCGCTGGTTCAGTTTTTAGCAGTACTTAAATATTTTCAAAAAAATTTCAATTTCTCAAAGAAAATGTCAATTTTCAGACCAAGAGAAGACTATTTTCGAAAATTTACCGCTGGAATGACTGGCTCTGTTATCTAGCCAATCATTCCATTTGTAAATTTTCAAAAATTGTGTTGTTTTGGTCTGCAAGTGGACATTTCTCAAGAACACTGCAGAGGCCAGTTTTGGCTGATCTGAGTGTTAAAGGGTTAATATAATATACAGATGTACGCTATTTATGTAACATAACTAAATATTTATAACAAACTAATGGGCTAATTTTCCTTTAACCCTATAATTACCAAGGCTACCAAAAAACACCTACTTTAGTGGCCTTGAGGAATGTTCTTCAGTGATAAATTTTTTTAAATAGCCGATTTTGAAATTAAATTACCTGAAAGTATTTCTTCCTCGGGCATCAACAGCCGAGTATAATTAGTCTTAAAGGTGCATGCATATTCACACAAGAACGTTTGAAAATAAAAATGTTAAAATTGTATACTTTTAGAGGCTTAGATTGTATGCCTACTGATAGAGGTATTGAAATGAAATAAGTCTTAACATATGACCATTTCATTACGTATAAATTAATGGATACATCACTAATAAAACCTAAAAAATTTATATTAAATAATGTGACATAAAATCATCACATATTTAGATTTATTTTGTTTCATTGCATTGCGGCACACAATTTAAACATCTAAAATTATACAATTTTAACAATCTTATTTTCAAACATTTTGGTGGAATGTGCACCTTTACGGTTTTCAATAGAATAATTGTTATATTGTAGCAAATGCATTGGAATGGAGCCATGTAAGGTAAAATCCTCTGCTGGTGAGATGTCTCCTTTCATTATCCTGAACTGGGAGGGATCCATTTCTAACTATCCCCTTCCCTTTCCTGTCTAAGCTCCACACAACTGGTACGCGTGTTGGAACTTTGAAACCTGAATTCCCAGAATCTAAGGTCATGTGAACTTATGGTGACCATGCATCATCTGTCAGGTTTTACATTAAAATGAATCTTCTCATTAACTGCTTGGCAGATTTTAAATAAATTTAAACATAGGAATCTTATGGCGGTAGGGTACCAAATCTTTATACAGAAATTTGATTAGTGAATCTTTTACATGGCCATCTTGGATTTTGCAGAAATTTTTCAAAATGTATCTTCTTCCAAAATAGCCTAATTTTAGTCAAACTTGGCTGAAAGGCCCCTAAAGGTTTCTTGAATTGTATCCATAAATTTGATTGGTCAATTTTTTTATTGCCCATCTTGGGTTTCAGAAAAACCATCCTGGAAATCATGTAAAAGACTATTCTTTAACCACCTCTCCACAATTTGTGGCTTTAAAGCAGAAATATTTGTGTTTCTGGTGAGAATTGTTGCATTTTTTGCACAAAAACATAGCGCCCCCCCCCCCCCCCCCATACATATATATGTAGGACATGGCGTGTCGACCTGAAATGCCATGTTGGGTAATACAGGCCCGTTATATCTCTTTATAGCACCTGCGTCATTCATGACGAATCCCCAATTCCACTTCGAATAATACTTACCAGATGTACTATTATGATAATGTCTATTATCTTGTCTAGCTCAAAATAAACAATTAAAACTCCGCACTCTCCTGGTCCTGCCCATACTGTGTCCGGGAATACCATAGCGCAGGTACCGAGTCAATTCCCAATCACAGTCAGATTCGTCTATTTTGCTGACTTGTGAAAGTTGCGTTTTCTAAGCTCGTTAAAATTCTCCATTTTAAAGGGAATTCAGCATTGTTGGAGTGTTCTGTTACTGGCATCATGGAAGAGAAAGGTAAATCATCACAGGGGCAGGTTGTATCAATCTAGAATTTATACATTCGTGCCGTAATGACTGTTTGAAATTTCCTTAAATTGGTACATTGTTTTAAAATGGTAGCCATTGTTGGAGTCGCCCGGTACCCGTTAACTCTTTAGTCTTATCCGGGTACTCGGTTAATTTCTCTTGCGACTCGGTTCCTTCCAAGATGGATGCGCCCTTAGCCAAGATGGCGGCGCCCATGATTAATGTTTTCGCTTTGGCGTGGCGTGTCTATGCACTCTGTTTATGCCGATTTTTAGCTCTCGCTACATTGTCGAGGGTGTTTGTAGCGATCGGCATTTATTTCTTGGCTGTATTAACGTTAGTTAACTTCCAAGTTGTGTTTATTAATTTTCACTCAAAAAAGTTTCAAATATAGCCTAAAGGCTTGATTATCATTAATTTAAGAGAAAGGTAATGTTTCTAAGTAATTCTATTTTACAATCAAGTCAATTGTGCGTATTGCTCGTCATCGTTTGTCATGTGCAGCGTTTTAATTCATCTCTGTGTTCGCAGAAAGCCAAGAACCAGGACACGTGCCACAAATGCAACAGGTTCATGAAGCGCAAGTACTCAGGCCATCATTGTGTGGCTTGCTCGAAGTGCAAGGTGGGAAGTCTGTGTGATGTGTGCGCCAAGTGGTCATCGGAAATGGTGGCTGAATTCGATCATGATCATCGTGCGCGCTTGGAGAGAATCGCGAGGGACAAGGCGGCCAAGCTGGATCAGGCATCGATGAGAGGACTGGAAGGTCATCTGAACGAGCATATGGATTCAGCATTGGGCGTATGGGTGGCCCAGTTCAAGGCAATGTTTGAGTCCTTGCACTCCACGATCCCGAAGATGTAGGCTGGTGCAGGGCAACCTTTAGGTGGCCCGGCTAGTTCTGCGGAGGGACAAGCACCTGTCCCTTCTCTGACCTTGGCTCAAGAGCCGACGGCAGAGGCGGAAGATCTTCTAATGGAAGATTCTGGCATGCCGGATATTTCGCTGACGGCTATGCCTAGTACATCCCAGGGATCTCCCTCGGGATTTGTACGGGTTTGCCAAGCGGGTGGTGATGTCGACGTTCCGTCGGGCATTTTCCACCCAGATTTCGTTCAACCCGCGTTGTCATTGGAGCCGTGTTTTGCGGTTCTTAGCGGCATCCCGGCGGCGTTAGGTGCGGCTCCTCTCGGAGTGCCGGCATCTACCGTGGTAAAAGCGGCTGTAGTCCCGCCTCCCGTGCTGGAGCCGATGGACTGCGGTGAATCCGTGTCCGGCGATTCGTTGGACACCGGTGCCACTAGTGGTCGGGCTATGAACGCGCCTCATGTTGGTAGAGGTGCGGGCCATAGCTCTCAGCATGGATCGTCGGTGGCCTACTCATCCAAGGGTGAGGAGGAGGATGAAAACGGTAGTCCATTGATGGACTAGTCCGCTTTCTGCACCGAAGCTGAATGGGTGCAGGTTTCCCAAGCCAATAAAGATCCATTTAATGAGCTGACGCTCATTGAAGATGCGGCGAGGGAAGCCATGGCTGCGCTCTCGCACGGATGTACCGTCCTGCAGGGTATGCTGGCCTGCGTGGCGGAAGGTGGACAAGTGCCAGAGGCTGCTCCTGGAGTTGTTCGGGACACCATGCGCTTGTCCCAGGATTGCCTGGCCAGGGTGATCACCAGATCGTTGGCGGAGCGACGGAGAATGGTTCTCGATTGTGTAGAACCAGGACCTGAGATGAGGGCTGCGTTATCTTCTGTGCCTTTCATTGGTCCAGGCTTGTTCGGCGGCTCGGCACGACAAGCCTTATCCAAGGTCGTGTCAATGGTTGCTCAGCAGGAAGTAGTCAGCAAGTCGTGGAAGTCGACTAAGAGGACACAGCCGCAGCAGTCCTACAAACAGCATCGGCATGAGCAGCAGAGGCAGCGCCAAAGATCGCCCTTCTGGCCATGATTTCCATCGGGCATCCGGATCACAGGGACCTGGCCGTTCGTCGTCATACAAGTCCTCTAATAAGAGGCCGTATGAGGACGACAGGAAGGGTGGCGGTTCGGGTCGCGGCGGTTAACATAAGGATAGCCGTGGCGGCGGTTCCGGGCCATCATATTCCAAGAAGCCGCGGAGCGGCCGTTTTGGCCGGTCCTGATGGGTTTCCAGCGGAATCAGTTCTGGTGATGTCAGAAACGAAGGGAGTCGAGAATCTTCACCCAAGCGATTTAGCATCTTATCGTGTAAACTCGACCGCCAGCTGTGTGCAGATTCCTACTGTCGGAGGCAGACTTCAACTGTTCTCAAGCCAATGGGAACAGATCGTGCGAGATTGTTTAGTCTGTCAGTGGTTAAGAAACGGCTATGAACCGGACTGGCTCATCCGTCAATCGTTAGTTCCGTTAACGACTCCAGTGTGGACTCCCGTTCCAAGGGAATCCGATCATCTAGATGCCATTTGCTCAGAAATAGAATCTCTTCAGCAGAAGAACGCGATTCATCTAGTCTGCAATCAGTCCTCCCTAGGCTTCTATTCGATGATGTTCCTCGTTCCGAAACGTACCGGAGGATGGAGACCAATTCTCAATCTCAAACCATTGAACAAATTTATTCTTTCTCCCAAATTTCAGATGGAGACTGTAGCAGCGGTGATGACAGGGCTGAGAAAAGGTATGTGGGCAGTGTCGATAGATCTGAAGGATGCATATTTTCATATTCCAATGTCAATTCCTTTTCAGAAATACCTTTGCTTTGCATTCCAAGATAATGTTTGGGAATTCAATGCGCTTCCATTCGGCCTGACCACAGCACCGAGGGTCTTCACCAAAGTGGTTCTCGCCATGACTTCTTATCTTCGCAGGAGAAACATAGCTGTTCATACTTACATAGACGACTGGCTGCTGAAGGCGGGGAATCCAGTCACTCTGTGCAACAATCTGCAGGTAGTCCTAGCCTTACTAAAGGATCTAGGATGGATTGTGAATCTAGAGAAATCAGAATTGACTCCATCCCAGGAGTTTGTTTATCTGGGAATATTTTTCAACCCCAGGAACGGCGTAGCTTTTCCAGCGGAGAGCAGAGTCAAGAGTTTGATCACAGTACTGGAGTCAGTTTCTCTAGGAGCTTTTCTGATGGCGCGCCAATTTCTCAGGATACTGGGTTTACTAATGTCTCTAGAGAAAGTGGTTCCTTATGCGGCACTTAGGCGCAGGCCGATTCAGATGTATCTAATGTCATTCTGGTCTCAGAGAATGATTCCGTTATCTCTGAAAATACCAGTAAAAGAACCATTGATATTCCACCTTCAGTGGTGGTTATCAGAACAGAATCTCCTGCGAGGTGTTCCTCTACAACCTCCTCAACCACAGATGTCCATCTTCACAGATGCATCGACAACAGGTTGGGGAGCGGTATTGGACGATCAGTCAGTGTCAGGGTAATGGGATCGGATAAATGCGCAGAAACATATCAATGTTCTCGAATTATTAGCAGTGACATTAGCACTTCGAAAATTCGAGAGCTTAATCCGAGACAAGATTGTCCTAGTAAGGACAGACAACTCAACAGTGGTGTCTTATTTAAACCGCCAACGCGGGACAAGATCACCGGAGTTGTGTATGATGATTTGGAACCTTCTGCTGTGGTGCCAAGAGAGGAATGTTATTCTTTGGTCAGCACACATTCCAGGAAGACTGAACATCTTAGCGGATGCTCTCAGTCGAAGGACGGTTTGTCGTCCGACGGAATGGCAGCTCGACCAATGGGTAGCGGAGGTTCTATTCAAATGTGGACCTGTTTGCGATGAAACAAAACACAAAGATGGTCTCATATGTGTCACTAATCCCGGACCCGCTAGCTCTAGCGGTAGATGCACTGGCGGTAAGTTGGAAGGGAATGTACGCGTATGTGTATCCTCCAACGATTCTCATCCCAAAAGTTCTGGCAAAGATAAGAGAGGGTATGTGCCAAGTACTACTGATCGCCCCTTATTGGCCAGGCCGATCATGGTTTACGGATCTGCTGGACCTCCTGGTCTGCAATCCAATCCCTCTTCCAGACAGAAGAGATCTAATCTCTCAGAACAGGGGTCTGTACTTCCACGACAGACCAGAAATGTTCAAATTGACTGCATGGATGTTATCAAGCAGCATGCAATTAAGGGTGGCTTTTCTGAGCATGCAGCGAAGTTTGTCGCTTCAGCCAGAAGAGGATCAAGCACTAAAACATATAATTATAGAATGAACAAATTTGCAGAGTGGTGTAAGGGAAGAGATATCGATCCCTTTTCTGCATCTGTTCAGCACATAGCAGATTTTATCTGTCATTTATACGAAGTTGACAAACTTGTACCTTCAACCCTAGCAGCATATAAGTCTGCATTAGCTTCAGTCATTCCCAGTCTGGCCATTGAAGGAGTGGAAAATGACACTTTAAATGAAATTATTAAAGGAATTAGCAATCTGCGACCTAGACAGCCAATTCCTATCCCAGCATGGAATCTATCTCTTGTTCTACAGGTTTTAGGGCATGCTCCCTTTGAACCGATTAGATCTATAGATATTAAACTGTTAACTATCAAATCAGTTTTCTTGGTTGCAGCAGCGTCAGCGAGAAGGAGAAGCGAAATTCATGCGTTTTCTGCCGAACAAGTCCGTTTTGTCATCATGGGTGAAGGTTTAAGACTACTTCCACGTCTTTGTTTCCTGGCAAAGAATCAGTCACTTAAATATCCAGGACAGCCGATCAATTTGCCAAGTTTAACTAGACATGACCCAAACTCTTCTGCTTGGTGTCCTGTCAGATGAGTGAAAATGTATAAAAAATGTACTGAGGAGTGGAGAGATGACCCGAAATCTCTGTGGTTATGTCTCAAAGCTCCTCATTTGCGCGCCTCGAAAGATACTATTTCTCATTGGATAGTTGATGCTATTCAGAATTCGCACAAAATTGCTACAGGAAAGCAAATTGATCGTGCGAATGCCCATCAGGTCCGAGCACTAGCAGCAGCATCGGCCCTTTATAAGGGTGTCTCATTAGAGGAGGTGATATCTGTAGCACAATGGCATGCCGAGTCATCATTTACTGATTTCTACCTTCGCGACATCTCCACCGCACTTAATCCAGTAGCCGTCGCCAATTTATCGAATCTGAACTAAGCCACATCCGACCACTATTTCGCACACATCACAAGTTCTTCCACTTACACTGAACAATAGCTATGCACATGACCTGAGAACGACCATGGATTGGGCCGAGCTCCTGTGATGAACTAAAAGACCAAGCACTCAAAATGGTGAGTGTTTACATTAATTAAGTGACTATAAATAATTTACTTACAGTCGAAATACCAGACTGCTTAGGTAAATAGTCTGGTGTAAGAGTATACTTATCCTCTCAAACAGACATTAGACTCATTCCAATTTGAAAACTTAATCGATATACTGATATTTTTTCAAAAGTAGAAGTTGTAGTAGATTCTTTGCACTCTACTGGACTGCCCTAGCTGAGACTTGGGGCTGACACGGGTCTGGTGGGTGTTGCATCCCCTTTTTGACAGCCCTCTGGATTTTGTGTGGAGAAAAGGGTGGGGGGGGGAGCGTGGTCTAGACCATGGAAGTTTAGCACTCTATGAGTCAGATGGCAGAACCCAAGCGTATGCCAGGGTTCTAGTCTCTTCACAACCTCTGTTGGATGGTAGATGAGTGCTGCTTCGAGCCTCACCTCCTCCCACCGGTATTTCTTGGCTGTTGAAATCCGGAGTTTATCATAATAGTACATCTGGTAAGTATTATTCGAAGTAGAATCAAAAAAGCATCCGCTTTTGTTTCTACGAGAATTCGTAATACTTACAAGATGTACTATGGCCCTCCCTCAGCCGCCCCGCTGAGGTGAGGCTGAGCTGCTTTCGCTGTTTGTCAAGACAAATATAAGACGAATCTGACTGTGATTGGGAATTGACTCAGTACTTGCGGCTATGGTTTTCCCGGACACAGTATGGGCAGGACCAGGAGAGTGCGGAGTTTTAATTGTTTATTTTGAGCTAGACTAGATAATAGATATTATCATAATAGTACATCTGGTAAGTACAAAGTATTACGAATTCTCGTAGAAACAAAAGTGGATGCTTTTTTTAATCAGCACCAGCCACTGCCTGGCGGATCTGTGTAACGGATGAATAGTTAATGGCTCAGACAATGCACTATAAAAGTAGTTCCTATGATTGAGTAAAATCCTGATAGTATTAAGTCATAAATGATGAGAAAGCTCAACTGGTCAGGGGATTAAATATCTAGCTACACTCTGCTCACTTAATTACATGTATTAGAATCAATTTGAAACTTGAATTCCCAGAATCTAAATTTCAAGGTAACTGCATTTAAGCTACTGTATGACAGCAACAGCTCCCCATCAAATTACTTTCAAAATAATCAACGGAATGTTTATTAAATTACAAGTGGCCCAAGGGGCCTGTGTCGCTCACCTGGAACACCATCAATTTTGTCAAAATTGTTTGTGGTGGTTTAGCAGTCTGTTAAATGAGTTTGTGGACATTTTTGCAAGTGCAATATGGCCGCCAAACACACTACATTTTGATTGGCCCATGGCGCCTATGTTTTTTAGATGGATCAACTTCCCTTGGACAAATTTCGGCCTGATGCCTTCAGCGGTTCTGGAGGAGTAATTTCCGTGAAAACCACGTCATCCAAGATGGTCGCCGAACCATTTTGTCAATCAAGTCCTCTTGAACAAAATTGGCTTAACTCTTGGCCTAGATGAGGATTCCCCAAGTGGTTTCGGAGAAGATTTTTAAAGACATTTCCTGAAATTGGCCGAAATCCAAAATGGCCGCTGGGCAAATTGGCTGATCGGGTTCATTTGAACAAACTTGGATCCTTATGCCCTGAGGATGCTTCCTGCCAAATATAATTGAAATCGGCCTGGCAGTTCTCGAGAAGACATTTTTAATTTCCCCAATGCTTTAGCATGGGAGCTTTCGATGAGAAAATTATGCAAGATGACCGCCAAACCGTTCATCCGACAGTTTCAAAAATTGCAAATTTGAGCTCAGAATACCCAAAAACAGATATATAACCAATTTTGGCCTCAAAATCCATCAAATTAAAAAAAATCCAATATGTCCGCCAAACACGCTACATTTTGATTGGCCCACGGTGGGCATGTTTTTTGACGGAGCAACTTCCCTTGAAAAAACTTTAATGGCCCTTAGTCCCTAATCATGTCTCCCAAATTTTGGCCTGATCCATTCAGCGGTTCTGGAGAAGTCATTTTCAGGAAAACTAGGTCATCCAAGATGGCTGCCGAATCATTCGGTCAATCAAATTGTCTTGAACAAACTTGGCTTACCTCTTTGCCTAGATGAGGTTTCATAAGTTTTGAATCGATTCCCCAACTCATTTCAGAGAACGAGATTTTTAAAGACATTTCTAAAAAATCGGCCGAAATCCAAGATGGCCACCGGCCAAATTGGCCGATCGGCTTTGTTTGAACAAAATTAAATCTTTATCCCATAAGGATGATTCCTGCCAAATATAATTCAAATCGGGCCAGTAGTTCTCGAGAAGACATTTTAAATTTCCCATTGCTTTAATATGGGAGCTTTTGGCGGGAAAATGATCCAAGATGGCTGCCAAACCGTTTATCTGACAGTTTCGAAAATTGCAAATTTGAGATCAGAATACGCAAAAACCTATATAAAACGAATTTCAGCCTCAAAATCCATCAAATAAAAAAATCCAATATGGCTGCCAAACACACTATATTTTTATTGGTCCACCATGGCCATGTTTTTTGGCGAATCAACTTCTCTTGAACAAACATTAATCGCCCTTAGTTGCTAATTATATATCACAAATTTTGGCCTGATCGCTTCAGCGGTTCTTGGGAAGAAGTCGTTTTTGTGAAAACTAGGTCATCCAAAATGGCCGCTGAACCCTTTGGTCAATCAAGTTCCCTTGAACAAACTTGATTCAGCGCTTACCCTAGATCTTATTTCGTGAGTTTTGAATTGATCCCTCAAATGGTTTTGGAGGAGAAGATTTTTAGACATTTCTAAAAATCGGCCAAAATCCAAGATGGTCACCGGCCAAATTGGCCGATCGGGTTCGTTTGAACAAACTTGAATCTCTATGCCGTAAGGATGCTTCATGCCAAATATAATTGAAATCGGCCCAGTAGTTCTCGAGAAGAAGATATTTTAAATTTCCCATTGCTTTAGTATGGGAGCTTTTGGCGAGAAAATGATCCAAGATGGCCGCCAAACCGTTTATCCGACAGATTCGAAAATCACAAATTGGAGATCAGAATAGCCAAAAACCTATATAAAACCAATTTCGGCCTCAAAATCCATCAAATAAAAAATTCCAATATGGCCGTCAAACATGCTATATTTTGATTGGCCCATGGCGGCCATGTTTTTTGACGGATCAACTTCTCTTGAACAAAGTTTACTGGCGCTTACTCCCTAATCATATCTGCCAAATTTTGGCCTGATCCCTTCAGCGGTTCTGGAGAAGTTATTTTCTCTAAAACTAGGTCAACCAAGATGGGCGCCAAACTATTTGACCAATTAACTTTGCTTGAACAAATTTGGTTGGGCTCTTGCCCTAGATCATATTTCATGAGGTTTTCTTCAATCCCTCAAGCGGTTTCGGAGAAGATTTTCAAAGATGTTGCTAAAAATCGGCCAAAATCCAAGATGGCTGCTGGCCTAATTGGCCGATCGGCTTCATTTGAACAAACCTGGATCCCTATGCCCTAAGGATGCTTCCTGCCAAATATAACTGACATTGGCCTAACTGTTCTTGAGAAGAAGTCGTTTAAAGGAAAAGTTGACGGACGACGGACACACGATGGACGGTCGCCATGGCATAAGCTCACTTGGCCTTTCAGGCCAGGTGAGCTAAAAACAAGATAACCAACAAATGCTAAATTTTGATTGGTTGATGCCGGCCATGTTTTTTAACATACGAAATTTCTTTGAACAAATTTGAATGGCCCTTGGTCCCTAAGCATATTTAATAAATTTCAGCTCTATCCCTTCAGCGGTTCGCGGGGAGAAGTCGTTTTCGGGAAAACCATGTCATCCAAGATGGCCACCAAGCAAATAGGCCAAAAAGGTTGGCTTGAATAAACTTGGGTCTAACTTTGCCATAGATGATGTGTTATGAGTATTGGATCAATTCCTCTAAAAATCAGCCATTTTTTCTGGCAGCCATCTTGGATTTTGACCGATCCGCTTCGTTTGAACAAACTTAGATCTCTATACCCTATGAATGCTTCCTCCCAAATATAATTGGCCCAGTGGTTCTTGAGAAGTCGTTTAAAGAATTCCCCATTGCTTTACTATGGGCCCATTGCTTTACTATGGGAGCCGATGGCGGGAAAATAAACCAGGATGGCAGCCAAACCGTTTATCCGACAGTCTCGAAAGTGGCCTATTTGAACTCGCCACACTGATAAGCATATATAAAGCGATTTTCGCCATCAAAATACATCAAATACAAAAAAGGCAATATGACCAACAAACGCTAAATTTTGATTGGTTGATGGCGGCCATGTTTTTTAACGTACGAACTTCGCTTGAACAAACTTGAATGGACCGTGGTCCCTAAGCTTATTTACTAAATTTCAGGTCTATCCCTTCAGCGATTCGGGAGAAGTTGTTTTCGCAAAAACTAGGTCATCCAAGATGGCCACCAGGCAAATTGTCCAATCAGGTTGCCTTGAACAAACTTGGGTCTACCCTTGCACTAGATGATGTGTTATGAGTTTTGAATCAATTCCTCCGATTTTTTAGTGTCTAAAAATCGGCTATTTTGGCCGTCGGCCATCTTGGATTTTGGCCGATGGGCTTCGTTTGAACAAACTTTAATCTCTATGCCCTAGGGATGCTTCCTGCCAAATATAATTGAAATCGGCCGTGGTTCTTGAGAAGTCGTTTAAAGAAAAAGTTGACGGACGACGGACGGTCGCCACGGCATAAACTCACTTGGCCTTTCAGGCCAGGTGAGCTAATAAATGCAACAAAAACATGCAAAATCATGCAGTTCGTGAGACTTTTTGATTTTCGTGACAGATCTATATGTTATGATTGTGATGTCGGCTACAAAGAGTGCCTAGCTTACGCACATGCCTAAATTCACGCACATATTTAGCAGACCTGACTACATCGTATTCATCATCATCATGATCATCATCATTTTACATTGGCTTGATGTTGCCGTAGTATTTTTTTGTTATAGTATCTCATACTCAGTCCAATTTTTCTTTCTTTGAAGTAGATATTTAGTTTGTTCTTGAATGATAGAATGTTGTCACTTAATTAATTCTCCTCGAAACCGTCACTATATCAGTGACATTAGATTTAAGACTTTAACTGTGTTTTGTGGAATGTTGTGGTGCAGAAGGGTGTTCCCCGCGTCAGCTGCAGTGTGCCGCCTACACTCCTGGTTACACCCTGCTGCGCCTAGCATTTGGGTAATTGTTGACTTGTGGAGGCCGTAGTTGGTCTTATTGTTGTTGTCTTCATTTTCTGTGTTTATCGCTATCCGAGTCCTCTACACTAGCATCTCTTCAAGCTACCACAAAAGTGTGGACATGGAAGCAGAGACATATCTAACAGTAATTGAAATCGCTAATGAGCATGTTCTTGGCTTTGCAAGGTATTCACAATGAGGCTGCTAAATATTATCTGATGTAGTCATACCCAAGTACCCCTCTTAAATACAGCCCCAGATCAATAGCCCTGCTGACGGTGGACAAGTCATGCTAATCTTATGCCCTACGACCACCAGCAGTAGTTGTATCAGCAATAGTTCTTTTGACTATAAATGTACCTTCTGAACAATACCTACAGAAAGATAAGGCTGACGTGAGGATTGCAGTCGATGCCGTTTGTCCACACTATATCTCTGGAATGCAAGAAGGTATAATTAACATATTTAGCACATACAATCATATTGGGGCTGTCTTGAGACAGAGAGTTGAAGTTTCAGGTCAAAAGGTCAAATGTCGGTTACGGGGTCAGTAGGTCAGGGTCAGTAGGTTCATACCAAAATACATAGTTTTGGTCATAACTTGGGAATGAAAAAAGGTAGAATCACCAAATTTGGCACATCCATTAATCTTCTAACTGATTAGAAAGAGTTTGAGTTTCAGATCAAATAGTCAAATATCTTGATCACTACATGCATAATGCAATGCACATGTTTGGTCATCCATAACTCGGGAATGCAAGAAGGTAGCAACCAAACTTAGCACAGCCATTCATATTGGGGTGCGCTAGAAGTACCTTCAGTTTCATGTCAAGTTTTCAAATATCTAGGACACAGGGCCACTCAGTGTATATCGTAATACACATTTTATGCCATACATGTAACTGGGGACTGCAAACCAATATAAACACCAAATCTGACACATATCATCAGAATTTGCTGCTTTAGAAATGGTTTGAGGTTCAGATCAGAAGGGTAAAATATGCATTTGTGAAATAATGTTTTACGTGGAATGTGCGAGAATCACCAAATTTGGCCCATCCATTCATATTATGGTGGGCTAAAATTATTCAAAGGGTCAAATATCTAGGTCACTAGTGTCACTATGGGAATTGGTAAGACGGAGCACAAACGTTTCAGTCAGCACTTATTCCGAGTGCAGTCTAGTTCATAGTTCTATTCCATACACATTAAATAAATCAATTCAAGAATTTATAAGTAAACATTAATTTATTAAACAAATTATATACAAATAATTACAAAAATATAAAATAAATCTCAGACCTTTTTTCTATACACAGTCGTGACAGTAGGTAATAACTAATATCTATAAATTTTGATTTTGTGTTTATCACTTAGTAACTATCAGAAACTAGCCATGATTAACCCTTTAACCCTAAAATTTCTTCAATTTAAATTTTCTCATAGAAAATGTCCATTCGCAGACTAAGATACTATTTTTGATAATTGACCACTGGAATTACTGGCTCGGTTATCGAGCCAGTCATTCTAGGGGTAGATTTTCAAAAATAGTCTTCTCTTGGTCAGCAAATGGACATTTACCAAGACCACTGCAAAGGCATTTTTGGCTGGTATGAGTGTTAAAGGGGTATGAGAGCACATGAAACTAAATTAACCAATCAATGTTAAATTTGGAACTGATGTCTTGTTATGTTATTTATAAACAGTCTATATAGCACCTTTACCACATAACCACTAATTAGTCTTTCCACAAATTGTCACAAGATTATTGTAATAAGCATGCGTGAGGGTCTGTGCATGCATGTGTCCATTCAACTCCAGTGACTCAGACTTGCACCAGACAATGGATGTAGTTCTTTGCTTATGGAATGTCCTGTTGCATGGCAAGAACACCATATGACAAATTACCACTAATATCATGAATGTATTACATTACTTAATCATCACTAAAGTGACTGGCTCAGGTATCTAGCCAGCCATTGAGAGTAAATTTACAAAAAAAACAGTACTGAATTGGCTTGTATTTTTAGGCACATTTCCTCAGGCGGCTGCAGAAGCCTTTGTGACAGTCTGACTATTAACCCTTTTAACCCTCGTCAAGAAAATTGGCATTCCTCCCGCATGAATGTTCATTTGCAGGCCAAAATAAGACTATTTTTGAAAAGTTATCGCAATACACTGACTGGCTCAGTCTAGGGCTAAATTTAAAATAATAATCTTGGCCTGCAAATGGACATTCCTTAATAGCATTGCAGAAGCCGGTTTTAGCCGTCTTGACCATTAAATGGTTAAAGAATTACCAGATAAAAGTGAATAGAGTATTATCACAGTGTGTCCAATTACCACGGTGAATGTTCAGGCAGTCACCTGCTCAATATACATGATTAACCTGCACAGATGAAATGACTGCTAACCCTTTAATGGCTAAACCTGGTCCAGAAAACTTAAACATTTGCTTATCCAATGTTTATTTGCAGGCCAAGAGAATACTTTTTTTGAAAATTTAACATTGGAATGACTGGCTGGGTTACTGAGACAGTGAATCCAGTGGTAAATTTTCAAAAACCGTATTCTCCTGGCCTGCAAATGGACATTCCTCAAGACCACTGCAGGGGCTGGCTTTGGCCGGCAATGCCATGAAAGGGTTAGTATCTCGTCTCGTCAATGACGCTGTGCATACTCTACAGCCCAGGAGAAGCCATCTTCTATTCCACACAATCCTTCCACCTCACAACTGTGTACCTGCAATGGAAATAACAGTGGTATGTGTTTTATACCTGTCAATATATACATTATAGAGTTTCTACCACGATTCCCACACATACTATATATAGATGTATGCTGTCTAAGTGTCAGATAGCCAACCCTTTCTGCATTGATACATGTACTGCATGTAAAACCAGTACTTGCATTTCAAATATACATTTAAATGTCAAAGTCCCTTGGCTTCTATGTATACCCTGAGTTAGCATGTAGAAACCCACATGCCCCTTGAAGTTATTGAACGGAAAACTCAAACCATGATATTCCTGGATACATTTAGATATAATCAAAACACACCCACACACCTTTTGTAAGGAGGTGCAAATGGCAGGGTTCAAAGGTTAAAGTTGGGGAAAGCATAGTTATTGACAATGGATCTTTCCAGTTTCCATCCATCATATGATGTCATAATCAACTATGATGATGTCATATTCAATTACATTATGAATGACATTGATACTTACGTCACGAACACATAATTGGTGACGGACTATGCATTGTTGTACGAATTGTATGTCTTTACTATTTAATAAACATATATATGAGTATTTTGAAACTAATTTGATTGGGTGGGGTTACTGCTATAAAATATTCAAGAGCATACCTGTACAGTTTTCTGGAAATTGATAGACATGCATCTTCAGGAATCGATCAATCCCAACACAAGTGGGGTGGGTGGAGCTTAGCTAGAGATGGGTGGGGTATAGCTAAAACTGGAAAGGTCCATTACGTCACTAGTTCAATTCACTGACTTCACGATCAAAACAATCCATCATGAAGATTTAAGTTAGTCACGAAGGTGTAAAAATCTTTGGTGAATTTACAATTTAATAAACAGTCTCTTGAATAGTTTGAAACTAATTTGACTGGGAGCTGTTGCTGACACAGACTCTCAGTCAAATTAGTTTCAAACTATTCAGCAGCTTCCCTGTATAACTCCCATGAAATACAGATTCTGCCAATTCAGGTTTCAAAGCTTCAAATTGATTCAAACAGAGCTTAGCTAGAAATGGGCGGGAACTAGCTAGAGTTCTCTCCGCATTCTCTATAGCATTGGTTCATACCTGCCATGGCCTGCAGACTGTTGTTAGTTGAAGCGATCGTACAATGTCCATACACGGCACACGAACACTGGATGAGTCAGGAACACAGGCCATCACAAGCAGCGGGATTTGTGTTGATGACCAGCGCTCATTCAGCATCATGTTGAGTTCAGAAGTATCGCATAGAGCTGTAATGAAAAACAAAATTGACTTATTTTTAAATGTTCATTGATTCTATAATTAATCATTTAACCCTTTAATGGTCAAATTTGGTCAAGAAAATGAAAACATTTGCTCATTGAATGTCCATTTGCAGGACAGGAGAGGGTTATTTCTGAAAATTGACCACTGGAATGGCTGGCTCGTTTATCAAGCCATGCATTCCAGTAGTAAATTTTCAAAAAGTCCCCTCCTGTCCTGCAAATGACCATTCCTCAAGACCACTGCGGAGGCTGGTTTTGGCCAGCTTGATCATTAAAGGGTTAAAGGTCAAGTTGAGGCCAAAAATGATTTCTGCAGTGGTCTTGAGAAATATCAATTTGCAGACCAGGAGGGGACTATTTTCGAAAATTTATTACTGGAATAACTGAACCCGTCAATCCAGTGGTAAATTTTCAAGGATGGTCTTCTCTTGCCATTCAAATTGATATTTTCTATGAGAAAATTCAAATTTTCTTGAACAAATTTGACCATTAACCCTTTAACACTCATATCAGCCAAACGGTTTCTGCACGCGTCTTGAGAAATGTCGAGTTACAGACCAAGTGAAGACTATTTTTGAAAATTTATTGGAATTACTGGCTCGATAACCGAGCCAGTTATTCCAGTGGTAAATTTTCAAAAATAGTTCTCTTGGTCTGCAAATCGACATTTTCTATGTGAAAATTGAAGTTTTCTTGAAAGAATCTGAGGGTTTAAGGGTTAAAGGGTTAATTTCTTATGAAAGTTGGTTGGTTACTTTTAAAGTTTCAGTGTTGGCACATACAAGTAACATACTGTTAGCAAAGAATTATGTATGTAAGTGGGAAATGTTATGTGTCAAATGCTTACACCGTCGGCTGATTTTATTTACTAAATGGTTTTTATAGTGGGTGAAGACTGCTGGATGTGTACTGTTTAAACTATCAATAACCACTTAATATGGGTAGTGAGTGAAACAAAGTTGGGTAGCGACAGAATCAAAGTTATTGGTAACATCATTCTAGGGATTAAAATTTAATTTTTTAGCATAACTTGTTCAACTTAGCTTTTAAATACTGAAAATATTCACACGATAATGTGACTGGGAATTTTTCACTTTAATAGCCACAGTGAACAAAGACACTCTGAAATAATTTTGAAGAATGTCCATTTGCAGGACAAGTGGTTTTTTTCTTTTCATTTTATCATTTGAATGACTAACTCAAGGACTGAGCCGGTCATTTCATTGATAAATTCTCAAAAATACTTTTCTCTTGGACTACAAATGGGCATTCCCTAAGTGAAACTGCCAGTGTTCTTGTCCAATCATTCTCATTAAATTGCTACAAGGTATCCTGCTATCATGTGTCAAGTACATTAAAACATATTAATAGTTAACCTTCAATTTTCTCATAGAAAACATCCATTTGCAGAATAAGGACTAGTTTTTAAAAGTTACCATTGGAATGACTGACTTGGTAATTGAGCCAGTCAATCCAGTGGCAAGTTTTCAAATATAGTCTTGTTCTGCACATGTCCATTCCTGAAGCGTGAAGCCCACTGCAAAAGCTGTTTTGGCCGGCTTGAGGGTAAAAAGGTTAAACCTGTTAAGATGTCATCGCAGAGTTCTGGTCAGAAAGGTCAGATTAGTGTGTGGCAAGTCAGACATATTTTGGAAAATCTTGATTGTGCACAATCCTAATATAATAACATCATGAGTGATAGCTTCCTAGTCTGATTGCCGGACGGACATGTCCACCGCTCACCAATGTAAACAGAACCATGTACTGGATTTAATCGTGATAAAACATTAGGTCAGTATCTCCACTTACCTGATCTATTCTCTACAGATGCATCTACAACGTAAACAAATGCATCGAGTGTATGACACAGATCTCGGACTGAGGGCATGAGTTCATACTCTTGTTCATCTTCTAACTGTCCTCCCTCGGGGTCCTGCTGGACTCGTCTATTCTTGTGTAGTACCATACGATTGCGTCGTATACGATCACCCATAACCTGGTTCTCCCGTTCTTGCTTAGAGCCACCGTACAAAATGGTGAAATTAAATACCAAGCCATTCCTCATCTGTAACGTGAAGCCAGATCCGACACCTGCGGGGTGAAACACTGATTGACTAAGGTGTAAGATAACTTGAATAAAGTTAACTAAAGTTAAAACATTGTTCAATCTTGTCTATTCTTGTTAGGGTTAACCATTTAATGGTCAAGCCAGCCAAAACTGGCCTCTGCAGTGGACCCAGTGATCGTGAGGAATGGTTATTTACAGGCCAATACTAGACTATTTTTCTCACCAGTCATTCCAGAAATACATTTTCAAAAATAGTCTGCACCTGACATGTAAATGTCCAGACATTCGCTAATCTGAATCATAAATTTCAGGTTTCTTGACGAGATGTTGGCCATTTAAAAGTGTCTAGGGGTAAATACCATGTATGAAGCCTGACATAAATCCGGACAAAACTATTTGTCTGAAAATTGCATTCCGGCATGTAGTAATTTATATTATCCATAAATGTCTTCATGGTGGAGCTAGTTATTACATGTACATCCCCTGAGCTGATAGACCCAGTCATTCCAGTAGTTTGTTTTCAAAAGACTAAAACTCATATCAACTAAAACCGGCTTCTGCAGGGGTCTTGAGAAATGCCCATTTGCAGACCAAGAGAAGACGATTTTTTTTTTAATTAACACTAGAATGAATGGCTCGAAAACTGAGGCAGTTATTCCAGTGGTAAATTTTCAAAATTAATCTCTTGGTCTGCAAATATAGAAATTGTCTTGAAGAAATTTGAGGGTTAAATGGTTAATAAAGTTGTTGTGTGTTATTTTTCCCTTTAACTCTCAGATTTATTCAGGAAAATTAAGATTTTGTCATTAAAAAGTCCATTTGCAGACCAAGACTATCTTAAAATTTATCACTGGAATTACTGGCTTGGTTATCGGGCCAGTCATTGCAATAATAAGTTTTAAAAAATAGTCTTAGCATGGTCTGTGATTGGTGACCACTGCAGAATGAAGGAAATTTAAATTTCCCTTTCTCCGAGATCTAACAATACTCACCATTCTATTACTTCTGATACAGCTAGCCTGGATAGCTGGGCCCTAGGACTATAGACTTAGTAAGCTTTACTGACTCCTGGAACCGGGTACTCGGCTCCCAACTGCCGAGTACCCATTTGCCATGAAGCTCATATTGTTTGCATAGCCACCAAACAACAGATACCCATGGCTTGCCTCCATGGGGCTGGGAGGCTGGGTCCATAATAGAATGGTGAGTATTGTTAGATCTCGGAGAAAGGGAAATTTAAATTTCCTTCATTCTCCTTCGATCAATACTCACCATTCTATTACTTCTGATATACACCAGATTTAGACAGTAACCTAGTGGGAAGGGGCAAGCAATTGCTACTTTTGCCCCTTGGCGAAAGAGCTAGACTTAAACTTGATCAATGGAGACCAAAAAGGACCATCAAGTTAACGGAACCGAATCACATTTGCATCACTGCCCCCCCTTTTTCTCCTAGGAAAAGGGAGAGAACTCATGAACATGCATCTCGCCTGAAACACAAATATGCCAAGAGGGTTAACTGCTCTTTGCATATATTAGCCTGGGAATGAGGATGAATATATAAGATGAATGAACATGATATATAGACATAATACAAAAAACTCTCAATCTTGAATTACCTCATGATATTTGGATTCCAGACGTGGCGCCTCCAACCATTCACTTGTCCGGCCATCAGTGACACAATCTGGTTGACATCCTCTCGCTCGACCATGTCTGCTTCTTAATTCTTTCTTACAAATGTCAAAAAAGGGAGAAGATCAGTGTGGTCGTATAACTATCGTTTCAAAACAGCTAAAGCGAGTGGATTGGCGGAGTCTGACACATCCCTCATATAGTAATCCGTGAAAGAGGACTCCCAGTGCCATTGTGCAACAGCCATGATGTCCTCTAACGGAACACCATTGTAAAGGGCGGTCGAGGAAGCTATTCCTCTAACATCGTGTGCCCTTGCGCATTGCACCTTGTGCCCAGTCGCAATCTCATTGGTAGTCTGAATGCATTCGACTACCCAACAAGCGATACAATCCATGGATGCGGCACCATATTGAGTAATGAGTCTTTCCAGTTCTTGTACTTAGTCAAAGCACGGACTGGGCACCAGACACTTGCATCATGATCAAACCTAGTTAGCTTCGGTATAATGATCGGTTTGCCGGGATATCAAAGATTGATTCTTTGACATAAACTCTGCTCTTGGCAGTAGACGCAGACCCTCTCCGTCTCTGCTGAAAGTGCATGGATCTCACTGCGCCTTCTAGCTGAGGAAGCTGCCAATAGAAACTGCCTTTAGAGTCAAATGCTTTAGACTAGCCGAACGCAACAGTTCGAAGGGGTGCTTGGCCAGTACATTAAGCACTAAAGATAGACTCCAAGCTGGAATGACTACTGGTTGTCTCGGTCGGAGATTGCAGGAAATGTCAATTTCCCTTTCTCCGAGATCTAACAATACTCACCATTCTGTTACTTCTGATATACAGCTGGCCTTGACAGCGGCTCTAGGATTATAGACTTAGAAAGCTTTACCGACTCCTGGGAACCGGGTACCCGGCTCCCCACTGCCGAGTACCCGTTTACCATAGAGCTCATATTGTTTGCATAGCCACCAAACAAGAGAAAAACTATGGCTTGCCTCCGTGGGGCTGGGAGGCTGGGTCCGTAACAGAATGGTGAGTATTGTTAGATCTCGGAGAAAGGGAAATTGACATTTCCTGCATTCTCCTTCGATCAATACTCACCATTCTGTTACTTCTGATATACACCAGATTTGATCAGTAACCTGGTGGGAAGGGGCAAGCCATACATGCTAATTTTGCCCCTTGGAGAAAGATTTTAGACTTCAAACTTAACTAACGGAGACCTAAAAGGACCGTCAAGTTCACGGAACCGAATCACATTCGCGTCACAGCCCCCCCCCCCTTTTTCCTCCTAAGAAAAGGGAGAGAACTAACGAACATGTATCTCGCCTGAAACACCAATATGCCAAGAGGGTTAACTACTCCCTGCATATCGCTTGTATTAGCCTGGGAATGAGCATGAATATATAAGATGAATGAACATGATACATATACATAATACAAAAAACTCTCACTTGTTGAATTACCTTATGATAACAGGACTTCAGACGTACCGCCTACAACCATTCACCGGTTCGGCCATCAGTGACACAATCTGGTTGACATCCTCTCGCTTGACCATGCCTGCTTTAGGTTCTTTTCTTACCAAAGTGAAAAAAGGGGAAAAGCAGTGTGGTCACTAACTATCGTTTCAAAACAGCTAAAGCGAGTGGATTGGCTGAGTCTGACACATCCCTCATATAGTAATCCGTAAATGAGGACTCACAGTGCCATTGTGCAACGGCCATGATGTCCTCTAACGGAACACCATTGTAAAGGGCGGTTGAGGCGGCTATTCCTCTAACATCGTGTGCCCTTACGCCCTGCACCTGGTGCCCAGTCGCCATCTCATGAGTAGTCTGAATGCATTCGACCACCCAACGAGAGATAGTATCCATGGATGCGGCGCCATAAGGCTTTTTATGGCAGATCCACAGATGTCTATCGTTCGACCGTAACGAGTCAGTCCGTTTCTTGTACTTAGTCAAAGCACGGACCGGGCACCAGACACTGGCATCACGATCAAACCTGGTTAACTTCGGTATAATGATCGGTTTGCCGGGATATCTCAAAGATTGGTTCTTTGACATAAATTCTGCTCTTGGCAGAAGACGCAGACCTTCTCCAGAAACAATAAATCGGTTCCTCTCTGCCGAAAGCGCATGGATCTCACTGCGCCTTCTAGCTGAGGAAGCTGCCAATAGAAAGACCGCCTTTAGAGTCAAATGCTTTAGACTAGCCGAACGCAACGGTTCGAATGGGTGCTTGGCCAGTACATTAAGCACTAAAGATAGACTCCAGGCTGGAATGACTACCGGTTGTCTCGGGCGGAGATTGCTCATTCCCTTCAACATCACGTTTAACTGGGCCACCTCTGGACTATCCCTGTTGGCTAGACAAGGGATAACTGATGCCAAAGCTGACTTGTATCCAGCAATTGTGACGGGAGCTAGTCCTGTAAAGAACAGCTCACAGAGAAAGTCTGCTATTTGCTGAATAGTGGATTGAAAGGTATCAATACCCTTTTCTTCACACCAGTCTGCAAATCTGTTAACCTTGTTGTTATATGACTTGAAGGTTGACCTCCTTCTCGCAGCCGCGATGAAATCAGCAGCCTGTTGAGAAAAGCCTTCCGACATGGAACGTTGTTTGACAACATCCACGCAGTCAATTTGAACATTTCGGGACGCTCGTGTAGGAAGCGTCCCTTGGCCTGGGAGATTATGTTCGGAATCTCGGGCAACTGCACAGGATTTTCCACCAGCAGATCCAGAAGATCCGTGAACCACGCCCTGCTCGGCCAATACGGCGCTATTAGCAGGACCAGACACGGCTCCTCCCTGACCTTCACCAATACCTTCGGAAGAAGAATGGTGGGTGGGTACGCGTACGCGTGCATCCCTCTCCAGCTTATCGCCAGAGCGTCTGTATCGACGGCATTTGGATCTGGAATCGGCGAGACATATGTCATGATTTGAGCATTTTCCTTTGTGGCGAACAAGTCCACGTTGGGTTTGCCCCAATGCTCGAAGATCCGTCGCAGAACCGGAGGGTTGAGGGACCATTCTGTTGGCAAGATTCTCTGTCTGCGAGACAAAGCATCCGCCAGAATGTTCAATCGGCCAGGAATATGAGCTGCTTTCAAAACAACCGAGTAATTCCTGCACCATTGAATCAAGTGCCACACCCTGATGCACAGGGTAGGCGACCTGGTCCCTCCTTGGCGATTTATATATGATACTACTGTCGAATTGTCCGACCGTATCAATATCACCTTGCCCCTGATCATCGGAAGGAACTCTTCCAACGCCAGTTCCACTGCCATCATTTCCAACAGATTGATATGCAGCTGACTCTCCGGGAGAGTCCATGTGCCCGAGACCTGGTGTTCTCCCAGGCAGGCACCCCACCCTTCCAGCGATGCATCCGTGTAAACGGACAGCTGGGGGTGGGGTAGGTGCAGCGAAACCCCTATTAGGAGATTCTGACGCTGTTTCCACCATAGAAGATGCGATATTATCGGCTTCAAAACTGGCACCAGTTTTGACAGGGGTTCTGTTCTCTGTTTCCACAGAGACATCAGATACAACTGGATAGGTCTTCGCATTAGAGCAGCGTACAGGATAACCTGCTCCATGGAGACCATCATGCCCAGCATCTGAAGGAACCGCCTCGCCTGAATGTGGTTTCCCACTCGAAAACTCCTGAGGATGGCTAACAGAGACACCACTCTGGGCTCTGATGGGTAAACCCTGCCCTCCTCGAGGTCGAATCGCATCCCCAAATAAACGAAATGTTGAGTGGGCGTCAACTCGGATTTCTCCTCGTTGACTATCCAGCCTAGATCTGAAAGTAACTTCAGAGTCAGAGCAGTATCCACGTTCAACCTGGCTGCCGAGTCTGCCTTGATCAGCCAGTCGTCTATGTAGGTGTGTAGCGCCACGTTCTCTTTTCTGAGAAACGCTGTCACCGCAAGGACCACTCTTGTGAAAACCCTCGGAGCTGTCGACAGGCCAAACGGGAGAACAGTAAACTCCCATACTTGATTCTGAAACGCAAATCTCAGAAACCTGTGCCAACTCCGATTTATCGGAATGTGGAAATATGCATCTTTCAGATCGATCGATACACACCACATTCCTTTCCTCAATCCCGCCATTACCGACCTCGGCGTTTCCATCTGGAACCGAGGCGTATGGATAAACCAATTTAATGGCCTGAGATTGAGTATGGGTCTCCATCCCCCTGTGCTCTTGGGGACAAGGAATATGTTTGAATAGAAGCCTGGAGTGTTCCGGTTTGCTGGTTTTATTGCTCCCTTCAGAAGCAAACCCGACACTTCCTTTTGAACGGCTTCTAACTTGTCTGGCTCCCTTGGTACGGGTGTCCAGACAGGTGCCAAAGACAGATTTTGTGGCGGAAAGTCCCACCACTCCGGCATGTAACCCTGGGACAACCATCCCAGGACCAGACTGTCTGATGTCACACCTCGCCAAGCCTCGACGAAACACATGAGCCTTCCACCCACCATAGACGCCTCGACGTCTAACGGGGTTGTCCGGCTCGCAGTCCGCCCCCCCCCCCCCCTTTCTTAACGAGAGAGAGTGAGAACCATTTCGTTCTAGGCACGACGGGTATAACTGGCACCGCTGTTCCTGTCGCACAGGTGCGGTCCAGGCGGATATGAAGGGAGCTTGCGTACCCTCAGGTCCGCTTCGGCCCCTTCTGTCCGCCCTTTGAGGCCTTACCCTTACCCTTGCCCTTCCCACTTCAAGGGCGGTCAGGAGCAACATTGGGGAGGGTAGGCGCCTCTACAACCTTCCTGGGTTTCTTCGCCGGCGGCGGCTCCGAGAACCCAGCCGAAACAGACGTCGCAATAGGCGTCGCTTTCGCCTTGCTCTTATGCTTTTTCTGTTTCTTTGAAGGCTGTCCCGTTAGCGGCTTGCCCACAGCCCCTAGTGTGTGCGCTTGCCGTACTAGCTCTAGCTGTAGATTTACCGCTAACCGATTCTGCGCAATACTGGCGGTGTCCTCTAAGATGGCCCGCGCATGGCCACCAAAGATGCTAGGCCCTGTCAGGGGCGTCCCAAGAAGACGTTTCCCCGCCTGCCTTAGCCGGACGCATATGGTCAATGACCATTTGCCTCCTGGACTTCGTCACACGCGCTTGCACCCTTGCCAATACGTCCATTGACAGCACCAAGCCGTCATTAACGCACGATAGCGCCACAGGTGGCACAGGGTGGCCCGCCCCCGCTTCAGCCCACACCGACTGAAGTAGACGATAGGAGTGATTGACAGCGCTCATCGCTGCCCTCACACCCTCATCGCATAGGGCCAGGACTTCTTCCTGGTGTACCTGGGCCTTATCCACTAGTGCCGGACCGGGACCACCCGACCCAGCACTCTGGACGCCCAGTACCCATCGGTCATCCTCCGTGACCGACGGGACTACACCATACCTGTCGTATTCACCCCGCGGAATACAACATCTTGCCCGCACCTCCCTGGAGGCCGCAGGGAGCTGACCCTTGGTCATTAGTTGTTTACTATAAATAGCATCCAACAAATCAATGAACCGTGGATCCAGTCCCACTGACTGGATCCGGGCTGCGGGCAAAATCCCCGTCCTAATCGACGCACCCGACGGACGGGGCGCATCTTCATCGGCCGTGGCCGAAACCACAGACGGGTCCACTCTGGCTAGCCACGCCAGAGCATCAGACCAATCTACCTCCGAAGAAGATACCCCCGCAAACACGTCACCCGTTGACGTGCTCACAGGTCTGCCAGCCATGGCCTCCCGGCAAGGAGCCATGGCTGACACGCCAGGCACTCCGCTACCACACGGTTCCGCCGCCACCCCATGAAACACTCCGGTCCATGGGGTAGGTCCGCACGGAAAACCGTACGGACCCGTAACCGTCGCGGAACCATAGCCGGACACGGGCGCCAACGGCACCCCATGTCCGGCTGCCGGACCAGGCGAGATAGGTGAGTACCACGCCTGTCCCGGCACACCCGTTCCCCTGACGGCTGGTGACAAACCAAGCCGCGCGGAACCGGTGCACGGTAACGGATTGGCCTCAGCCGCAGGTGGAGCCGCTGACCTGGCTTGCGCCAAACCAGACAAATGGAGGCCGGTTCCGTCCAGGACGGAATCAACCTCCATATTCTCCACCTGCGGCTTCACGGGCCGCAGCAACCTCTCCTCCTCGGCCTCATCGTCTTCAGACTCCGAAGAGCCGTCACTAGACGAATAAACCGTGGAGCCCTCCTGGTGGACGGCTCCCACACCTGACGGACCGGCCACCGCTACTGGACCACCCGGAGGTGGCCGCAGAGAGACAGAACCCGTCTGGCCGAAGCCAGACGGGCCCGTCAGGGGGCCGTACGAGACGGCCCCCTCGGTAACCAGTCCAGAATCCTGTCCGAGGACAGGATCCGTACCAGGCATGGGGAGAAACTGCCCCCCAACCTTTGGTAGCAGGGACGACACCAGCGTGGGCAGAACGCTATGCAGAAAACCCTGCATAGCCGGACCAAACCACGCCGGCGGTGCCATCTCCGCCACCTCCAGCTGGGGACATGGAGCACCCCCACCGGCCGAACCGGGCGCTCCACGATTTCCTCTCGGACCGCCTGACCCCGCGTCAGACCCAGCCAAGTCCTTCTGGGCAAGGAACTTAACCATCGTTTCAACGGACCACACTGCACAAACATTACACCTATGATCTATATTACACAGGGCACACCTAAAACAGACATGGTCCTTGAACATTACACGGACAAACTTATGGCAGTCGTCACATGATGGCGGGGCTGGCTTGGCCTATAAAATAAGCACAAACCTACAATAAACAAGCGGAACGAGACACGGATGGAAGGCAGACAATTAATTTTCAAATATTTTGACTCATAAATTAACCGTAACCTCCCCGCACCCCACCCCGCCACGTTACAACAACGATCGCATTGATTATGACGACAAGTACGCGGCGGGCACAACACACCCATAATAGATCCTACAGGATGTGTAACGGCTCCAGGAATCATATCGCATAGCATTCAGGGTATATTTACTAATCAATATAAATTATACTCCTAACGAACGCAGCACGATATGTGAAGAAAACAACAAAATGTATAACAACTGCTGTCTCACACGGTAAAACCGCAGACCACACATCTACTCAAGAATTTTGAAACCACCGATCATTGCAAACCGATCGTGATCGCACGTAAACTTGATCATTCTAAAGTTTCCGGTACCATTTTTAGTACGCAGCACCCAGAACAAAATGCGCGAATTAATGAAAAAAATGTTCTTCACATAAACATCCGAGCGACCGGGTGTGACGTCACCCGCTCGGATTCTACGGAGAACGACGTCAGCCAATATTCGTGTTAGAAATACCGTAGCAAACACCTATTTTCATATCTGCCGATCGCCTGTTGGGGTTTAAAGAAGGCGATCATCTGGCATATATCGTTGTTAGCACACGTCCCAGATTCTATGGGGTCAGAAATCGGAACATGCGACACAACGAAATTTAGAGACCTAAGTCTTTTAACTATGGATAATAAAGAACAATACAACCTGGTTGTCTTGGGCGGTATTCTCCATAGTCCTTAGTTATCCTTTCAGAACACACAAACTATCACTGATTAAAGACTTAGATTATTTTAAAACACTAAAATCCTTAATGCAAAAAGCATGTATTGCTCTTGTTGCTATGCAAACAAGAATGAGCTCTATGGTAAACGGGTACTCGGCAGTGGGGAGCCGGGTACCCGGTTCCCAGGAGTCGGTAAAGCTTTCTAAGTCTATAATCCTAGAGCCGCTGTCAAGGCCAGCTGTATATCAGAAGTAACAGAATGGTGAGTATTGATCGAAGGAGAATGCTCATTCCCTTCACCATCACATTCAACTGGGCCACCTCTGGACTATCCCTGTTGGCTAGACAAGGGATAACTGATGCCAAAGCGGACTTGTATCCAGCAACTGTGACGGGAGCTAGTCCTGAAAAGAACAGTTCACAGAGAAAGTCTGCTATTTGCTGAATAGTGGATTGAAAGGTATCAATACCCTTTTCTTCACACCAGTCTGCAAATCTGCTAACCTTGTTGTTATATGACTTGACGGTTCACCTCCTTCTCGCAGCTGCGATGAAATCTGCAGCTTGTCGAGAAAAGCCTTCCGACGTGGAACGTTGTTTGATAACATCCATGCAGTCAATTTGAACATTTCGGGAAGCTCGTGTAGGAAGCGTCCCATGGCCTGGGAGATTATGTTCGGAATCTCGGGTAACTGCACTGGATTGTCCACCAGCAAATCTAGAAGATCCGTGAACCGTGGGTTCCTCCCTGATCTTCACCAATATCTTCGGTAGAAGAATGGTGGGTGGGTACGCGTAAGCATGCATCCCTCTCCAGCTTATCGCCAGAGCGTGTGTATCGACGGCATTTGGATCTGGAACCGAGGAGGACACACCCGTGAACATGTCACCCGTTGACATGCTCACGGACCTACCAGCAACGGCCTCCCGGCTAGGAGCCGTCGCTGACACTCCAGGAACTCCGGTACCATACGGTTCCGCCACCACCCCCTGGCAGATGGCTCCATGCCTGACGGACCGGCCACCGCTACTGGACCACCCGGAGGTGGCTGCAGAGAGACAGAACCCTTCAGGCCGGAGCCCGACGGGACTGCCAGGGGGCCGTACAAAATGGCTCCCTCGGTGTCCAGTCCAGAACCCTGTCCAAGGACAGGGTTCGAATCAAACATGGGGAGAGACTGCCCTACAACTTTTGGCAGCAGGGACGACACCAGCGTGGGCAGAATGCTATGCAAGACACCTTGCCTACCCGGACCAAACCACGCCGGCGGTGCCATCTCCACCACCTCCAGTTGCAGACGTGGAATGCCCCCATGGGCCGAAACGGACGCTCCACGATTTACTTTCGGACCACCTGACCCCGCGTCAGACCCTGCCAAGTCCTTCTAGCAAGGAACTTAAGCATCATATCGACCGACCACACAGGGCAAACGTTACACCTACTGTCAAGACTACACTTAGTACAGTGGAAACAGACATGGTCCTTGTATAGAACCCGTACGATATGTGGCACTCGACACATGATGGCGGGGATGGCTTGGCCTATAAACCAAACCTACAATAAGCCAGCGGAACGAAACAAAAATGGAAGGCAGACAATTTATTTTCAAATAATTTGACCATAAATTAACTGCAAACCCTCCCGCACCCCACCCCGCAACGTTACAACAAAGATCGCATTGACTATAACGACAAGAACGAAGCGGCCATAAATACACCCATAATTGATCCTCCAGGATGTATAACGGAACCAGGAATCATATCGCATAGCATTCGGGGTATATTTACCAATTAATATAAATTATACTCTTAACGAAAGCCAAAACGATACGTGAAGAAACAACAAAATGTAAACAAACTGCTGTAGCACACAGTAAAACCGCAGACCACGCATCTCTCAAGAATTTTGACACCACCGATCATTGCAAACCGATCGTGATCACACGTAAACTTGATCAGTCCAAAGTTTTCTGGTACCATTTTTAGTACGCAGCACCCAGAACAAGATGCGCGAATTAATGAAAAATTTTCTTCACATAAACATCCGAGCATCACGGGTGTGACATCACCCACTCGGACCCTACGGAGAATGACGTCAGCCGATATTCATGTTAGAAATACTGTAGCAAACACCTATTTTCATATCTGCCGATCGCCTGTTGGGGTTTAAAGAAGGCGATCGTCTGGCACATCTCGTTGTTAGCACACGTCCCAGATTCTATGGGGTCAGAAATTGGAACATGCGACACAACGAAATTTAGAGACCTAAGTCTTTTAACCATGGATAATAAGGAATTATACAACCTGGTTATCATCGGCGGTATTCTCCATTTTATCCAGTTATATCCTTTCAAGAACGCACAAACTATCAAATCACAGATAAAAGACTTCGATTTCTTTTCAAAAAACTTTAAATCTCTCCCTGCAAAAAGCGTGGACAGCTCTTGTTGCTATGCAAACAAGAATGAGCTCTATGGTAGACGGGTACTCGGCAGTTGGGAGCCAAGTACCCGGTTCCAAGGAGTCGGTAAAGCTTTCTACGTCTATAGTCCTAGAGCCAGCTGTCAGGGCCAGCTGTGTATCAGAAAGTAACAGAATGGTGAGTATTGATCGAAGGAGAAAAGCAAGGTTTGCCGGCAATGTTCTGAATCTCACAAAATTCTAAATATTACTGCCGAATGGTTTGTCAAAAATGTGGGTAATATTTGTATAGTATGATTGAATTTTATTTTAATGCATCTCTGGATGTCCGCATTTAATACAATATTTAAGAGACTTCAATATACTGTAATGGTTGCAAGATTTCAGTGGGTGATACCATTCTAAAATTTATGACTCATAATAATTGACCATAAACAGAGATTTAATCTCGCCTCCTGGTCCGTGTCAAACTATAACAATACTTCATGACCAAACCGCTAAAGCTAGGATTCCATTAATGCGAATGGGTATCCAAATTTTTTTCGCTACAATTACAAATAGATAGGATGATTCCATATGCTCATATGCCTATGCGAAACCTGTCCGTATCCGAATACTACATGTAGCGATTTCATTCGGATACGGACGGCATTCGATGTGTGATTCCATGTAAATGACATAATTATTGTGTCATTCATCAGCTTTCCCCAATGACCAAATGTGATCCAAAATAAGTTAAATTCATAGTAAGCGCACTGGAATGTGAAAGGCTGATCAAATTATTTGGAAAATAGTCAATGCCCCTGATGCTAGCAATCCAGACCATAAAAACGCCAATTACAAACACAGATCATGCAGACACACCCGGTGGTGGTGGGCATGGGGTGGTAGTGGTGGTGGTAGTAGTAGTAGTAGTAGTAGTAGTAGTAGTAGTAGTAGTAGTAGTAGTAGTAGTAGTAGTAGTAGTAGTAGTAGTAGTAGTAGTAGTACACATGATTGTATGTATACGTACAAATGGAATCACTCATTCGGATATGCATACAGATATGCACACGCGTTAATGGGATCCTAGCTTAAAATGGATAAGTATGAACAAAGTGATATTGACTGAGTAAAAACACATCCTTAATGTCATTTAACAGAAGGCTGACATCAAAGATTTTTCATTTGATATACGGTACTTTAAATAATAACACATATATATATACTAACCATCAAACTGTCCCGGGAACATGTTTATTTTCTTGAAACGATTAGAATCTTGGAGAATATGTCTGACCAGGCCCTTGGTGCTGGACTCGAGACCGGGACCAAACATGGCCACTTTAGGCGTCTTATGTGGCAAGAACGAGCGAATCATATTGGTGACGTTGCGAAACAGAACTGCTGTTTGGCGTTGCCGTTCTCGGATATGTGGACAACATTGAATATATCTGTAAAGAAATTACTATTTAAGCCTTCAAATGCCACTGGCTAAATTTCAATATAACCACATGAAAGCTGTTGAATATTTTGAAACTTATTTTAAAACCCTTTAACACTCATATCAGCCAAAAACGGCTTCTGCAGTGGTCTTGGCAAATGTTCACCTGCAGATTAAGAGAAGACTTTTTAATCTACCACTGGAATGCCTGACTCGATAACCGAGCCAGTCATTCCAGTGGTAAATTTTCACAAATTGTCTTCTCATGGTCTGCAAATTGACATTTTCTATGAGGAAATTGAAATTTTCCAAAACAATTTCATGGTTAAAGGGTTAACTAGAACCTGTCGCTGCCCTGGACACCTGCCAGTCAAATTATTTTCAAAACATTCAACAGAAAGGCTGCTAAGGATTAACAGTCAATCTCTTCCAACTTAGGTAATATTTAACCCACACATGATTCATGCAAAACACTGCTCACTATTTCTTTACTTTATTCCAGATTTCAGATGGATAGTGTTACACTATAACTCAGAAATAACTTACAGTTAATAGGTTTCCAAAACACAATAAAAGATGCTGTTGAATCTTTTGCACATAATTGGATTGGAATATATTACTGCCTGGAGCAGCAATGTCTTCCAATCCAATGGACCTTTCCATTTTTAGCTATGCCCCGCCCATCTCTAGCTAAGCTCCACCCACACCTTGCTCATGTTGGCATCGATCGATCTATGAACTCTCTCACTATTAATTTCCAGAAAACTATACAGGTACGCTATTGAATAATTTGGAACTAATTTGACTGGGCACTGGTGCTGCCTAAGGCAGCAACAGTGTCAAGTCAAATTAAACTAAAAATATTCAACAGCATGTTTATTAAATAGTAGAGACATACAATTCATACAAGGTGTCTATTAAGAGTTAAAGACAGGCCAAATAGAATCCTTTATGATGTAATGATTATGATGTCATCCTACACACCACTTAGCTGATTATGATGTCACGTGACATCATCCGATTGATGGATACTCTGGAAAGGTGAATTATGTTCAAGATATTCAACCGAACATTTCTTGTATTGTGTTCAAAATTATAATGTTTAGGAAATATGGTAACTTCGTACATTCGCTACAAATAATTATTAGATTGCACATAATAATTTAAAAGCTGTCATGAAATTAATTTTTTTTAAATAAAAAGGGAAACCCTTAAATCCCATCAGGTAAGTTGCCACCATATTGTTTGCTACATCATTGCCACCATTGCTAGCCCACCCGCCACTGGCTAGTATAACAAATCCACTGAATGTCAAAACTTATTACAGCAGTAGAATCTTTGTTTTAAACTTCAATGCATACTCAGTGACAATGTTCCGGGCCTTATACTCTTCGAGGACAATTACTTGTTTATACATACATTTCCTTATTTGTCCACTCTGACTGCACTTCCTGGTATGCGACTGGGTTGCCAAGGTGACTGATCATATGCCAGGAGCGCATATCTTGTTGTAGCATGCGCCGCCATAGTACATCATCCCCTGTCAGATCATACCAGAGCCGGCACACACCAGAGGCCCGACATAGATCATCTACTGCAAGCTGGCTAAAGATATGCAACTTGATGCAAACCTGCAGGTAAAGTAGCAGAGAATGGTTAAAGTAGCAGAGAATGGGTACAGTAGCAGAGAATGGTGCATGTATGTAAGTGAAAATTAAATCATTTATTTTGTAATTTGTATGCAATGCACATTAACCCTCTAATGTTCAAAATGTGTCAAGAAAATTTAAATTTATACTTAGTGATCTCCATTTGCAAGACAAAATAAGACATTGGAAATTCTATCACTGGAATGACAGTCACTTCAGCGTTATGATCATGTCGATAGTCACTTACAGGACTGGCGGTATGATCAGCGAACGAAAAGAAGAACAGTCATTTCAGTGGGAAAATGTCAAGAATTGTCTTCTTTTATCTTACAAATGGATATTTTTCCAGGCTACTTAAAATGTCTGTTTGGCGGGGGTTTCACAATGAGAGAGTTAATATAGACCACTTAAAGCTAGTGTGGAGGTCTATGAAATGGCTATGTCCAGCCAAAGCAGTAGCTATGTCACTTTTTAACCCTTTAACCTTTTCACCGATGAATTTCCCAGGCAACCATAAAGGAAATCTGCTGAATATTTTGAGATTAATTTGACTGGAAGCCATTGCTTTAGGCAGCAACATCTTCAGTCAAATTGATCTCAAAATATTCAATAGAATAAATTTTATAACAAAGAATTTACTTTTTTAGACATTTGTCGGTGACAGGGTCAATCTTTAAAAAATGCCTCAGAATATGTGTATATTTGCAGAACTGGTGACTATTTTTGAAAATTTAAAACTGGATTGACTGCCTCGGTTATCGAGCCAGTCATTTCAGTGATAAATCTGAACAAGAACTCTGCAAACAGCGCATAATACCCTGCCATGATGACAAACTAATGAATGACAGCTTTCAGAAAATATTTATTTCTTCCTCAGACCCATCAGACCAGTAATCCTTATGAAGTGTCAAAGCGATCCGCTAAATGGTCAAGGAGGTATCGTCCAGAAACCAATTTTCAAGATCGCTGCCGGTGACTGGCAGCCATATTGGATTTTGGATTATCATAAATTGTGATAGGTTTCTTCACCAGACATATTCCAACGACCCTAGGAAGTGATCCGATAAATGATAATGGAGATATCATCCAGAAACCAACTTTCAAGATGGTAGCCCGTGGCTGGCGGCCATCTTGGATTTCGGATCAGTTTCGATTTCGATAAGTTTCTTCCTCAGAGCTAGTCCAACCACTCTATGAAGTTTCAAAGCGATCCGATAAACGGTAATGGAGTTATCATCTGGAAACCAATTTTCAAGATGGCCACCGGTGGCTGGTGGCTATCTTGGATTTCGGATCATTGTCAATCTAGATAGGTTTCTTCACCAGAGGTAGTTGAACCACCCTATGAAGTTTCATAGCGATCCGATAAATGATAACGGAGTTATCATCCGGAAACCAATTTTCAAGATGGCCGCCTGTGGCTGGTGGCCATCTTGGATTTCGGATCACCATCGACATGGATAGGTTTCTTCCCCAGACCTAGTCCAACCACTCTATGAAGTTTCAAAGCGATGCGATAAACGGTAACGGAGTTATCATTCGGAAACCAATTTTCAAGATGGCCACTGGTGGCTGGTGGCCATCTTGGATTTCGGATCATTGTAAGTTCGATAGTTTCTTCCCCAGACCTAGTCTAACCACTCCATGAAGTTTCAAAATGATCCGATAAACGGTAACGGCGTTATGGTGGCCATCTTGGATTTCGGATCATCGTCGATTTCGATAGGTTCCTTCCCCAGACATGGTCCAACAACCCTATGAAATTTCAATGCGATCCGACAAACGGTAACAGAGTTATCATCCGGAAACCAATTTTCAAGATGGCCACCGGTGGCTGGCGGCCATCTTGGATTTCGGATCATCATCGATTTCGATAGGTTTCTTCCCAAGCCATAGCCCAACCACCCTATGAAATTTCAATGCAATCCGACAAACGGTAACAGAGTTATCATCTGGAAACCACTCTACCGCCCACCCACCCTCCCGGATGGCGCCATTATATAATACCCCTCCAAATTTTTAGGCAGGGTATAAAAAATAGTCTTGTTCTGCAAAGGGAGATTTCTCAAGACGTTGTTTTAACCAACTAAAGTGTTAACCACTTAACACTCATATCAGCCAAAAACGTCTTCTGCAGTGGTCTTGGGAAATAACCGAGCCAGTCATTCCAGTGGTACTGAAAATTCACAGATTTCAAAAATAGTCCCCTGGTCTGCAATGGGCATTTTCCCAAAGAATATTGAAAGTTACTTGAATAAATTTGAGGGTTAAAGCGTAAAGGAAAATGAGCAGCGACTGCGCTCAGTGCGCACCCTTGCCCTCCCGTTTTCATCACATTTTGACAAATTTGGATTTTCTGTATCACAATCTGAGTTGTGGAATGCTAGTGTTTGGCCACAGACTTTTTTGAGTGAAAATGTGAGCTTAATAGGACCAGTTGTTTCCAAGATATATCCAGAATTTGCTATGGATGATCCAGATTTTCCGTAGGATCGGGTTGATGAGCAAATAAGTGAAAAGCCACCAATCTCTCCATAGATACTAACTACTGGGACCACAAACCACAATACATGCACCGTAGCAAAGTTCTAGCCGATTTCTCCTACAAAGACATGAAATATTGATGAGTAAAGAATCTTCTATCTCCACACATCGACATAGCTTTTCTGTTTCTATATTTAACAAAATATAACGGGATAGAGGAAATCTAGAGCGCATACAGCTCAAGGGAGCTAACTCTAAATGTGGACTAATTTGATGATTACTTAAAGCTAGTTAACTCTAAATGTACATACATACATAGAATTTACTGTCGTATAGGCTAGTTAGCCTGTGACAGGTCTTCACTGTCTTCATAGTCTTCATCTTCCAGTACCTGTTTATCTGACATGTGGGTGCGGACGGGAGTGATTGGAAAGTCGGTTTTGTAAGCAATGTCCTTGTATAACTTTCTAATCTCCCTTTGAAGGCGTTGACTGAGGGTGCTGATACAACTGTGTCTGGCAGGCTATTCCAGTGTACTGTCACTTGATTATTGCCTAAAGTTTGGATATGTTGTCGGGGTAAGCTGGGTACCTTGACAAAATAAAACCGAACGACCGAGAGTATAATCGGATAATGGTAAAACGAGGTACAAATTTGTATCATGTGGTACAAATTCTACTTGATTACTCCTGCTTCAAGCGAGCGTAAAAGTGTGCGCATGCGTAGATAGGTAAAGCAGTCATGTGATACTGCGATAACGAACCCGAATTAAACCTTATTTATAGGTCGAAGGCGGTAACTTATTATTGGATGATTTTTAATAATTACTCCTAAGGGGCTCTCAGTGAGCTTTAATACAAAATGTATTGATGATTGAGTTACCTCCCTTGGGTGGACCGGGTTATGGAGGGATGAAAATGAATGTAAAAGGCACTTCTATCACATTCTAACTAAGAATTAAGAAAACAATAGGTCCTAGATAACGGTGATCCATTTCTAGTTAAGCTCTGCACACTTGTACACATGTTTGAATCCATTGTAACACTTTGAAATCTGAATTCACAGAATCTCAATTTCAAGGTAACAGGTAAGCTGCTTAATATTTTGAAATTAATTTGGCTGGTAGCTGTTGGTGCTTCTTTACATCTGATAGAAACATACATCGTCCCTGTACTGATACATGGGACTGAGTCACTCATGTTAATGCAAGGTGATATAGACCAGATGGAGGTATTTTATAGAAAGATCCTCAAGCAAATCCTATCACTTCCAGACAGAGTCGCACAGCCAGCACCTTACATTTTCTTGGGTGTTATGCCAATTGAAGCATGTATCCACGTCCAAATACTGAGCCTGCTAAGGAACATCTGCTCAAATGAACACAGTATTCTTCCTGATCTTTGTGTTCGGCAAATGTTCATGAAAGGACTTCAAGGCAAGAGTTGGTTCAGTGAAGCAAGAAGTGCTTGTACAGTATGAATTACCTTCACTTCACACTTTGTTCAACAAACCACCCAGCAAATATTTCTGGAAGAAAACAACAAAATGTGCTGTAACCCTCTACTGGAATGACAGACTTCTAACTAGAGCAAAGCTGTATCCTTCCCTGCAATATCTAATCAACACCAATACCAGCATAGGATCCACTCATCCTGCAGTGTCATCAGTCTCCACCTCACACACCGATATATGTGCAGTACCCGTGCAGCTTCGTCTCTTTACTAAAACATACATACTCCAGTCAAACCGAGCAGGATTCAACCAGTATCAAGTGAATCCGAATTGTATCATGTGCAAAGGAAGTGCTGAAACCTATCCTCACTTTCTCGTGGAATGTCACGCATTGGCTGATATATACGTGACAAGTACCTGCTGCTAATACTGTCAGCCCATGCAGTATTTGCCAGGAACAGTTAAAACCCACAAGGAACAACAGTGAGAAACTAGCAAAATTTATAATTAACCTGTCAGTCTTACTGAATGCATGCTGTCTACCAGAAACAGATGTGCCATCAGACGGTAGCTGTACACGATCCATCATCAGCGAAAGGAGCTGATGAACATTCTCAACCAAACTGATTAAACACGTAGTATATATTAGATCTGTCTCCAACAAATAACATTAATAACAATACTATAGCAACACAGAATATTTGCTAACATACAGTAATGTATAAAAATATGAACACTTGTGCTTTGCAACATCGTTGAAAATATCATACAGTGCTACTACAAAGTGACAACCTACTTACTCTACGGAGGTGCTTCTTTATAAAGGAGGAAACTACAACCATTGATTGATTGCCCCAGCCCCGGCCCAGTAACCTACATTATCAGGAATGGTGTTAGGCCATACATATTTGGCTTTGATATACTTACGGGAAAGTCATTAAAATGAAACTCTTTGGTTGACTTAGCATCATTTGCTTCGTCTATGGACGTTTCATTCTCTTTATGTGCATCCCTTGATTTCATCTTCAATCTGTTTAAATACTGTTGTAATCCACCTGTCACGACACTTCCGCGAAATCCTTCACCAATTCTACGAGTATAAAGTTTTGATAAGTGCCTAATATTTACAATAAATGTGCCCCCTAGGCTGTGTTCAGAATTCAACAACATTAATTCTCTCTGATTCTTTAAGTTGGTCTCACATGGAAAGGTGGAAGGTATATCTTCCATAGAATAGTCATCATCATCATCAGTTCTTAATTCATCATTTGAATGCAGGTCATTGCATTGGTCGTTGTCAATATGAATATAGCAACTCTGAGGCTGATCTGTTACAATCCTGAAGTCTTTTTCTAAATGTGATGAACTGCTGTTTTTTATATCAAGATTATGATCATCGCCATCTCTGTGGTTAACCTCGCTGTGGCTTTGACCTAGCATTAAATTATGCTGCAGTGGCATTGCGTCAATCATCTTCATCTTCACTTATATATTAAAGTTGATTACACAGTATGTTGAAATACAATTAGACCAATAAAATCATTATCACTAATCAGTAAATGACCGCTTCAGGACGTGACAACTTTGTCATTTGTTGGTTTCCAAAGAAATTGTTCAGCCAATTGATCTGTTCGGAACTCGGGAGTTTTATAATCCTTACTTACTCAAGTTACTGAATAGATGAGTCCACATACAAACAGAAATCAGCTACTTATTTAACGCAAAAAAATCATAGTGATCTAAACGATTTCATCAGTACTATTTATGTAAAGTCTCTCTGTTGACAAAAAATGCAATACGTGCGTCACTTTTGCCAGTAGAGAAAATCCACGTTGGCACACGTGACATTGCATTACGCCCACGCCAGTGTACATAATTACCATGCCAGCAGAATTTACTTCCGCATACGCGTAGAGGTCAAAGGTCGCGCACTGACAACCGGAAGTTTAGTCTTTTCGGCCCTGCGCTCGCTTGAAAATGGTACGGTTTTAAGTTGTTAAATAAATCCATCTCAATCCTCTGTATAACGGCTTGTATTCACATATGTTTTAACCAGCCACGAATCTATAAGCATTTAGTGTTGAAATGATATAGTTTTCACCTAGATTTCCATGCCACATACCGATATTTAAAATACATTTACACGTCCACCACCAACAAACCTCTTTTAATGGCGATTAAATTACTTCTTCATGTCATACATTAGCAAATCCAGTAAGCTACATATTGTGTTATGTTAATTCATTATCTTATGTCTTCCTCCAAGTTGTCTCTGAGCTGGATTTTATAATGAATTTCATTTATTTATCCACAAGTTACCAATTTTCGAATAGCACGTCGACCGTTTGTTCACACCCTATATCACAATCTAATTTGCCATAATACCAATTTTTTTAGCAGAATCACCAACAGGGCACTGCGGCAAAACTACTATTATCATTTCCAATGACCACACATCTGCGATTGACCCGCACACACTCAATGCCCCCCTACGCTACGGTCACGGTGCCCGGGAACCACATCAGGGGGCACCACATAAGCCAGCAGTGCCCGGGCCAGAGAGTATAAATGGAGCGAGCAAACCAGCTTTCAACCATTCGGACAGTTCAACTGGACTCGGCGTAAGGTCTTACGGAAAATCTCATCCAGATATTTATATATTTATTAAACTTCTTCAACGAAGCCTTTCCACCAGTTGAAGCCACATCAAATCTTCATTCAGATACTAGATAGAGGCATCCACGATGCCATCTCTCCCAAGCTGTCTTTAGGATCAGTGGATTCTGCATCAGGCAAGTCCTCTCACCAGACCCACAAGACACAGAATCCACAAAGTGGAGAAGACAGAAGGAGCACAGGCCTTTGAATTTTTGTCCATCCATCCCTCTACCACATATTCCCCCTACTATATATAATATACACAAGGTGTGAAACCTTCATCTGTGGGCACCATTGTCAGAAAGCTGATTGGTTGGTTTGTTGCCAAAATCCGCTGACATCACGGTTCTGACTACAAACCAACCAATCAGCTTTCTGACAATGGTGCCCACAGACGAAGTTTTCATACCTTGTGTATATTATATATAGTAGGGGGGATATGTGGTAGAGGGATAGATGGACGAAAATTCAAAGGCCTGTGGAAGGAGCACCACTGTATACATCAACTACACTGTATGGACCTTCAAGGTATCAACAATGTGGGTTAAGAGCGCATTAGATGGACCCACACCCTGTGAGCAACACCAAGTGTCTGCTCCAGCGGACGCGCCCGTGACATAGTTATTATTCCACATGTATCATCGTGGTTTAGTATTCAGGATTCACGATGCATATTGTGACACCCTAGAGGCTAGAACACTGACCATACTTAGGGTAGAATTAGACAACGTATTCAACTCTATTATCTTCAATACATAGAGATGCACAGCAGTATGTACAAAAGAATGTAATTCCTATTTTCCATAATAAAGTCAGCTGTGACTATAAAGCTTCATACTGGTCACTACCATTCCTTAATCAATCTTAATGATTTACAAGAAGACAGAGTGGAGTAATACATTGAAGTTTACGGTTTAAAAGTCAAATCACTTTGGGAAAGCTCAGAATTCAGAAACGTTTCCGAATTCAGATACACACCCCATTTCCGAATTTGGCAATGTTGTTGAACTCATACACTTAAAAGTTTCCAAATTCTGAAACTTAAATTTGTTATCTCAATTGGAACAACAATTCAGGGATTGGATAGGTTTTTTTTGTTTTGAATAGGTGGCAGTACTCGGCTAAAACTGATTTATCAGAGGAATGCCGAATTTTCTGGCATATTTTTTTTCAGTAGTCATCTTAAAGGCAACGTTGAATTCAGACACTAAGTTTCCAAATTCGGAAACTTAAATTTGTTTTCTCAATTGGGAGTTCAATTCAGAGATTGGATGATTTTTTATGTCTTCGATAGGTGCCAGCCAGCACTTACATATATAACTAATTCATCAAAGGAATTCCAAATTTTTTAGCATATTTTTTATTCAATATTCATAATGGTTATGACCACTGTTCAGGGTGTTTCTCATGTTCATATTGGTTTTAGACATACTTTAGCCTACTCAGTCATATATAAGACATATAACACGCGCTGTGCATATCTTAGGTTGATTGATCAATAAATGCAAAAATTGTTAAAAACTTGTGTGGTATCAAAATTCAGAAACCCCATATCTGAATTCGGAAAGCATCATAACAGAGTTTCTGAATTCGGAAATGTTTCTGAATTCTGAGATTTCCCGAACTGAAATATCTTATCTTGGTGAATTAGCATAGATCTGGCATTGTCTGAAAAATACTGTAAATTGTTTGTGTATGTCATGATTTATCACCTAAATAGACACTTAGATGACTAATTTTCTTTTACCGGTAACACTTAGCACTCTGATGTCTATATCGTATCTTTTACTGTGTCAATCACAAAGAAACAGGTGTACGTGTTTTAACAATTCTGGTGTATGATGTTGCTGTCGAGACAGCAACATCTTCCACCAAATTTGTTGAAAAAATTAACACCAATTCATCTTTTAATTTAACTTAAATCTTAGTTAAAATTTGTGCGTAATTGCATATATTAACCCTTTAATTGGCCTCTGCAGTTGTCTTGTGTATTGTCCATTTGCAGGTCAGGAGAAGACCCTTTTTATACCCTGCCAAATTGTCGCTGTGCGTCCAGGCGGGCGGCAGAGTGGTTTCCGAATGATAACTCTGTTACCGTTTGTCGGATCACATTGGAACTTCATAGAGTGGTTGGACTAGGTCTTGGGAAGAAACCTATCGAAATCGACGATGATCCGAAATCCAAGATAAATATTTTCTGAAAGCTCTCAACCATTGGTTTGTCATCATGGCATGGTATTATGCACTGTTTGCGGAGCTCTTGTTGAGAATTGACTACTGGATTTACCCAAGCCAGTCATTCCAGTGATAAAATTGTCAAAATTATTCCTGAAAATGCACACTGACTAAGCAATGTTTTTACTATTATTATAGTGTTACGTACTCATGGATATGTAATTTTTGACCTTATGAGCAGGCATAAGTGGACTGACTCGGACGACTATATATGGTCCGTGGACAATGATATACAATTATTTTTACTTTACAGACGAAGGGCACATCCAGTTTTGGTAAGCGCAACAAGAAGTCGCACACCCAGTGTCGGAGGTGTGGCAGACGGTCATTTCATTGCCAGAAGAAACGCTGTTCATCATGTGCTTACCCAAGTGCAAAAATGAGGAGCTGTAAGTTATGCCTCTTCATGGACATGGCCAGGGGTCATAGTGTTCCTTGAAAGTGCCTTTACGGTGCTTGAATTCAGAAGTGATTTTCAACTTCAAGGCCCTAAAAAGTGCTTGGTTTTAGCAATAATCTATGACGATAAAAAATAATTTTGTTGAAGTTGATTTCCCTATACTCATGTTCAACATCTGTTAAATTTACTATTGGCCTTACCGTTTCAATGACAAATCCCTGAAAAAGTAAATTCTTTATGCAGGTCTGTGCTCTATAATATTTCCAATGGTAACCCATAATAAGTTGCCGTATATGTTTTAAGGAGACATATGGTAACCTAAACCTTAGAAAGCTCATTGGTGTCCATACTAAAATCAACAGATTAAGTTAACCCGACCACCTATTACTATCTGGTAATTAGACTGGAAGCATTTTAGTGATCTGATCAGCGATACCAATTTGTGGGGTTTTTTTAGCATTGTATTAGCATTTCCCATTTGAAGTAACGATTAGCTTTTTTCAGATATTGTTTATACTAACAGGTTTGAAAGCTTTATGCCTACCCAATCCACCATCACCAGTACAGCTGCGATTAATCAAATAATTATGATTATTTATCTAAAATAATCGCGATTAAAAAGATTGCATAAATGTGCACGCCTACTGAATGGATTCTTACTAAACTTGGCAAATATGTTGCCCGTGGTGGTCTGAAGAAGGTGTATGATCGAAGGTCAAGTTCACTGTTCAACTGAAGTTGATCCCTTACAAACTTGGAATGGAGGGTGGCATTGGTGACATGCAGATAGAAATTTTATTGGTCAATTTCTTGGGCAGCCGTCTTGAATTTTTAGTAAAATTTACAGGAAATCATTCAAAACAAAGTCACTAACCAGGAGCCCGATTTTTGCCGAACTTGCCTGGAAGGACTAAGATTGTCACGCTTCCAGTCTTACATGTTATGTACAGAAATCTGCTTGCCTAATGTTCCAGGTGAACAACAGAGACCAAGGGCCTCTTGTTTGATATTACCGTTTCCGTAAAGTGGTTTCTTGACCATGTTGTCTACCAAAATTAATTTGTTAATAATATGGGTTCTGGCGCATAATGCTTGCCCGCCTTTATGGATAACCTTCACAGTTCGTACATGTATTTCAGCAAAATCTTTCCATTTTCAACTGACTTAGTACCCCATATAGACCGTTTTAGTAAAGTGTCTGAGTTTTAAACTGCTTGTGTTAGGGAACATGTACCAATCAGTCTGATAGTCACTGGTCTTTTATTGTTATGAGTCAATAGAAGTAAGGCTTGATCTACATTTTGGAACCAATATTGCTGTAGCTGTTTGAATGTTTCCCAAATAGATACCAATCTTAACCAAAAGAGAAACATAAAAATTGTAAAAGAGAATGTAATTGTGCATGATTGCTAGATCTAGGTTGATAATTGTTACTATTTGGACTCTTTCTTATCAGACAATTGGAGTGAGAAAGCGAAGAGAAGAAAGACCACAGGTACAGGACGTATGAGACATTTGAAACGTATCCACAGACGCTTCAGGTATGTCTAGACTTAGTAGCAAAGTATATGCACGGTTATCTTCCATAGCAGAGCCTGTCAACACTCATATCAGCCAAAAACGGCTTCTGCAGTAGTCTTGAGAATTGTCCATTTCTCGATAACCGAACCAGTCATTCCAGGGGTAAATTGTGAAAAATATGGTCTGCAATGGACATTTTCTATGAGAAAATTTAAATTTTCTTGAACAAATTTGAGGGTTAAAGTGTTAAAGACTAGCAAGCAGAACAGACATGTTTGTAACTGTCTTATGTCTCCAGTGTATTCATCGTTTGTAATGTTATGTCATGGATAAATGTTATGTGTAAGTAATATTATAAATAAGCAAATAATTTAGTTGAATTGACCCACTGAAACCTTTCTTTGAAATAACGTCTCAGTAACCATTTGGGGATCTCAGACAAATTGAGCAGGAAGCGTCCTTAACATCATATGGATTGTTCAAATGAATCAGATGAATTTAGAAACATCTTTAGCCGCTTTACTGGTCAAATTTGATATGTACAAAACTGTACCACTGGAGTGGCTGGCTCGATAATTGTTGACCAGCTTGACCATTAATGGATTAAAGAAGGCAAAGTTAACTTTTTCCAAGAAAAGCTGATTCGTGAAAACATGAGCGCTGTTCACTAAGAAAATATTCAACCTTTGTTAGTTGGCGAATTTTGAAAAAGAACTAATTAGTATATTAGAAACATATTTAAACCTCTGAAACAGTTTGGCCAATTAACATGAGACTCAAAAAACTTCATCTAGTGCCAGAGATGAATCAATTTATTCCAAAGGAACCTGATTGGTTGATTTGCTCATCGGCCAGCTTAAAGGGATATTCCACTGGGCGATTTTATGCATCTGACGTAAAGTACTAATTTTCCGCATTAATTTGAGACCAAGGGCACAATTTTATGCCAACAAATAAAAAAGATATCCTCAATTTAAATTGCTAAAGTAAGCAGTAGATAGAGGCGCCATTTTGGACAAGCAGCTGACGTCACCGACACACCTACTCTGTTTGCCCGATCGAGGATAGCCGTAACCAGGGGAGGTAAATCTTGCATCTCGTGGATAATTAGCGTACTGGCTAAACAACTGACACTTTGCCACACAGTGTTTGGAGGAAATTAAAGTGCAATTAGTGTACCGATGATCGCACCAGTCATTGTAGTGCTAAAGTGTCAAAAATTGTTTTCCTATGGGCAATTTCTATTTTTTTTAAACATTGAAGGGTTATGCCAGGAGCATGTTTGCGATCAACCAGCTACAACAAATTCTTGAAAAATATGTTAGTTGAATAAATGATGAAAGTAATTTCTCTGAAAGCTGTTGCTATTGCAACTTCTGCTTCCAGTCAAATTCCAGTTTCAAAATATTCAACAGGCAGTAAATATGGGACAACATTAAAAAATTTGGGATCAGTTAGTTAACCCTTTCAAGGACAGAAAAGCAGAAAGCTGAAAATTTACCCTGTATAGGTCAATTGTGTGAAACTAATTAGTTTGGAAGCTACTGCAACATAATTACAGGGAAATTTAATTCAGAATATTCAACACTGCATAGTTATTTTAAAATTGAAAGTAAACGTTGTAAATGATTAATAACGCTGGATGTCAATAGTGTGAAAGCACTAAACTACTAATTATGTCTAGCGTACACTTGTCATTATTTACTAGCTGTGTCATTATTTACTAGCTGTCACCTACTATCGTTTATGAAGTAAGCCGCTAAGCGGTTGCCTATAATTGACCGACCGGGCAATCAGCGACATCGTTTCATTTTGGTTTGCAAATCCCGTTTTACAATTGATGCAAGCAAATACGACGTTAATTGTTGAGTTTTATTCTGTTATATTAAAATTAAGTACCGCGCCTTTTGTTTTGAAATGCATGACACATTATTTTAAAATTATACAGACTATATGTTCTAAACTTGTCTTCCAAATTTAAATGTGGAAGATATCCATCCAGTGCCGATGTTATGACGCCATCTTTCAGTTAGCCCCTTTTCACGCGGATGCTTCTGTGGATCGGTATCTGAAAATGTGAATTTCCGTACCCTTTCCATGATCGTTTCTATTACTGCAAGCCCATGCTTGACATGCGGACATGATGTCATTTAACCATTTCACGCCAGCACTGGCCTCTGCAATCGTCAAGTTGAGGAAGCAGGTCAAAAGAAGGCTATTTTGAGAATTTACAACTAAAACGACTGTCTCAGTAACCGAACCAGCCATTCCAGTGGTCAATTTTCAAAAATAGTCTTCACTTGGCCTGCAAATGGCCATTCAATAAGGAAATATTCTGATTTTCCTGACAGAATTTGGTCATTAAAGGGTTAATTAATATTCGGCCGTCATAACGCGAAGTAAACAGGTAAATCTAAAAGCGCTGGCGATATCTTGCTGGTGTGTCGTTGACGTCATAATCTCGCGGGTTCTCGCTCTCGTTGCGAGAAAATGGATGCGCCCAGGAGTCACGTTTTCGAGCGTTTTGGGCATATTCATTTTATTATTTCTCGGCAATGGAACAGTTTATTTTATATTTTTTTGCGGCAACTATTTCGGATTATAGTATACTTTTAGTTGACTTATTCCCGATTTTCACTGGAATTTCCCTTTAAAGGAAGGGAAAATGGAAATAATAAATGATGTTTATTGGTAAATTCATAAATATTAAATAAACTACCACCGGAAAAAAATGAAAATGAATCAGGATTATTTGAGAAAAAGCATTTACTAAATCTAGGTGAGCTTAGCTTGGAACCAATTTATGACGTACTCGTAGCTGGAGTTTCGCACTCCGCTGGGTATCAACTGTGTGTGCAGGTATACCGCATACTCGAATATAACAAAAGCAACCCTGAATATAACTGCGTAAGCAGTATGAATAGTATTCTCTATCGGTGCCAAATCAGCGCTCCAGTTAAGGCATGTACAAGCGTACTGTACGCATAGAAATCATCCATGTACTCACATTTAAATATTCATGCCATTGCGTACCATGTATGCCTCATGTAAATACAGTACACATCAGTGTGTTAAACTGCCCGTACTGGTCTGTTGCCATTATCACAAATATACCCTAGTACTCAATTACACGAAGGGGAATCAACACACTAGTCACATACTATGACATACCAATGATATAAGCGCTGGTAAAGCCATGCCTATACTACTATCACTAAACGGTATGATCTCCATCTCCGCAAGAGGGTATTCTTTTCTTTATTATAAGACCTTTCCATTACATATGTGCACCTATTGGCGTTTCAATGAAAGAAATTCAATTTGACATTATTTTCGTACATATTGCCGAATAAGTTAAAATATCACTGGAACTTGTTGTTCAAGACATAATTTATTGGGTCATTTGATTACAGGCATAACTTTTACTGTAGCGATCATAGCCTCATAACCGTGAATAGTGATGAGTTTGACCCAGGCTATAATCTGACCCAGACCATAATCAACCGCAACAATATAAGCCAAGTTTGTCTGTCACAAACTCTGAATCTCCACGAAGGCATATCTTATATGGCATTTGTAATTAAGGATAACATATGAGTGGAGATGGAAGATTTTTCAATTGTGAATATTTCATTAGATACGGCAAAATATACAGAGATATTTGTAAAAATGTGTTCTTTCACGCTAATTTTAATTGGAGAGGTAATTATAGCAATAACTTTTAATATGAAATTTACAACAATTTTCGTATGTAGGCTAAAGCATTAATCTGCCAATAACAACTGCAACTTCTCTTCACCTGATTTAGTTTACCGGCAAATATTAAAAGATCTGCTCTCTTATTACAGTAAACAATATATTAGCGCTTCTAACCTGGGATTATAGTTTTAGTAAGACACTTAACAAGATTAAATGAACAATATTCTAATTGCAATAACCTGTCTTGTCAGCGCTTCTATATGTTAGTCCCATCTTAATCAAATAGGGAGCAAAAAACTGGAATTTCCCTTCTAAATAAAGAAATATTTGAAAATGTGGAGTGTTAACACTTTTCCTTCTATTTTATATATGTCTATGATACATGTATGTTCGCACCATAATGTAGCTAGATTTAAAATAAACAAACTTGATATAAAAATATATTTGCATTCAGAATTAAAATCTGGTTGGCATGACTGACTAGTTAGCTGATCAATGGCAATGAGTCCCAAACACCCTACCCCAACCATGACATGTAATCTGTAAATAATGGCTAATTTTGAAAGTTTGCTGGCCTTAGGAAATAACATGAAGGGTGGGTGGGTGGTGGTGGTGGTGACTAGTTTATCCCTTTAAGCTAAAGCCGGCCAAAAAATACTTCTGCAGTGGTCTTGGGGAATGTACATTTGCAGACCAAGAGATTATTTTTGAAAATTTACCGCTGAAATAACTGGCTCGATAATCAAGGCAGTCATTCCAGTGATAAATTTTCGAAAATTATTGTGTCTTGGTTTGAAATGGCACATCTGAGTTCTAAGTAGAAATTTTCTTGAACAAATTTGAGGGTTAAAGGACGACACTGGTCAAAAGAGAAAGAGAACTGATTGCAGCTGTAGGATACAGCCTCAGAATACAGTAATCATTCATACATACTGTAGCATGATGATCTGATGGTACAATTACAATGCACTGATTGTTACACATTCATATGGTAAGGCTAATGTAGAACACAACACAATTTATTATGTATATTTTGTTGGGGTGAAGGGGGGGAGGAGAGTAATTGTTCAGTATTCAGTAACAAGTCTTGTACTCCTCATGAATTTTGTCGTACGCGTCAGTTGAAAAATTAAGTAGTACCGTACTCCCAACTGAAGAAAGTTATCTGGAGCACTGGCACCGATGTAGACAGATTAACTCGTTACCATTAATTTACTGTTGATCCTTTTGAAAACATTTGAACGTCACTGTTTCTGGTGGAAGCACCGTTTTTTAGTCAAAATGAATTCACAATGCACTGCTGGCTTCCAAGGCCGCAAAATGATGCCTACTACTGAATATTTTGAAATTTGTGTACCTGAATGTCGATCTTGTCTGTAATCAATGGCTTTCAGTCAAATTGTTTTGAGATTAGACAGTATTTTACCTGTAGGAAGTAGTTGCTAATCAGCTTAATGCATATATAACTGAGATTATATGACCGGCTGTAGCGGGTATGTTTTAATCGCTCGGCATACACCAGAGCGCACATCACCATCTGGGTCACTATAAATTGGTTCCCGCCAGAGTGACATAAATGGTATTTATTTGCTTGTTTCAAAGTAGTCCGATTTATTTGTGTTTTTTACTGGGTGGCTATAGGTTGATTATTAGCTCACCTGGCCTGAAGGGGTCAGGCCGAAATTTGGCAGATATGATTAGGGACTAAGGGCCAGTAAAGTCTGTTCAAGAGAAGTTGATCTGTCAAAAACATGGCCGCCGTGGGCCAATCAAAATATAGCATGTTTGGCGGCCATATTGGATTTTTTTATTTGAAACTTCTGAGACGATTTGAATTATATTGGGCAGGAAGCATCCTTATGGCATAGAGATTTCATTTTGTTCAAACGAAGCCGATCGGCCAATTTGGCCGGTGGCCATTTTAGATTTCTGCCAATTTCAGGAAATGTCCTTAAAAATCTTCTCCGAAACCACTTGGGGAATCTTCATCTAGACCAAGAGGTAAGCCAAGTTTGTTCAAGAGGACCTGATTGACCAAATGGTTCGGCGACCATCTTGGATGACCTGGTTTTCACGAAAACACTCCTCCAGAACTGCTGAAGGGATCAGGCCTAAATTTGGGCCATTAAAATTTGTTCACGGGAAGTTGATCCATCAAAAAAACATGGGCACCGTGGGGCAATCAGAATGTAGTGTGTTTGGCGGCCATATTGCACTTGCAAAAATGTCCACAAACTCATTTAAGACTGCTAAACCACCCACCAACAATTTTGACAAAAATTGATGGTGCTCCAGGTGAGCGACTTGGGCTTCTTGTTATATAAAGCTATCATTTGTTAGTTCCCTGGTCATTTCCTTTAAAGGACCTAGTTTTCGCTTTTCGCACAACTTATACTCTGAACGAATTGGGCTGAAATTTTGTGATTATAATTTAGAACTAAGGACCATTCAAGTTTGTTCAAGAAAAGTTTATTTTACGCTTCTGTCTGATTGGTCAATATACCAAAAATTTTGCATTTAACGCAGAATTTTTTCTGTTTCTTAGCTAAACGTTTGTGTATCTTGTCAAAGTCTTCATGTTTGGACTTTCATGCTTTGTACAGAAATTTGTCTGACCGTTGCAAGCCACCAGAGGATAATTTCAGGAGGCATTAACTATGGACATGCTGAATATTTTGAAAATAATCTGACTGAAAGACTTATTTATTGTTTTTCAGGCAAGGATTCCGTGAAGGTCTGCCAAAGCCACGTACGATAAAGAAGACTGCAACAAGCACAGCTCTTGCAAAATAGAACCATGTACAGATGATGTTTATACACAAAAATTAATGTGGCGCAATAATGCTGATTGTTGTTGTAAAATTACACTTGTCCTATCAGATATGCTGCCAGTATATTAACCATTTCACCGACAAGTTGCTGAAAAAAGCATAAACGGGGGCCGGAATTCATCGGTGAAAGGGTTAAATCATAGTCACCCTTGAAATGCCAGTGTCTAATTCAAGCCATCTATCATGCCTATGCAGGAAACCTGTTGAATATTTTGAAACTAATTTTACTGAGCTGTCTCTGATGTCTGATTTTCGTTTCATGTTCTGATTTCTTTCATATTTACTAATGATACTAGTTTCATTACATTTTGGTGTTACAATTAAAATCATTTGACAGTTCCTTTCCATTAAAGTTTGTTGAAGGGAAGTTGATACGTAAAAACATGTACGTTTTGGTGACCCTATTGGATGTGAAAGTTGTTTTATGTGTATGGCAGCAACAGCTCCTAGTCAAATTAGTTTCAAAATTCTCAACAGAATATTCCTTACATCATAAAGAATTTGTCATTTCTGGTGTTGGGAGAGGTTAGTCCCTATCCATTGACCATGGCAATACATTAAGTGCTGAGTAAAGTTTTTAACTTGACTTGAATGATCTAGTAACAACTATTGAGTATTGTTAGACTGTAAGTAGGTTAATAGAGGGATACATTTCTGGCTATGCCCCGCCCATTTCTTGCTAAGCTCCGCCCATGCTTCGCGCGTTGGGATCAATTTATATACTTTGAATCCTGAATTCACAAAATCCCAATATCAAGATAACTATACAGTTGATTTGTTGAATATTTTTTAAATTATATGTTGACGGGGGTGGCTCTGTATCAATTTAGATTCAATATAATCAATGGTTCAAAATAAAATTGTCAAAATTATATACTTTTAGAGGCTTAAATTGTGTGCCTATATGTTTATCAAACGAAATAAATCTTAGCATATGATGATTTCATAACGTATAAATTAATATAATTTAAGCTGTTAAATTGAATTAGAGGCACGAGCCCCTAATTGAAATTCACAACCAAACCTACGAAATTTATTTATATGGAATGAAATCATGTTAACATTTATTTCGCTTCATTACATTGAGGTACACAATTTAAGCCTTTAAAAGTATATAACTTCAACAATTTTGTTTTCAAGCATTTTGGTGTGAATATGCAACTATAAACAGTTAAATTATCAAAGACATACAATTCATACATTTACCGACGTACTATTAAATGTTCCTGAAGACCGTCATTCATTACATATTCTGTCGCGGCTAACGTTGGCTTCCAGTCAGATGAACTTCAAAATATTGAACAGAATATGCTATCCTTACAGTTTATCAAAGAATTTACTTTTTCAGGGATTTGTCGGTGAAAGAGTTAATCCATAATCCATATCCTCTGACTCACAGCTCCTATGTCTGTCAGTCAATTTGTAGCTCACCTGACTGTTTGGCCAACTGAACTTTTGTCATGGCAACCATTCATTGTGTGTCCACCCATCAAATTTTTCTCTAATAAATTCCTCCTCATTAACCGAGTGACCAATATTAATTATGCCCGCCCCCCTTTGCAGCATTTGCTTTGTCTGTCTGTCCATCTTGTGGGATAACTAGCTCTACTAAGTGACGTTTACCAAACTTGGGGGTTGGTTTTGAGTGTCTGAAGGAGTTTATCAATTTCGTGGTGAAAAAAAGTCAAAGGTCAACGTCACTGCGACCTAATTAATGACACTTGCGTTTTTGGATGATAACTCGAGTTTTATTAAAAGGATCTTTATTAGTCTTGGGTGGGAGCTTGTTCTTGGTGATCTGAAGAACCTTATCGATTTTTGGGGTCCACGGTCACAGTGCCCCAATTAATGACATTGTGTTTCTGGATGATAACTTAAGTTCTATTGAACGGATCGTCACCAATTTTGGGTGGGAGCTTGTCCTTGTTGGTCCGAAGAACCCTATCGATTTTAGAATCTAAAGTTCAGAGGTCAAGTTCATGGTGACCCAATCCAAGAAATAGGCCAATATAAGACTGAGAAGCTGGAAGGGGGGGGGGGGTGTTTGTGTGTATATATCAACAATCTTTAGTTATCATCCTTGTAAAATTTTAGAGGGAGGACTCTATTGTCAATTCGTGGTAGGCGTCGGGTCTATGCTGAAAGTAGAGTGGTCACTTCATCCGCCATCTTGGATTTACAAAAATGTCAAGTAAAACTTCTTAGCTATTCCTCTTTAACCGTTTGGCTGATTTCTTGCTGAAATCGTCCTAGTCTTATATGCTATATTCCAGGCAGAGCTTCCATTCATTTCTAAACACAGGAATTCTTAGTTATGAGCTATATGGCTTTAAAAATAGGAATTCCATGGTTTCCTGGGTAATGGTTTTGGGAGTGTAAGAAATCCTAATATACATTCACCAATCGTGATCTCAAAAATGCTGTCAAATTCGGAAAGGAGGGGTGAAGATTTAGACATTCTTACGCAGACTATGCTGAACTGTTTTGGGGAAAGCCCTAGCAGCTCTATCGCGTGTTCGTCCCTGTTGCCTCCATGGAGGAGACGCACTGGAAAATACAGCCCAAATGTTAGATGATCTAATCTCCGAACCAGTCGACACACCGGAGGCCACACCAGACAGCGTATCCACTCTGAGAAACGTCCTCAAGTCTCTGGGACGTGATGGAAGAAACTTCAGTTTTCAACAAAGGCTGTTTACACTATCATCTTGAGCTTTTAGGATGTACTAAATTAAATAGTTAGATAACAGAGGGGTATTTTGAACTGCTTAAAGTGATAGTAATCTCAACTCGTATTGTATTATTAGATTATGGTTTATAGATTCCATAGCGTTCAGTTCCCAGCGCATTCTCTTAACTGTATCACAATCATTCACATTTAATATCACATTAATCCGGAACTGTGTTCGCCGCCATTTGTCTCCGCAAGTGATAGCGTGTGATGTCATGTAAGTGCCAATGCATTACATTGTTTATTATGTAATAATCATCGTGTTGAATATTTAGAAATAAATTTGACGAAGTTGTTGCTGCCTAAAGCAATGTCCAGTCAAATTAGTTTCAAATTATTCAACAGTTTACATGTATGGTTGCTGTTATACCACATTGTCAAGTTATAGATGGCACCTCTATGACCTAGCGCATATACCGAGGCAGACACGCTAGGTTTTCTCTGATTGGTTGAAAAGTAAATCATGACAGCCATCATAAGGTGTAGAAATGTACCAAAATTTAGCTACTAAAGCCTGAATATCTTTGACGGGATGATAAAAAGCTTAAAATTCCATGCATAGTTTGAGTGGCCTATTAGATAATCTGTATAGATATCATGATGAGGTTAGTTATCCTTTAAAGCGGCAAATTTTAAACAGGCATATATCGCAAGACTTAACAGCAATAGACACCCGTCAGCGTGAACGTCAGGAATAAGAGACTATCCATATAACACTGCCAAGTTATCTGAAAAAGGTTCTTTTTTAACAAAATATTTCTTATTGCTGTGTAAATCCTGTCATCCCTTCGTTGAATTTATTTCCAAACCGCAGAAATACTTTCAATTAAGTTTTCCAAATATCTCAACTTGATATTTCATCTTAGTTTTTTCCGGCGGCGTAAACTTTTAAGTTCAGTTTATATCTCGGCAATGCCTGGTCCAATTTGAACCAAACTTGGGTAATATACATCAAAAGGAAGCAGCCCGCCGATGAAAAGGCCATGAGGTCAAGGTTACAGGGGTCAAAGGTTACATTATAATCTTTGTTAATATTTTACGTTAAGTTTTTGCGTTAAACAGAAGTTATTGCCTTATATCTCAGCAATGTCTGATCCAATTGGAACCAAACTTGGGTACATGGTGATATACATCAAACGGAAGCAGCATGCTGATGCAGACATCATGCGGTCAAGGTTATGGGGGTCAAAGGTCACGGTATAATCTTTGCTAATATTTAACGTTACGTTTTTGCATTAAACAAAAGTTTTTGCCTTATATCTCAGCAATGCCTGATCCAATTGGAACCAAACTTGGGTACATGGTGATATACATTGAATGGAAGCATCCCACCGATAAAGCAGTCATGACGTCAAGGTTATGGGGTCAAAGGTCACAGTATAATCTTTGTTAATATTTTACGTTACATTTTTGCGCTAAACAAATGTTATTGTCTTCTATCTCAGCAATGCCTGATCCAATTGGATACACGTTTACCTATATTGATAGGATGCAACATGATGATGTTGGGGTCAGAAGGTCAAAGGTCAATATCACTGTGACCTTGATACAGAACTCTGCTTTTTCAACATTAAGTTTTTGCGTTTAGCAAAACCTCTCGGCTTTTATTTCGGGATACGTTAAGCCTATTGCAAGTAAACTTGGATATATGGTTACCTATAATGATAGGATGCAGCAGGATGATATTTGGATCACAAAGTCAAAGGTCGAGGTCACTATGACCTTGATATAGAACTCTGTGCTATTTCAACATTAAGTTTTTGCGTTTAGAAAAACTTCTCAGCTTATATTTCAGGACTGGTTAAGCCTATTGCAACTACACTTGGATACATGGTTACCTATAATGATTGGAAGCAGTGTGATGATGTTGGCATCACAAGGTCAATGTGACATTGATACAGAACTCTGTTATTTCAACATTAAGTTTTGGCATTTAGCAAAGCTTTTCGGCTTATATTGCAGGATTGGTTAAGACTATTGCAACTAAACTTGGATACATGGTTACCTATAATGTTAGGAAGCAGCATGATGATGTTGGTGTCAGAAAGTCAAAGATCAATATCACTGTGACTGATACAGAACTCTGCTTTTTCAACATTAAGTTTTTGCGTTTAACAAAACGTCTCGGCTTATATTTCAGGATTGGTTAAGCCTATTGCATCTAAACTTGGATACACGGGTATCTATAATGATAGGATGCAACATGATGATGTTGGGATCACAAGATCAAAGGTCATGGTCACTGTGACCGTGATATAGAACTCTGCTATTTCAACGTTAGGTTTTTGCGTTTGGCAAAACTTCCGCTTATATTTCAGCATTGGTTAAGGCTATTGGAAACCTGGTTACCTATAATGTTAGGAAGCAGCATGATAACATTGAGGGCAGAAGGTCAACGGTCAAGGTACCTGTGACAAACGGGGGACAGGCGAGACATTTAATTCCGCGGAATTCTTGTTAAATATCAACTTGAATTTCAAATTAGAATTCTTCAAAAAGCTTGATTCTTGCTTATTTGTCCTGCCGTGAACTGTAGTGTCAGTTTGAGTCTGGATGCCAAAACACAGTTTGGGCCTTTCTTTTATACTTTTCCAGATGCGGCTACACGTGGGTGTGTGACCGGAATCGATTTTGTAGCTGGATTAGACAAATTTGTAGCCGGATTTAGTGGATCTGTAGCCGGGAGCGTTTTAAGTGGCCGGATTTTGGCTTGGTGTAGCCAGTAGTGCAGGCTAGGGTAGCCGGGAGGAGATGGGAAGTTGGTTTGTGTAGCTGGGGTGCTACTAAATGTAGCCGGTGAGGTTTTGACTATGTTGTGTGTAGATTAATTTGTATTTTGAGAGTTTGTTCCCGCTGGCTACACTAGGTGTAGCCGGAATTTGTCTAGTGGCAGGGTAAGGTTTGACAGGAAGGTTTTTCTTGTAACTTTTTGGGGGCCAACGGTCAGCATGGTGATATGGAAAGTATATGTATATGGCATTCAATACCAAGTTCGGTATTTATTCCAGTGTGATCCAGACTCTTAGCGTTTCGTGCCAAGTTTGGCTATACTCATCAGAGGAAATAGTTTTTTTAAGAGAAACATAGTGTCTTAGTGTTTTGATCTAGTTTTAGTTCATGTGTCCATTTTGTAAGAAGGTGGAGGTTTAAGTGCTAATCTTACCTTAGTCCAATGCATTAAGTACCCTGAGGAGGTTGGCTTCACTCAGTTCGTCATCTTCATCTAGTGTTAGAGGGATGAATGGGTTTTCCAGGGATCCGTACAGATCTTGCTGCTAGTCCTCTTCAGGTGTGGGGCCTGAAAGTCCGCTGTCCGGACTATTGGCCCCCGAGAAAACTTGTGGAGGAGTAGCTTCGCTGCCAATTTCTGAGTTTGGAGTTTCTGTGCAACTGGACAGAGGTGAGAAGTGTGGAGGATCTTCCAGTTCACCGATGATAATTGGCTCCACGTCTAATTGTCTCTGCTACACCTTCTGGTGGTGAGTTTTCTCTGATTATGTTGGACAGATGAGCGGGGTGGTGTCCTGGCGAGTATGGCTTCTACCCCAACTGCTGTAATGATTCTATTGTCTTTGTGGAAAGCAATAATAGCTTCTCCCGCAGTCGGGAAAATGTCGTGTAATGGCCCAAAATGCCTCCTCAGATCTTCTGTACGGCTGAAATGGTGGTTACAGATTTCACAAGTCCAGGAGCCTTTCTTGTGGATGGTTCTGATGTGACGTTCTATGAGCAAAGTTGACTGGACAAGGACTCGGGAGAATCTGTAGCAGAGAATCCGATTTCATCAGAAATGCCCACGAAATGGTACACCACTATGCCGCCAGAGGATACCCCACAGGCATTCTAATTTATAGCCTAAACAAAGCTATGGAACAATCCCACTCAGATTTCCTTTTACCAAAAACAGAGAAGCCAAAAAACACCAGGATACCGTGTATCACAGACTTCCATCAACACAGCAAACTTGCCCAGACAGTTATCAAACAACATTGGCCACTTCTACAGACCAGTCCAAAATGTCGGGCCACATTCACAGAAGCACCACTATTCGGCCACAGACGAAATTCCTTTAAAGACACTAGTCACCGCTAAATTTAGACCCACAAAAATATGGACAAGGAAAATGTATACCCAACCCAATACATCCTTGTACTAAAAACAAATGCTCCTGTCCCAACATGGACAGAACACACAGCAAAAGCTCACACACTGGGCTTCAATATCGCATCAAAAATAAAACTGCCAAACTACAAACGTCATTTACTTACTAACCTGTAAAAAATGCAAAAATCTGTTGGCGAAACAAAACGGGAGTTTCAAGTACGCATCAAGGAGCATTTAAGGATATAAAAAACAACAGACACGCCCGTCACCCAACATTTTAATCTTCCCAAACATGGAATCACAGATGTCAAATACAGGATTATTGAAGTATTACGTCACGATCCTGATAGCATGGAAGCAACTACTTTCCGCAAGGAACGTGAAAAATTCTGGATCCATCAACTGCATTGTATGGATCCTATAGGCATCAATCATGCTGATTGGTAATCACATTCTACCCCAGGTAGTAAAACTATTAATTGAATTTCAAATTAGTTTGCCAAAAGGCCAAAAAAAACCTCAACACAGCTGCCTGAAACTTTGCATTCAAGTATAGGTCAGTTTCTTCCTTTTTCACCCCCAGACTTCTCAAGTAGACATCACACGTCCCTCCTGTAAAAACACAGAGACATTCATATCAACCTCTGATTAGTATCCAAAAACCTTGGCACGAAACGCATAGTCTGAATCACTTAATCAAAGAGCAGGGACACCTCCGTGCCATTTCCTGGTGGCGCACGGACACAAGCCCTTGTTTCTCCCAGTACAAGAACCCTGGGTTGTGTCTGCATTCTGCACCCTAATCCAGCACACATTCCGCATGGGTAGTGTCGACTGCGTCTGGCCTCGGTACAGCCAACGCATGCAAGACATCGCGTGCGGCCGGGACCCTCCAACTCCATTGTATGCAGATTAAAGGTTCCATAATTCTAAAAAACAAGGGGCCTGTGTCGCTCACCAAGAGCACCATCAATTTTTGTCAAAATTGTTGGTGGGTGGTTTAGCATTCTTTTAAATGAGTTTGTGGACATTTTTGCAAGTGCTATATGGCCGCCAAACACTTCATTTTGATTGCCCCAGGGCGACCATGTTTTTTTGATGGATCAACTTCCCGTAAACAGATTTTAATGGCCCAAATTTAGGCCTGATCCCGTCAGCGGTTCTGGAGGAGTGTTTTCGTGAAAACCAGCTCATCCAAGATGGTCGCCGAACCATTTGGTCAATCAGGTCCTCTTGAACAAACTTCGCTTACCTCTTGGTCTAGATGAAGATTCCCCAAGTGGTTACGGAGAAGATTTTTAGACATTTCCTGAAATTGGCCGAAATCTAAAATGGCCACCGGCCAAATTGGCCGATCAGCTTCGTTTGAACAAAATGAAATCTCTATGCCATAAGGATGCTTCCTGCCCAATATAATTCAAATCGGCCCAGTAGTTCTCGAGAAGACATTTTAAATTTCCCATTGCTTTAGTATGGGAGCTTTTGGCAGGAAAATGATCCAAGATGGCTGCCAAACCGTTTATCCGACAGTTTCGAAAATTGCAAATTAGAGATCAGAATACCCAAAAACCTAAATAAAACGAATTTCGGCCTCAAAATCCATCAAAATAAAAAAATCCAAGATGGCTGCGAAACACACTATATTTTGATTGGTCCACCGCGGCCATGTTTTTTGATGAATCACCTTCTCTTGAACAAACCTTAATCGCCCTTAGTTGCTAATTATATATCACAAATTACAGCCTGTTCGCTTCAGCGGTTCTGGGGAAGAAGTCGTTTTTGTGAAACCTAGGTCATCCAAGATGGCCGCTGAACCATTTGGTCAATCAAGTTGAACAAACTTGATTCAGCGCTTACCCTAGATCATAATTCGTGAGTTTTGAATCGATCCCTCAAATGGTTTGGGAGAAGCGTTTGGCAGGAAAATGATCCAAGATGGCCACCAAATCGTTTATCCGACAGTTTCGAAAATTCCAAATTTGAGATCAGAATACCCAAAAACCTACATAAAACCAATTTCGGCCTCAAAATCCATCAAATAAAAAAATCCAATATGGCCGCCAAACATGCTATATTTTGATTGGTCCACGGTGGCCAGGTTTTTTGATAGATCAACTTCTCTTGAACAAACTTTACTGGCCCCTAGTCCCTAATCATATCTGCCAAATTTCGGCCTGATCCCTTCAGTGGTTCTGGAGAAGTTATTTTCGCTAAAACTAGGTCAACCAAGATGGCCGCCGAACTATTTGACCAATTAGGTTCCCTTGAACAAATTTGGTTGAGCTCTTTCCCTAGATCATATTTCATGAGGGGTCCTTCAATCCCTCAAGCGGTTTCGGAGAAGATTTTTAGACATTTCTAAAAATCAGCCCAAATTCAAGATGGCCGCCGGCCTAGTTGGCCGATCGGCTTCATTTGAACAAACTTGGATCCCTATGCCCTAAGGATGCTTCCTGCCAAATATAATTGAAATTGGCCCAGCGGTTCTTGAGAAGTTGTTTAAAGGAAAAGTTGATGGACGGACGGTCGCCACGACATAAGCTTACTTGGCCTTTCAGGCCAGGTGAGCTAATAATTGAAATCGGCCCAGTGGTTCTTGAGAAGAAGTCGTTTAAAGAATTCCCCATTGCTTTACTATGGGCCCATTGCTTTACTGAGAGACTATGGCGGGAAAACAAACCAAGATGGCAGGAAAACCGTTTATCCGACAGTCTCGAAAGTGGGATATTTGACCTGGCCACACTGATAAGCATATATAAAGCAATTTTCGCCATCAAAATACATCAAATACAAAAAAGCCAATATGACCAAGAAACGCTAAATTTTGATTGGTTGATGGAGGCCATATTTTTTAACGAACAAACTTCCCTTGAACAAACATGAAAGGCGCTTGGTCCCTAAGCATATTTACAAAATTTCAGCAATACCTTCAGCGGTTTGGGAGGTCGTTTTCGCGAAAACTAGGTCATCCAAGATGGTCGCCAAGCAAAGCGGCCAATCAGGTTGCCTTGAACAAACTTGGGTCTACCGTTGCCACAGATGATGTGTTATGAGTTTTGAATCCCTTCCTCCAGCGGTTTTGGAGATTTTTTAGTGTTTCTACAAATCAAAAATTTTGGCCGGTGGCCATCTTGGATTTTGACCGATCTGCTTCGTTTGAACAAACTTAGATCTCTATGCCCTATGAATGCTTCCTCCAAAATATAATTGAAAGAATTCCCCATTGCTTTACTATGGGCCCATTGCTTTACTATGGGAGCCGATGGCGGGAAAACAAACCAAGATGGCACCCAAACCGTTTATCCGACAGTCTCGAAAGTGGCATTTTTGAACTCGCCACACTGATAAGCATATATAAAGCAATTTTCGCCATCAAAATACATCAAATACAAAAAAGCCAGTATGACCAACAAAAGCTAAATTTTGATTGGTTGATGGCGGCCATGTTTTTTAACGTACGAACTTCCCTTGAACAAACTTGAATTGACCTTGGTCCCTAAGCATATTTACCAAATTTCAGGTCTCCCTTCAGCGGTTCGGGAGAAGTCGTTTTCGCGAAAACTAGGTCATCCAAGATGTCCGCCAGGCAAATTGTTCAATCAGGTTGCCTTGAACAAACTTGGGTCTACCGTTGCACTAGATGATGTGTTATGACTTTTGAATCAATTCCTCCAGTGGTTTCGGAGAAGATTTGTGTTTCTAAAAATTGGCTATTTTGGCTGGTGGCCATCTTGGATTTTGGCCGATCGGCTTCGTTTGAACAAACTTGAATCTCTGCCCTAGGGATGCTTCCTGCCAAATATAATTGAAATCGGCCTAGTGGTTCTTGAGAAGTTGTTTAAAGAAAAAGTTGACGGACAGTCGCCACGGCATAAGCTCACTTGGCCTTTCAGGCCAGGTGAGCTAAAAACTGGAAAATCTACGAGTCAACAGGCCACCTTTCTCGAAACTGGTACCCCCGATAAAGGTGTACAGCCTGCATACCCCTTCCCCAATACATCATGTTAGTGCCAAAAGGACCACCCAACCAACAATTGGTGCCAGCAGGGACACCAAACGGTGGCCCCTCCATATTAGAGGGGCACCACCTGAACAACCAGTGCAAAAGCTATCAGCAACCGGTAAGGCATTACTAATCAGACAACCGGTGTCATGACATGACACCAGGCGGTAACACCCCTTAACCAAAGGGGCTACCGCAATCACAACCAGTGTAGGGGCACCGTTAAAGGGGACACTTGGAAGCTCGCCGGTGCCCGGGCCACAGTATAAAAGGCCTAGAAAAATCAGTCTAACGCCATTCAGCCTTTTGAGTCACATAAGTACTCGGCATAAGGGTAACAATATACATCCAATTGACAGGAATCCGGACCATCTGAAGACATAGTCATTACACCCCATGTAACAAATCTAATGGAAGCACCTGTTCTTAGAAGGGCTACTGGTTAGCCACTAAGCCAATTGTAACAAGCATTCTGTAAGTATTGCTTTGCAATCTGGTGATATAAATCTTTAGAGATTGAGTCAAAAATTTCATTAAAAATTGTCAAAGGCAACTGAAACACGAACTTGATCTGTAACTTCTCATAACATAGCAATAAACCAAGTCTCAGTTATATATGGTGAAGGAAAAGGTCTTGAAAGCTGATATGTTTGTATTTCATAAGTCGAAAGGGGACATAACTCCATCAAAAAATGACGCAAACGCCTGAAACTCGAACTTGGTCTGTAATTTCTCATAAAGTAATGTACCAATTCTCAGTTGAATATCTTGAGACTGCGAGAAAAAGGGCGGAAAACTAATATTTTTCGTATTTCATAGGTCGAAAGGGGGCATAACTCCATCAAGAATTTACGCAAATGCCTGAAACTCGAACTTGGTCTGTAACTTCTCATAACAAAGCAATGTAGCAATTCTCAATACAATATCTTGAAAGACTGCGAGAAACAGGGCGGAAAACTAATATTTTTCGTATTTCATAGGTCGAAAGGGGGCATAACTCCATAAAAAATGTATGCAGACGCCTGAAACTCGAACTTGGCCTGTAACTTCTCATAACAAAGCAATGTAGCAATTCTCAGTACAATATCTTGAAAGACTGCGGAATAAAAGTGCGGAAAACTAATATTTTTTGCATTGCGTAAGTCGAAAGGGGGGGGGGGGGCATAACTCCATAAAAAATTAACGAAAATGTAACTCCTTATACTAAAGTGATGCACCGATTTTCTCTTAAATATCTTGAAAGCGTGCGGAAAGCTAATATTTTTCGTATTTCTTAAGTTGAAAGGGGGCATAACTCCATAAAAAATTGACGCATACGCCTGAAACTCAAACTTGGTCTGTAACTTCTCATACCGAAGCAATATACCAATTCTCAGTTGAATACCTTGAAGGACTGCGAAAAAAAGTGTGGAAAACCAACTGTGACAGATGGACAGACAGACGAAGTGCAGACCTATAGTCCCCCCGGGTTTTACCGGTAGGGGACTAAAAACCTGGCTTGAAGATCTCTAGGATGGTAGGCTTCAGATGTCGACTTATACAAACATCTGACTCATCAATAGAGGATTCCAGTTTATCCATCAATCATAGTCATTATCATCTAAGTGATGTGTTGTGTATGCTGACATCATGATTAATTACGTCATGAATGACATGGCTAAGTTTGTCGTGAAGGCCTAATTAATGACAGACTAAGCATTGTTGTACGAATTGTATGTTTACTATTTAATAATCATGCTGTTGAATATTTTGAAACTAATTTGACTGGGTGCTGTTGCTGCCATAAGTGGCAACAGCACCCAGTTAAATTAGTTTCCAAATATTTAACAGCTTACCTGTAGTTTTCTGGAAATTGATGGTCGGGGACTTAGGGATAGATCACTCCCAACACGGGTGAAGTGTGTATGGAGCTTAGCTAGAGATGTGCGGCGCATACCTTAATCTGAATTCCTCCATTAGTTCAACAGCCATCTTATTCGCTCACCTGGCATGCCTGGACTGATAGGTTAAGTGCGCTTATGCCATGTCAATCATCTGCCCGTCGTCAACTTTTTCTAAATGTTAACTTCTCAACAACCTATGGCCTGGTTTCATCCAAATTTGTCAGAAAGCATTCTTGGGGCACATAGATCCATGGTTGTTTAAAGGAAGCTGATTGGGCAATTTGGGTGGGAAAGATTTTGGGCTTGATATTCCTTAAAACGTCTCCGAAACTGTTTGGCTGATTAAGTTGACACTCAAACTTCATCTAGGCAAAACCTGGATACACGATTGTTCAAGACAACCTGAGTGGTCGGTTGATTTGTCTGGCAGGCATCTGTACGTCCGAAACATCCAGGAAGTTGATTAAGGCTGTGTTCACTCTAGACAGTTAATCAGGAGTAATGCCATACATCAGTATGGCATTATTCCCGATTGTGTCTCTAGTGAGAACACGGCCTAAGATTCATTGATAATTGGGCTGATTTTAACCAAACTTGCCTTAAAAAATTTTTTTAGCGTGTATAACCTCCAATTAGTGCTGAATAAGTAACCGAGATGGTCACAAAAGCTACTCAAACAAATGTGACATTCAGGAGAGGTAACCAATTTCCGTAAGAATAATGCTGGGATCAAGACCAACATTTTTAGCTTACAAGTGAGCTTATGCCATGGTGATTTTTCTGTCAACTTCTGCTTTAAAAGACTACTCATTAACTGCTGGGCCATTTCGACCAAACTTTGCTGGAATGACCCTGTGTTGGTAGACTTCCAAACTTGTCAAATTTTTCTGGTAGCCATTTTGCATTTTTAGAAAATGTGCAAAAAGCGGGATATTCGTTATATACAGAAATTTGATTGGCCCATTATTCTGGCAGCCATCAAGAATTTTCTGACACGTCAACTTTTTCTTTAAAGGAAGGGAAAAGGAAAATAACATTAAATCTAGGAGCGTTTAACTTGGAACCAATTAGTGACGTAACCAGTGCTTTGCATTCCGCAATGTGTCAACTTTGTGCAAGTATAATGTGTATTCGAAAATAACAAAAGCAAACGTGAATATAGTTTCATAAGCGGTATGAATAGTATTCTCTATATGCGCCGATGTAGAGCGATTAACTCGCTAGTGTTAATTCACTATTGATTCTTTTCAAAGCAAATTTGAAAGTCACTGGTTTAAGCAACGAGGTTTTGTCAAAATGATTTTAAAATACACTGCTTGTTTCCAAGGTTGCAATATGACGCTTATTGAATATTTTGAAATTTCTGTAACTGAATGCAGATCCCGACACTGGAAACAACGGCTTTCAGTCAAATTGTTTTAAGATTAGACAGTATTTTACAATTAGCTTAACGTGAATATAACTGAGATTACATGTATATGACCAACTGTAGTGGGTATTAGTTATTTGCTTGGTGTGCATCCCTAATTGGCTCTGGCCAGAGTGACATAAATGGTATTTATTTTATTTTTTCAAATTATTCCGATTTATTTCCGTTTTTAGCTCACCTGGCCAGACTACCCAGGTCAAACCTCAACAAATCTAAAAACCTAACTTTTACCTGAGCTTTTAAAAAACTAATGCAACAATCCTCACGACTGGCAATGAGCAGGACTTATAAGTATGCTGTACTGCTTAATTGTGTCACTGTTACTTACATAAAATAATTTTGTTTGCAAATTGGGCACACAATGTCTTCAATGGCTCTCATTTCCATTTTTAAATATGTGGTATCTGCACATGTTTTATTCGTCTACTTATAAGCCTATATACAAACAATTAATAGCTATCATATCTGTTAGATGTTGTGATGAAGAGAGTGGTGGTCAAGGTGGCCGGGTGGGATGCCACTTCCCCGGAGCATGTGGGCTGTTGAGGGGCCACAGCCCAATCCCATCTCTTTTTCAAAATCCAACTTAATCCTATTTTTAACAGGGGCCCAAGGGCCTGTGATGCTCACTTGGATGATTAGCATTTGAACCATTTGCATTTAAATAGACATGATGGATAACTTTCGGAAAATCCAAGGTGGCCAGCAAAAAAAATTGACCAATCAAGATTCTCGCTTGATATGTTGAAGCCTACTGTCAAAGAATCTTTCAACCTAAGCTTTGGTGAAATTGTCATTAAGTAGGAGTACCATTGCAGTGGTACCTGGAGTCGGAGAACACTATAGTTTCAGAGCAGGCTGGCTTCAGAAGATACAGGAGCACAGAAGATCAAACAACATCTTGCACAGGTCATAGAGGACACTTTTCAAGCCAAGAAGGTGATGCTAGCTGCCTTTATCGATCTGCAGAAGGCATTTGACAAGGTGTGGAAGGATGGCCTCCTCGTGAAGCTCCGGCGCACAGGCATCAGTGGCAACATGTTCCGATGGACCAAGTCATACCTACACAATTGCAGAGCTAGGGTGCTGGTGGATGGACAATCTGGACAGAATGTATTGCTGAGACAAGGGGTACCACATGGAGTATTATCACCAACTCTGTTCATATTCTTCATTAATGATATTGTAGCAGAGCTGCCCAATGGGATCCAAGCAGCCCTCTATGCAGATGACCTCGTACTCTGGTGCACCGAGGAGTACACAACGACTGCCACGTACAGAATGCAGCTCGCCTTGGACAGAATTACAGCTTGGCCCAATCGCTGGTGTATTACCATCAACAAAGAAAAATCATCAGCCATGCTATTCTCACTGTCCACCAAAACCAAGGTTGGCAATCTGACACTGGGCGGTACTCCACTCGAGTACGAGGACCAGCAGACATACCTGGGAGTCACCTATGACAGAAGATTAACATGGAAGGAGCACATCCAGAATGCAGAGGCAAAGGCCAGAAGAAAGCTAAACATCATGAGGAAGCCGACAGGAACAAAGTGGGGTGCCAATGAAAGGATCCTCAAGACCATCTACCTAGGTGCCGTATGACCACACCTTGAGTATGGATCCAGCTCATGGATGACAGCAGCTAAATCTCATCAACAGAACCTCGACAGAGTACAAAACCAGGCACTGCGCATTATCACTGGTGGAATGAGATCAACACCAATAGAAAAAATGGAGCAGACAGCAGGCATCCCCCCACTTAGTAAAGGAAGGGAATGCAAAGCACTGATCCAAGCTGCAAAGTTCAAATCGTTCAACAACCACCCGATGAAGATCAGGCAAGCACAGCTGTCATCAGGAAGACTTAAAAGATCAAGTTTTGTGAAAGAGACAAAAGCACTTCAAAGGAAACACCAAGAAGTGTTGCCAGCACAAATAGAAGACCCAAACCACACCCTTGATCCTCCACCCTGGGAAAACAAACTAGAGAGCATAGCTATTCGCACCACAGTACCTCATCTCACAACCAAAGATGAACACAGTGATGTGAGCAAGAAGGCCCTGACCCTAGCCATGCTGGAAGAAATGTACCCTCAGGAGACATGGATAAGGATCTACACAGATGGATCAGCCAAAGATGCAATTAGGAGCGGAGGTGCCGGACTGCACATACAGTATCCAAACGGACAACATGAGTCGGCTGCAATACCGACAGGCAAACACTGCACAAACTACAAAGCTGAAGTCGAAGCACTGGTCCATGCAGCTAATACCATCAGCAGAACAGCAGACCCTATTGCACAGATTGTCTTTTTATCTGATGCCCGCTCCGTCCTTGAGGCTATCACCAAAGGTAAGCTGCCACAACTTGAAGAAGCACTACAAACCATCAAATGCTTTCGGATAGCATTGCAGTGGATCCCCTCACACTGTGGAGTCCATGGAAATGAGGAAGTAGACAAGATGGCAAAGGTGGGTGCAGACGAGAATCAGACAGACAACATGGTTACGCATACAGAGATGAAGACTATCATCAAGTCACTCTATAGAACACCTCAATCAGAAGATGCCTACCATCATCTCTCGAGGCCAGAGCAAGTGACCATTTTTCGTCTCAGAACTGGACATAACAGACTAAACCAACACATGTACAGGCGGTTCCACCTTACGACATCGGCCGCTTGTCCTTGTGGAGAAGCAGAACAGACCACAGAGCACATACTTCAATGTTGCAGTATGTATCAGCTGCTGAGAGAAGAGATCTGGCCTTTGTCAACCTCCTTTCTTGAAAAGCTGTATGGGCCTGTGGAAGAACTGCAGAAAACCACAGATTTCATCTTGAGAACGGCTCTCCAAGTGTGATACCAGCGATCGAAAAGAAGGAGTACCATTTTTAAATGGTTCTGGAAAATTTTAAGAAAATCAAAGATGGCTACCAAAACATTGACCTATCTAAATTCAGAATAGAATTTCTAGAGGCTGCCGCTATAGGATCGTTCCAGCCAAATTTGGTTGAAATTGACCAAGCAGTTAATGAGTTGCGTTTTAAACAATTTCCCAGCATCTTTCTGAAAATCCAAGATGGACACCCCCCAAAAAATCAAGCTGTCAAAATTCTGTATACAAGTTCTGAAGCATAGCACTGAGTCCTTGCAGCCAAGTTTGCTTAAAATCGGCCAAGTGGTTAATGAGGAGTAGGTTTCTAACTCATTTCCCAAAATTTTGGGAAAGTCTAAGATGGACGCCGGAAAAATTGACCAATCAAAATTCTCGTTAGAAGTGTTGAAGCATACAACCACAGGATTATTCCAACCAAGGCTTTTAAAGCAAAAGTTTAAAGAAACAATGATTTCCCAAAATTTTCGGAAAATCCAAGATGCCCACCAGAAAAATTGCCCAATCAAAATATTCGTTAGAAGTGTTGAAAAGTACCACCACAGGATTATTCCACCAGAGTTTCATCCATATCGGGCCATTGATATTGGAGGAGCAGCGTTTTAAATGATTTCCGTAAATTTTTTGGAAAATCCATGACCGCCAGAAAAATTGACCAATCAAAATTTTGAATAGAGGTTCTGAGGCCTACCACCCTAGGATGCTCCCAGCCAAGTTTAATTAAAATCGGTCAAGTGGTTAATGAGGAGTAGGCTTTTAAAGAAAAAGTTGACAGACAGACGATAGACGACGGATGAGGCACGACAGATGGACGACGGACGATCGGCATAGCATAAACTCAATTGACCCTTCAGGCCAGGTGAGCTAATAATGAATGCAACATTTCTTACATTATGCCTAGCCTATAGAATTCCACTAATTCAATTAGATAGCCCATATTTAGGCTATAGCATACATGAGATGACATGTGCGGATTAGGATCAAAAATTGATTTCAATGTATCAATAAGTCCTCTTAAAATGAAGATATCTACAATTTAAAGTAAAGTAAAGATGCTCTTGTATCACCCAGAATGCAGGAAATGGCTTCTCAGAGCAGACAATTTTACATTATATCCGTGCTCCCACCCTTCATATGGGAGAATAAACCATCTTTGATAGGTTATGAATATAAAATGTACTGTTAATTTGTATCTCTTAAGGATGAGCTTTTAAGCAGCCTACAGAAATGCCAAAACGTCAATTTTCTGGAAGACAAATATTCCATGAATTCTAATAGATAATTGTTCAGAGATGGCAACCCAGCCCCACAAAATGCTCTGCCCGCTGCGCTGAACACTAGCAGTGGTGGCAGTGCCGCCACTGCCATTGTCGTTATCGTCATTGGTTGTTGTCGTCGGTATCATTGGTTGTTGTCACCGGCGTCACCATCGGCGGTAGCAGCATTGTTGCTGTTTCTAAAAGTACAAATTTGTCTGGATAGTTTAGCTTTCATAGAAATTTTGCGTGCAACAATAAGACCTATGCGTTTGTTCTATTATTCCTGTTTCCGAAAATATTATTTTCAGGCATTCACACTGAAGCACCGCCAGATTTCTAAGTTGGAACCCTGGGATCGTAACTTGAATTTTGACATGACGTTCTTAGTGTAAGCATTGTCTGATGACTTGTATATTATATATTGATATATCAGCTAGACACTGATACTAAATTTAATAAATATAAAAATTATATTGAACTCACGCAGTTGTGGATTAAAATAAAAACATGAGTCAAATGTAAACAAAGGTGCTCACTCTATGACACGTCTTCATCCGATGACGTCATAAGGCTACAGGTGGGTTTTGCACATTTGATAACGTCATTCAATCTTAATTTTGCTATTTTCGGAAAACTGAGCTAATTTTCAAGAAATAACTTCTGTAAGTGATTTCTATCATAGTTTTCCTATGCAATTTCACTAAGTAGGCATACAGCATTTTAGGGGACCTTTAAAAAGTGATACCACCGGTAAAATCTATAATATATAAAAAAAATTCTGGTACAACTGCCAAAAAAACAAAAAAATGCCAAAAAAATCACAGCCGGTAGAAAATTAATACCACAACCGGTAAAAAAAACCAGAACCGGTAAAAATATTTCTGAAACGGTAAAAATTATACCGAGCCGCCATGACAGCCACAATCGGCAAAAAACCAACAACTGGTTAAAACAAGAGCCATCAGAAGAGGGCATATCCCCCTGGATCCAAACATTTCAGATAAACATACATCATAGCTAAACTGTAGTTGTGTCGACATCTTGAAATGATTGCCAGAGATGGACAGACTGACACACATACATTCTATACAGATGCATGGATGTACAGGCATACGGATAGCACATGCACATCTTCAAGTGGTAATGAGAATCCTTACTAAGTTTCAATAGAATCACAGCTAAATTGTAGGAGTTGTGTTGACAAGAAATGATTGGTACTGCAGTTTATGTATCGGCTTAAAGGTATTTTAAGGGAGATAATGCTGTAATGAATAATTTTCTGGACGCTATAAAACCACATGCACATCTTTGGATGGTAATGACTAGAGTTACCATGTTTCAAAAGAATTGTAACTAAACTGTAGGAGTTGCATTGACAAGGATGGACAGACTGACACACATACATTCTACACAGATGCATGGATGTACAAGTATATGGAAAGCACATGCACATCTTCATGTCGTAATGATAACACTTACCAAGTTTCAAAAGAATCGCAGCTAAACTGTAGGAGTTGCGTTGACAAATGATTGGCAATGCAGTTTATGTATCGGCTTTAAGATATTTAAAGGGTGATAACTCTGTAATGAATAATTTTTTGGCCGTGAAAAAAGCACATGTACATCTGCACATGATACTGATAATGTGGACAAAACTTTAAGTTAATCCATTGAGACCTCTAGGAGGAGTTGCGTTGACAAGAAATGATTGTCAGAGATGGATGGACTGACAGACAGACATACATACATTTTGGACAGACGGATGGGCGTACAGGTATACGGATCGCACATGCACACCTTCATGTGGGAATGATACCACGTACCAATTTTCAAAAGAATCAGAGCTAAACTGTAAGAGTTGCATTGACGAGGATGGACCGACAGACGAACATAGGTTTTGGACAGACGGATGGATGTACAAGTATATGGATAGCACATGCACATCTTCATGTCGTAATGATAACACTTACCAAGTTTCAAAAGAATCGCAGCGAAACTGTAGGAGGAGGTGCGTTGACAAGAAATAATTGGCAATGAAGTTTATGTATCGGCTTTAAGATATTTAAAGGGGGGTAATTCTGTAATGAACAATTTTTCGGTCCCGAAAAAAGCACATGCACATCTGCACATGATACTGATAATGTTGATAAAATTTTAAGTTAATCCATTGAGACCTCTAGGAGTTGCGTTGACAAGAAATGATTGTCAGAGATGGATGGACTGACAGACGAACATACACACATTTTGGACAGATGGATGGACGTACAGGTACACGGATAGCACATGCACACCTACACGTGGTAATGATATCACGTACCAATTTTCAAAAAAATCGGAGCTGAACTGTAGGAGTTGCGCTAACAAGAAATGATTGGCAATGAAGTTTATGTATCAGCTTTAAGATATTTAAAGGGGGGATAACTTTGTAATGAACAATTTTTCAGTCGTGAAAAAAGCACATGCACATCTGCACATGATACTGATAATGTTGACAAAATTTTAAGTTAATCCATTAAGCCCTCTAGGACGAGTTGCGTTGACAAGAAATGATTGGCAATGCAGTTTATGTATCGGCTTTAAGATATATAAAGGAGGATAACTCTGTAATGAACAATATTTTGGACGCGAAAAAAGCACATGCACATCCGTACATGATACTGATGTGGAGAAAATTTTAAGTTGATCCATTGAGACCTCTAGGAGGAGTTGCATTGACAAGACGGGGACAGACGGATGGACCGACATGCTGATCGATATATATCCCCCTTTCTTCCAGACCTTGGGGATAAAAAAACACCAACTGGCAAAAAAACATCCAAGCCGCCATGACAGTCCCAAACGGTAAAAACACCAACCAGTAAGAATTGACAACCGTCAGAAAGGGCGACCTACTGAACCAACAAACCAATACAACAATGTCCATATATGGGCAAATCCAAGCCAATCCCCAGGCTCAGCCCAGGAAGGTATAAGGGGTTGAAAAAACAGCTTCAGGCCATTCAGACTTCTGGATTCACAACAGCATCCAAGAGTCAGGCTTTATTTATATAACCAGTCTTTTGGTTTTATATCATCTGACTACGTTGTTATCAAGCTTTCCTTTAAATGACGACTCCTCCTCATTAACCATGTGACCAATTTAACCAAACTTGGCTTGAATTACCCTACATGCCCTATGGTGGTAGACCTCAAACTTGTATACAGAAATTTGATTGGTCAATTTTTCTGGCAGCCATCTTGGATTTCTAAGAAATTATTTAAGAGTACTAACCGTTTGCCCTGATTTCGACTACCCATAGTATTGCTCTCCACAAAGTTTCTCCTCTTAATGACTGGCTTGACCTTGACCATTCAATGTTGCCAGAGCGAACTGGAAGGATGCTGCCATGCTCGATGGTTTCCCAGAAGGCATTTACTGTATTAACTACTGGCATAAATTATATAATTATCGTATTGCAAAATTTGGGCAGAGTTGTGCTGTTTCAATAAATAGACTGAATCTTATGCCAGCTTCTGTTGTCAGAGCATTAGTGAAACTTGTCATATGCTCATAAAACATACCTGTTAGAAGAACGCTAAATGTGAAGTGTTTTTTTAATTTTTATTTTCATGAAAGATACAGACGGATGTCAATAAATCGAAATCATGGCACTCCACCGAATAATTACATCCACTGAAAAGGAATTCGCGCAACTGTAGTAGTGTATATGTCTGTTCAAAACTCTTCAGGATCTTGTTCCAACTTGAAACTCAATGAAGTGTATGTTTGTCACGAGAAATACCTCGAAGTACAAAAGATTTGGCTGAAACTGAATCTCATGTGATGTTCTCTCACATGGCAACCAGGTACCAAATATGAAGTGTGTGTATATACATTATGAATAATTTGCATGAATTAACTTTGTAACACACATATCAGCCAAAAACGGCTTCTGTAGTGGTTTTGAGAAATACCCATTTGCAGACCAAGAGAAGACTATTTTTGAAAATTTACCACTGAATTGACTGGCTCGATAATCGAGCCAGTCACTGGCTCGATAATCGAGCCAGTCATTCCAGCAGTAAATTTTCAAAAATCCTCTTCCTTTGGTTGGCAAATGGACATTTTCTTTGAAAAAATCCGATGGTTAAAGGGTTAACCCTCGTGTAATGTTTTGCGCTCAACCTATTACAGTGTAACATATCAGATGCACAACTCTAATGAGAATTCCAGAAAATTCACGTGCCTGCACTGTTTTGTAGGAACATGTCTTTATATTAACGTGTAAGCGCACGCGCCCAATTAATCACTCAACCTGCACTGTATGAAGGGTTTCACATTACACTGTCTGTGGTCATCTTTCCAACATTTTGCGCATACTGTTGTATTCTGTTATGAGGTCCAGATGTGAAAATTTAGAGGGCATATGGTTGAAGACTCGCACAAGATTGTAATAATCCGTTGACAGAGTTCCATAATACAGTGTCATCTGTCGTACTAAGGATAGAGCATCTGTTTTTGTCTAAAAAAAAGGTAAATAAAACAGTCATAATTTGGGCATTTCAGCAGACCACAATTTCATTCCAGCATTATTATTATAGAACGACAATCAGAGATTGCTAAAGTAGCCCCCTTTCCCCCCCCCCCCCCCAATTCGGCCAAGCACAATCTCTCACGCAAGATTGGTCACCATGACCTTGACATTTGACAACAAAATTGATAGGGTTCTTCGAAACAACAAGTACAAGCTCCCACCCAAGATTAGTATTGATCCCTTCAATTGAACTAGTTATCATCCGGAAACGCAGTATTACTTAATTAACTAGGTCGCAGTGACCTTAAGCTCTTAGCGCAAAAATTGATATGGTTCTTCAGACCACCAACGACAAGCTCCCACTCCAGATTGGTAACGATCTCTTCAATAGAACTCGAGTTATCATCCTGAAACGCAATATTATGTAATTAATTAGGTCACTGTGACCTTGATCTTTGACAGCTTGGCACAAAAATCAATATGGTTCTTCATACCACCAAGGACAAGCTCCCAGTCCAGATTGGTAATGATCCCTTCAATAGAACTTGAGTTGCTATTACACCACAAAAACATCCATTACCGTTCAATCACTACTTGCTAAATCAATTATCTGCATTTAGCTACCAGAATAAGATTTTTATGCTTGCATACACACCTCCCCATGCCTATTCATATTAATATGGACCCTCAACCAGGCTACTGGTTATGTCCATCTCCAGTATACTGACTGATATAGACTGGCACCAGTCTATACTCACTCTATAGTGACGTCTGTCACTAAGCGCGCTTGCGCATGCGCACTGGAGCCCAAATAGGAAACAGATTCACTTTTCAATTATTCTGCATGCGGAACAACTGCACAAATATTTTCAAGAGATTTTTATAGCTTTGCGCTGTGTCAGCTATACTAAGAGTGCTTCATATTATAACCATGTATGCCTACTATGAAGTCAATCCGCCATAAGTTACATTTAGGAAGTATATTCGTGGTTATATTGTATTTTATAACTATGTATATATTGTTACCGGTTTTCGCGATAGGCCGAGGGCTAGTGGGTGTTCCTGCAAATGGGGGAAACCGATTCCTCTAACATCAATGCAAGTAATCAGGTCTCCTAAACAAAAGTCTAGAGTGACAAAGCTCTCGAAGGTGAGCTTGTGCAGGTCACCGGGTCAAATCCACATTAGTCTTGATGGTGATAGGCATAATCCTCAAGCAGTGGTGGCGGCGGCGGAAGCTCCCGTCCAAAAGCCTTATGCTAATGCCAATATTTTGGTCATACCAGTCAAAGATTCTCCATAGGTCGCCTATGGCGAAGAGTTCGCATTCTAGCTTTGCTAGTTCTTCCGGTTCCGTTGTGGTGGACTCGGATCCTCGGGACTTGGGTTTACTTCCGTTTTCCGGTTCTTACTTCCGTTCCATCCGTTTCCGGTATGACTTCCGGTTTTGTAGGAAATCCGGGTCTTCAAGATCTGGTTCTTACTTCCGTTCCGACCGTTTCCGGTATGACTTCCGTTTTTGCAGGACATCCGGGTCTTCAAGATCTGGTTCCTAGTTCCGTTTCCGGTTTTAGCAGCGCTTCCGGTCATACCGGATATCCGGGGTCTGTGGACTCCTATTATTTTTCGTTTTCCGCTTCCGGTTTGGATACCAGTCTGTACACTTCCGCTTCTGGTTCTAGAGATGTACTTCCGGGTCGTTCAGATCCGGATAGACTTCCGACTTCCGTTTCCAGTTGGGATGTTACCTCCAGGATAGCGAGAGATCATAGTCGCTTAGCCTCGTCTAAGATTTTATCCGAGTATCATCTTATGCTTCCATTTTCAGTCTCCTCATTAGATTCAGAGAAATTTTCCGAAGATAAGAGTAAGGATTGTGCCGATAGGAGTTTTGTAGGTTCTGGTTCTGAAATATCTCAACAGGTGTTTTCTCAGGATTCTTTAGTTTCCAATTATGGTTCCTTTCTCCCATCTCAGGTAGTTGAGGTTGATTTATCTTCCCCGTCCTCGGCTCCTTCTTTTCGTGATTCTGTTTTGAGCTCATCTTCCTCGAGGCCTACTTCTTTCTCCTCCTCTTCTCATCCTCCAGGTTTTAAACCTATTCCTTTTTGTCTCTTCATGTTCTTCTCTTTCTGCTAAGGATTTCTCATCCAGTCATGTGTCTAATTCGTCAGCTCCTTTTCAATCATCTATTCCTCCGCCTCCGGGTTTCTCCTGTCTTTCTTTTTCTCTTGGTTCCTCTCAGGGTTCATTAGATCATTCTCCTTTTCTCCATGTGCTCTTCCAATTTCTTCTCTTCCTCCGTCTTCCTCTTCTTCTTCTTCTTTTGATCATCTTGATCCGATTGTATCCGTTGTCCTTTCTCCTGAGTTAGAATCTCAAATTGTTGATTCAGGTTTAGATTTCTCTTTGTTTTCTGTGGTTAGGGATTCTTCTCTAGATCGTTCGTTTGTTTCTGAGCACTCGCTTTTCTATCCTCTCGAGGTTTTCTGCCAGTTCTCTGGTTCTTCCTTTCTTGTTCTCTAGTCAGGATCAGGGTAGGGATTCTTTTTCTTCTCAAGTTTCTTCCTTTCCTGAGTCTGCTAGAAGACCCTCTTCTCCTATTTCTTCTGGGCAGGTGGATCTTTAGTTTCAGGTGACTCTTCTCTTCTCATCTCTTCCTCCTCTCCTCCTCTCCTCCTCATCATTCTCTTCCATCAGCTCCCAAGTCTGTCAGGGCCAGGGATCTGAAGAGGTTTTGTCCGGTCAGAGCCTCTTCGGCCGGAAGACTGGTCCATGGCTCACAGGTGGATCGCATCTACTCTTTCTCTTCCTCTTAAGGAGGAATTTGCTATTGACCCCCCTCCTTTCGGGTCTGCTCTCTCTACGTCTGATTCTTCCTCTTCTTCCTCTCCTCAGGTTCTTCCTATTGATAACGTAGTCGTTGATATGCTTGATTTCTTTGTTAATGATGCTAACACTAAGGATTTCTTTCTTACTTCCAAATATGATTCTCCTGTTCAAGTTCCCAAGGAGAATTATTTGAAGGTTGCCTCTACTCAGTCTCTTGCTGGTTCTTCTTGGGATGTTCTTTCTTCTCATTTAAAGGAGTCTTCCAACGTTGAGTTTTCCAATGATCTTTCTAGATGTGAGTCTGTTTGCAGAGCTCAGCTTAAGTCGGCTAATTTCCTTGCTCTGTTATCTGAAGCTGTTCTTAAGGCTCAAGAACGTGGTGATCAGATTCCTTTATCAGTCTTTCGTTCCTTGGCAGATTTGTCTCGTGGCTCCCTCAATTCAGTCTGTAGGTCTTTGGGTTTCATTACCTCAAAGCGTAGATCCAGGAAGCTCTCGGAGGTTCAGATTTCTAATTCTTTGAAGAATAGTCTTGTTTCAGCACCCCCCGTTTGATCAAGATATTTTCGGACAGTCAGCTCCTAGTCTAATTCGTGCGGAATCTGAGCACCTGAAGGGCTCTAGGGAGCTTCAGGCTCAGATTTCCTTTGCTAATCCTTCCTCAAAAAGAGATGTTTCTTCAGTGAAGAGTCCAAATTCTTCTCCTAGAAGAAAGAGCCTCAAACCTGACCAATTTGGGGCTTATCCCTCTAGGATTATTAATAATTCCAATCTTTCTTCTTCCAATCTTCAAGATCGATCCACGGAGGAGGATCGCTTTGATTCCATATCCTCTCATCATTCCAGGACTCAAGGGAGGCAGTCTCTCTCCCCTTGGGCGAGAGGGGGTCAGACCCTTTCTCGTCGTGCTAGTTCCAGGTCCGGATGCTAGCCCCACCACCGCGGATGCGCAGACTAGTACTTCCTCTGACTAATTTATTGGCTGACACTATGCAACTTTACAAGAGCCTGAAGACGGACCCTCTGTTGGGCAGAGAGGTCGGGTCCGTATTAGGGAGGTAAGTATCAACTCTCATGAAAAAAGAAATCCGTGATTTCGTTTATTTCACTTCAAGAGTATACTTACCTCCCTAATACTCTTTGATATTGCCAGAATTCGACAGGGAATTCGGCGGGAGGGAGGCGAGGTCAAAAGACCAGCTCTTCCCTATGCGCTTTTCTGCGTTTAAGGCACTAAAACTTCTGAAATTGTGTGGAAACACAATCAGGAATAGATTTGAACATTGGCTAACACAGCCGATGGCTGAGAGATGACCTCCTTCTTGGGAGGAAGACTGAATGACCTCAATGTCCCATACGCTCTTTACGTACAACTGCCATGTACTATAGGACATTAAACGAAAAAGCTTCATTTTCGTATACTCTCAATAATGAACCACAAAAAACACGTACCATCACCATATTCATAATATCGAAGGGTCACGTGACATTACAATTAACCATGGACAACACATACACAAGACTGACCTTGTGGCAGATGGTTGCTGTCATCATCTCCCCATTGGTGGAGACTGATGCAGACCAAAAAGTGGATGTTTCCATTGATTAAATGTGAAATATATAAAAAATGAGGATACCTCATCAAAATATGTACACCTAGATTAGCTTTTCAAAATCGATAAGGCGAGAGGATCGAGGTGTCACGGAGATAATGGATGGTAAAACTTGACTCACAGTGCCACTGAGCTACTGACATAATGTCGTCCACAGGAACCCCATTAAATAGGGCAGTGGAAGCCACTACGCCCCGGACACTGTGAGCCTTGGCCATGTCAACTTGTTTACCTGTGGCGGATTTATGGCAAAATTGAATACACTCTACAATCCACCTGGAAATGGTGTCCTTTGACGCCCTGCCATGGGGTTCAATATAAGACAACCATAATGCTGTAGGGTCCGTCCGCCATTCCTGAATATGTTGTTTGTACCGGTTTAATGCTCGGACTGGACGCCATGCTTTTCAATTAGGATCATATCTAGTCAAAGCTGGTAAAAATATAGGTTGACCTGGATATTTCAAAGACTGGTTTTTACCCATGAAATTTATCCTAGGTAGAAGCCTAAGACCTTCCCCTGTAACCACAAAACTGTCTGCCTCGGCTGATAAGGCATGAATCTCACTTCTACGCCTAGCCGAGGCCGCAGCAATTAAAAATACAGTTTTAAGTGTCAACATTTTCATAGAAATGGAACTTAGTTGTTCAAACGGCCTATCAGCTAGTACCTGAAGTATTTAATGTATTTACTTCATCACTTCCCCTATTATCCAAGCAAGGGATAACTGTCATTAAAGCTGACTTATAGCCAGCAATAGAGTTAGGCTTGAGGCTATAGGCATCATACAGGTGACAGAGGAAATCCGCTACTACCTGAATAGATGAATCCATTGGATTAATACATCTTTTTGAGCACCATTCTGCAAATCTGTTGATTTTATAATTATATGCTCTGGAGGTTGACCCGCCTCCTGGCTTTTGCCATGAACATGGCTGCTTGCTCAGAAAAGCCCTCCTTAATTCTAGATTCCTTGACAACATCCACGCAGTCAATTGGAACATTGACGGATTGTTGTGAAGGGTCTTGCCCTGGAAGATAATATTGTCCATCAGAGGCAGAGGAACCGGATTGCAGACCAGAAGGTCCAGCAGATCCGTATACCATGATCGGCTTGGCCAATTTGGGGCGATCAGAAGTACTTGTTATTCCTCCTGTCTGATTTTCTGAAGAATTTTTGGAATCAGGATTGCTGGAGGGAATGCGTATACATACATTCCCGCCCAGCTGATAGCTAACGCATCTGTTGCGATAGCTCTCGGATCTGGAATCGGAGAGACGTACATCGTCATCTTCGCATTCTTCTTCGCTGCGAATAAATCTATGTTGGGTTTCCCCCAGTGGTTGAACAGACAATCCGCCACACATTGATTTAGTTGCCATTCCGTAGGTAAAACACTCATCCTTCGGCTCAATGAGTCTGCTAGCAGATTTAACCTTCCCGGAATATGAACTGCTTTCCAGGAAATCCTGTGATTCAGGCACCAACAAAGCAGTTTCCATGTCACCATACAGAGACTGGACGACTTCGTTCCACCCTGGCGGTTTATGTAAGTCACTACTGTTGAGTTGTCTGATCGTATTAGAACACTCTTGCCCCGAACTTTCTGTAAGAAATGTTACAGGCCCAGGACTATTGCTCGTAATTCCAGTAGATTTATATGTTCTTTTGACTGTTCCAGATTCCAAAGCCCTGATATCGTGGATTCTTCCAGGCAAGCTCCCCACCCCTCCATCGATGCATCTGTATACATCGTTAACTGAGGGTGAGGAGGGGTTAGCATCACCCCTGCCAGGAGATTCTCTGTTTTCAACCACCATTGCAGGTGGTGAATTAAAGGCTCCAGCACTGACACGTTTGAGTCCAGTGAACCTGTACTCTAGGTCCATTGCGTCATGAGAAATAACTGGATCGGCTGCCTGTGTAAGGCCGCCTGAGGAATGACTGGCTCCAGAGAAACCATCAACCCCAGCATTCTCAGGTAAATCCGTGCCAAGACATGACGACTGTTGCACACTGACTGTATTACTGAGATGAATACTTGTACCCTCTCCTGAGTAGGATAAACATATCCTATCTCCAGATCGAAGAACATTCCCAGGTAAACAAACTTCTGGGATGGAGTCAGCTCTGATTTGTGAAAGTTGATTATCCAGCCCAAGTCTGTGAGAGTTTTCAAAACTATCTCCAGATTCACTGATAAACTTTCCTGATTGTGTGCTTTTAACAGCCAGTCGTCTATGTACGTGTGGACTGCTATGCTTCTCCTGCGGAGGTATGCTGTAATCACAAGAACCACCCTGGTGAAGACCCGAGGAGCCGTATAAATTCCGAAGGGTAACACCCTGAATTCCCACTGTCTGCCCTGGAATGCGAATCTCAGGAAGCGACGGAAACTCCTCAATATTGGAATGTGGAAATAAGCATCCTTCAAATCTATTGAAGCTGTCCACATCCCCTACTCCAACCCTGCCAACACCGATTTCACAGTCTCCATTTTGAAACTGGGTGTGTCTATGAACTTGTTCAATGGCTCGAGGTTGAGAATTGGTCTCCACCCTCCAGTACTTTTCGTCACTAGGAACACGGTTGAATAGAAGCCCGGGCAACTTTGTGCCGGTTGAATTGCTCCTTTGAGTATGACGGAATTTATTTCCTCCTCTATACACAACCGCTGATCTGAATCTCTTGGAATTTGAGTCCAGACTGGCACCAGAGACAGTTGTGATGGCGGGCCTGTTATCCAGTCGGGATGATACATGACTGAAAGCCATCGCAAGACTAAACGGTCCTGAGTCAACCGTTCCCACTCATGCATGTGGTTGGCCAATCGGCCTCCCACTGGTCCACCTAGGGAGAGGTGGACATAAGGAGAGCAAGAGTGGCACTGTCTCTTGGTGCAGATGCACTGGAGTAGCTCTTACTGTGGTAATCGCCCCATCAGGTACGATTACCACGACCAGATCCTCGTGCACCACAGCCCACACCGCGCGCACCGACCACGCACACCTCGGTGCGCGGGCGGCTGCCTGGCTGGCTGCACCGGAGGAGCATGCGCTCCCCTCGCTGCTGGCCGAAGCACGCACGGCTGTGGCCGGCGCTGCGCTGGTGGCTGGCCTCTGACCTGGCCACCGCCACCTCGAGCCTGCAGGGGATGATACACAGGGGGAGCTGCGCGAACACGCTCTCTGCGGAGCACTTCAAATTGCTCACGCAATGCCCTCTGGTTATTAACCAGGGTAACCGTCTCCTGGAGGTGCCTACATCCCTCACCCCCAAAAAGACCAGGACCTGTCATAGGCGTACGCAGCAGCCTATTATACAAATCCTGGGACGGGCACAAGTTATCAAGAGCAAACGTGCGCCTCGCCCGGACACTCCTGGTTACAGACCGGGTTAAACAGTCCAAAGCCAAGTTAATTCCATCTTGGATGCCTCTCTGGACATTCACCGGACTAGGCTGGCGCAATGCGGATGCCGTTACTACCCCCTGTAACAGCTGTGAGACGTGCGAAAGCGCTGAGATAGACGCCCTCGAACTCTCTTCTGCATCGCGCAATGCCGTGTTAGCCGAACGTAAAGCGTTCGAGCAGTGCTCCCGTGTCAGACCGGGAACCTGGCCGCATATCTTCGCCTAGCGCAGCGCGATAATCAGCGCTTGGCTTCGGCACTGCACCATATAACTGATATTGATCAGCTACAATACGGCATCGCTTTGTCACCTCGCGAGGGGCCTTCGCTAGACGTCCATGCGCCCTAATGGACGTCTCTGCCGCAGTGAACATATCAACAATATGATCAGCTAACGGCAGAGATGGCATAGCGGTAACAGTCGGTTTACCTGCCAGCCACGGGCGCTGGTCCCGTTGACTGGCCGACTGATCCACAGCAAGACCTGGCCTGACGTTTATTAGCCACTGACAAGCGTCAGACCAGTCTTCCTCTGTGGCCACCTGCGAATGCTCTACAAGACGAGGGCCTTTGTCATCCTCCTGAGCAATCGCAGGTGTATGTATGGCTGGAGGAATCGATATGCCTGGCAAGCCAGAGAAAGCATGCGGGCCTGAAAGAACAGGCATGCCAAACTGACTGGCTTGACCAGGAGCAGGCGCCGTGGTAGAAATATCTGCCACACCACGGCCCTGGCCAGCACCAGCTACACCATCGGCAGGCCGACATATGTGGAAAAACTGGCCATCAGATCCAGCCCGGGCTACTTTCTGCGCCGTGAACGCTACTCCAGCGTGAGTAGTCCCATGGACAATGTCGCCCGTATTCCCCGCGAGGGGTGCACGTACGTCAATGTCCATGGACACGGTGCCAGAACAACCCAGCAGATAATCCTCTTCTTCCTGGCCAAAAAGATTAGACTCCAGGTCAGCAAAGAATGCTAACCCGGACTGGCAAGGAAAGGTTCCATAGGAGGAGCTGGTACCTGCAGGGTGCGGATAAATCTGGCCTGATAAGCAGGCACCAGGCTCCAGCGACACCTGACCATGAACAACCGGCACGGCAAGCCTGTGTAGTTCGGATCGAATGGTCGGGTACCGGCCGTACCAGCCAAGCTGGGTACACGCCGCCCATCTAGGATTCGTTTTCTGAACACGCCCCTCTGGGTAGGGCTATAAGCATATATAGGCCTATGGGAGAGAGAGCATGTCGAAAAACGACTAAGTTCGTTAAACACGCATTATGCGCATGCGCACGCCGGGACACTGTTTCTATGGAGCGCGTAGTTGTGACCCAGATAGGATGGCGCTTATAGTGTACCGAGTTGGTACTCTGTAATTCTTATTGATCGTCTGTTCCCGTTAAATCTGGCATTAATCAAGACCAGAATTCGACAGGCTTTCCAAATCTGTAAACCATTTCAAAATCGGTTGAGAAATGGCTGAGTTATCCAGGAAAACTCTTCTTGATTATCGTCAAAATATTGCCCCGACGTCATAACCACATGGACATAAAGCTTCTAGAATGTCTAGAACGTTCGACGACGCTATTATTAGCTGTGTGCTGATTGGCTGTTGATCGAACGATGATTGGCTGAAGCCTGCGCCTGTGACGTCATGGAGAGTATAAAATGAGAAGCAATCCAGTGATCAACAGCATCCTCGGCCAGGGGCCGAACAGGTTGGACCTGTACTAGCTACTATCGACAGATATTACGCATATGACTTCAGTTTCCGTCGCATTTTCGTAGCTACCAGTAGCCAACCCACCGCACTAAAACTGTTTTGGTAACTCCCCATCTGCGGGAGTAATTTGGAACTTTTGATAATCATTCACGAATACTACATCTACATTCGGAACACAAACTTGCGGTGAGGCCTTTGCGGCCTGAATATGTGAATCTACAGATGTAGAGGCAGGATGTTCGTTGATGGATGACTCGCCGAAAAGTGGTATTTCAATCATTGCCGCACTTACATCGTGTCGGGTCTTTCAACTTTCGACCGCAGCAAGTAAACTCTGCCCGGTACGTCTTCAGAGCTGGTTGATGTACCCAGCACCGTGAAGCTTTGTTTTGTATCTTCATTTGCCTCTAACAACCCCCGCTAATGATCGGGTTGTTTACACCTTCCATCCATGCCATCGGTGTATGGGAACTTTCTTCGCCATGTAGTACTATCGTATCTTTTGCTGACTGCTCGTTAGACATTCTATTAGGCTTACAGTGCTGAGCGATGTTCCCCCGCCATGAACGTTCTTGCGGGAATCTTGTTTGCGGACAACAGCTTGTGGGGACCAACCTGCGGGAACCAGCCTGCAGGAACTTTCCAGCTTCCGGAGAGCGCACCATCTCACGTCGACTACGGATTGACATGTCAATTTCAGTGACATGGTAGCCTAACTTGGGAATGGCTACCAAGTATTCAAGTAACTATACTTCACCGTTTAATTATTTCTCTATATAGGTTTTGTTAATTATCTCATATCTGTACTAACGGTTCCGATGACTAAAAGGAACCATGACGGTCTTAGGACCAATAGTTATAATTTCTGTATTTGTTAAATAGTTATTTTCATTTTCCTCAATGTGTTGCTAACCACACTATAGTAGGTTCATTAACCTGTATTACTATATATATATCTTAATCATTGCCACCGTATTGTTTGTTCTGGTTAGATTACATATGTATATGGCCAGTGGCCAGCCGTTAAACTGTTTTGTTTAAGTTATAGAAAACATAGGAATGCAGTGCACGTAGGAAACACTATACAGCAACATTTATATATGCAGCATTTTCTCCCGCCACCAACAATTTTTCAATACGGTCGCTGTCCGTGCTATAACTCTGTTTAGCCCGGCATGCTACCGACTAACCTTTTCTATTCAGCTCGATAGGATAGGTTCAAAATGATTAGAGACACTTTCTTCATTAGATACTGTGTAATATACTCTTCTCTTCCGGCAGTGCGATAATCTAGCCCCGCACTCCGGTAAGACTCATAACTCCAAGATTTTGTCTCTCTTCATATTCCTCTTAGCCTTGTGGCTTCTTAATTGTTTGAATGTCCCTATCCGCACCATGGGCTGATCCGACTCTGGGAAACTATTGGGGTTTCCGAGCGGTGATGGCTAGGATGCGGTATCACATACACATTTCCGTGTATCTTCGGATACTTAGTAGATAGTACTTTAAGCCAATGTAGGAAAGCACTGCGAAAACACATGTATTAATTATTCTTTTATTTACTGACAATCCTCCCGCACCGCAGTGCAAAACTGGCAACTTGTATATAAACCTAACGACAGGTTAAACGGTTAGTTCCATAGGACCAGGTGACGGGCGAGATACGTATTCTCACCGAATACTGTTAAAATGTCTGGGCATGATATTCAGATCTGCCACGCCCTTACGGGAAGGACATTCACGGTGTGCATTCATCTCTCTTACCCCCACCATAATGATAGGAGATATGGCCTAATAATGCTTCCATGAAATGTAAACCATGTCCTGTAATGTTTCATGTGGTTGCGAAGCGGAATGTCAGGATTCTCACCCAGTTTGGAGATCCCGCTAAGTAACATGTATGAGCGCTGTCTACAGTATTGATGTCCTCGGGCATCTGTTCTCCGTGTCAGCCGTGTCTAATAGCTAGGTAGATATCGGCCAGTTGCAGCCTAAACTAGTTCTTGTTTTGAAAACAACTAAAAGGAATTAAGCAAAGCAGAAGGCCTGCAGAAATAAAGCGGCAACTACTAATTCAGCATATTAGCAATCACATAAGACGGTAACGAAGGAATCCATCGGAATCTTCCATTCCGTCTTCACGTAAAACAGTATGCACCCCTATAGACATAATCTCACTAGGTATGGTCTCTTCTTTCTACAGCATTTTAGTTTGAAATGTTAGAGTGGGCCCATTTTTGCCTACTATTCTTTTCCCGCTTTAAGCCATGGCGACACCTTCCCGAGACAGAGGCCCGCGTGAGGCACTTTCCTCTCGCAAGGATTCAGCGACGACGGTCCACGCCAGGATAATACTCCTCACCCAAATTAGCACTAGGCGTAGTGCCCGCATGAGGCACATCACTTTTTCGTCTGAGATAGTCTTCTTCCATTCAGCTTAGAGGTATAATAACTTATGTTAAGTTAAATAGCTATGTCTTGTGTACGGGAGCCTCCCTTGCAGGGATACCTCTGCGGACCTACGAGTCTGTGTGGTACCTCCAGGAGCCCCATGTTTAAAAGTTCATCTACCTGCCTCTATGTCTTGTATTTTTGTATGCTCTTATTGTAGTTTTATCTAGCATATTTTTCAATTAGTTAGGTAAACTCATTGTATAGACTTATATTTTTAGGTCACCAAATCAAATCTTATAAGTCCATAGATCACGAAATTGCTATGGACAGGCATACTGGTGACACAAACTCTTGGGATGAGACTGTTGTGTTTAATGTTCGCGACAATGGTCGCACGGCCCCACCAGAACAATTGAGTTCCACCGGCCTTAGGAGCCGGTTTTTGTTTCCCGCAGGGCAGTCTCGTTCAAGGTCCATCACCCCGAGACCAGATGCTAACCAGCATCATCACTCGTTGCGCACTTACGGCACGGCGATTCGACATGAGACATCGGAACGGCCCGACACCGCCTGCCGAGCTACACCTGCTGCCAGTGTCCTCATAGTGGATTTCGCCCTCTAATAGGGCCACCTCTGAATCATGGATGAAAAACAGGTAGGTCCCTAGGAAACACCGATTCAGAGGAGGGGATTATCTGCTCCGGAGCAGACGAAGAGGACAATGAAAGATTTGACCCAGGAAGCATGCCACGAAGTAAACGAAATCTAGGATTTCTTTTTTCACGAGAGAGTTGATACTTACCTCCCTAATACTTTTGATATTGCTAAATATTGGCTTTCACTCAATAAACACTCAGATTTAAAACAGTTAGGTGCCCCTACTGGGCAGGGAGTCAGAGCGTAGTCTGGCGGATGCCAGCCCCACCACCGCGCATGCGCAGACTAGCACTTCCTCTGACTAGATTATTGGCTGACACACATGCAACTATTAAGAGCCTGAAGACCGAGCCTCTGTGGGGTGGAGAGGCCGGGTCCGTATCTAGGGAGGTAAGTATCAACTCTCTCGTGAAAAAAGAAATCCTAGATTTCGTTTATTTCACTTCAAGAGTATACTTACCTCCCTAATACTTTTGATATTGCCAGAATTCGAAAGTGAATCTGGCGGGAGGGAGGCGAGGTCAAAAGACCAGCTCATCCCTATACGCTTTTCTGCGTTTAAGGCACTTAAACTTCTGAAACTGTAAGAAAAAACAGTCAGGATTTGACTAACCATCGGATAACACCACCGATGTATGAGAGATGACCGAATGTCATATGCGCTCCCCCCCCCTCCTTCCTGGGAGGAAGAGTCGACTGACCTCAATGTCCTATACGCTCTCTACGTACAAGTGCCATGTACTACAGGACAGAGACGAAAAAGCTCCATTTTCGTAACTCTCAACAATGAACCACACAAATACACAAACCATCACCATATTAATAACGGGTAATCGTGACAATACAATCAACAACGGACAACACATGAACAAGACTGACCTTGTTGAAAATGGCTGCTGACATCATCTTCCCATTGGTAAAGACTGATGCAGGCCCAAAAAAGTGGGTGTTTCCATAAATTAATTGTGAAATATATAAGTAATGAGGAAAAACCTCCTCAAAAAATATAAACCGAGTTATTTTTTCAAAATCGACAAGGCGAGAGGATTAGAGGTGTCACGGAGATAATGGTCTGTAAAACTTGACTCACAGTGCCACTGAGCCACCGACATAATATCATCCACAGGGACCCCATTAAATAGGGCCGTGGATGTCACTACGCCGCGGACACTGTGAGCCTTGGCCACGTCAACCTGCTTCCCGGTGGCGGATTTATGGCAAAACTGAATGCATTCCACAATCCACCTGGAAATGGTGTCCTTAGAAGCCCTGCCATGGGGTTCAATATATGACAACCATAACGCTGACTGGTCGGTGCGCCACTCCGCCGTACGTTGTTTGTACCGGCGCAGCGCCCGGACGGGACACCATGCTTTAGAATTAGGATCATATCTAGTTAAAGCAGGCAAAATTATAGGTTGACCTGGATATTTCAACGACTGATTTTTAGCCAAGAAATTAATCCTAGGTAGCAGCTTAAGGCCTTCCCCTGAAACCACAAAACGGTCATCCTCGGCTGATAAGGCATGAATTTCACTCCTACGCCTAGCCGAGGCCGCAGCAATTAAAAACACAGTCTTCAGTGTTAATAGTTTCATAGAAATGGAACTAAGTGGTTCAAAAGGCTTATCACCTAGTACTTGAAGCACTAGCGATAAACTCCAAGACGGAATCACAGGTGGATTCCTTGGTCTTAGATTGCCCATGCCTTTAATTAATACATTTAATGTATTTACTTCATCACTTCCCCTCTTAGCCAAGCAAGGAATAACAGACATTAATGCTGACTTATAACCAGCAATAGAGTTAGGCTTGAGGCTATAGGCATCATAGAGGTGACAGAGGAAATCAGCTACTACTTGAATAGATGAATCCATTGGATCAATACATCTTTTTGCGCACCATTCTGCAAATCTGTTGATTTTATAATTATATGCTCTGGAGGTTGACCCCCTCCTGGCTTTGGCCATAAACATGGCTGCTTGCTCAGAAAAGCCCTCCTTAATTCTAGATTCCTTGACAACATCCACGCAGTCAATCTGAACATTGACGGATTGTTGTGAAGGGCCTTGCCCTGGAAGATAATATCGTCCATCAGAGGCAGAGGAACCGGATTGCAGACCAGAAGGTCCAGCAGATCCGTATACCATGATCGGCTTGGCCAATCCGGGGCGATCAGAAGCACTTGGCATTCCTCTTGTCTGATTTTCTGAAGAATTTTTGGAATCAGGATTGCTGGAGGGAATGCGTATGCATACATTCTCCCCCAGCTGATAGCTAACGCATCTGTTGCGAAAGCGCTTGGATCCGGAATCGGAGAGACGTACGTCGTCATCTTCGCATTCTTCTTCGTTGCGAACAAATCGATGTTGGGTTTCCCCCAATGGTCGAACAGACGATCCGCCACACATTGATTTAGTTGCCATTCCGTGGGTAAAACACTCATCCTTCGGCTCAATGAGTCTGCTAGCAGGTTTAACCTTCCCGGAATATGAACTGCTTTCAAGGTAATCTGGTGATCCAGACACCAACAAAGCAGTTTCCATGTCATCATACAGAGACTGGGCGACTTCGTTCCGCCCTGGCGGTTTATGTAAGTCACAACTGTTGAGTTGTCTGAACGAATAAGAACAATCTTGCCCTGAACTTTCTGTAAGAAATGTTCCAGGCCCAGGACTACTGCTTTTAGCTCCAGTAGATTTATATGTTCCTTTGACTGTTCCAGATTCCAAAGCCCTGATATCGTGGACTCTTCCAGGCAAGCTCCCCAGCCCTCCATCGATGCATCTGTATACACAGTCACCTGAGGGTGGGGAGGGGTTAGCAAAACCCCCGGCAAGAGATTCTCTGTATTCAACCACCATTGCAGGTGGTGAATCAGAGGCGCCAACACTGACACATTCGAGTCCAGCGAACCTGTACTCTGGGTCCATTGTGTCATGAGAAATAACTGGATCGGCCGCCTGCGTAAGGCGGCCTGAGGAATGACTGGTTCCAATGAAACCATCAACCCCAGCATTCTCAAGTAAACCCGTGCCAGGACATGACGACTGTCGCACACTGACTGAATTAATGAGATGAGTTTCTGAACTCTCTCCTGAGTAGGATAAACATATCCTGTCTCTAGATCGAAGAACATCCCCAGGTAAACAAACTTCTGGGATGGAGTCAGCTCTGATTTTGGGAAATTGATCATCCAGCCTAAGTCTGTGAGAGTTTTCAAAACAATCTCCAGATTGGCCGACAAACTTTCCCGGGTGTGCGCTTTCAACAGCCAGTCGTCTATGTACGTGTGGACTGCTATGCTTCTCCTGCGGAGGTATGCTGTGATCGCAAGAACCACACGGGTGAAAACCCGAGGAGCCGTGGAAATTCCGAAGGGCAACACCCTGAATTCCCACTGTCTGCCCTGGAATGCAAATCTCAGGAAGCGACAGAAACTCCCGTGGATGGGGATGTGGAAATAAGCGTCCTTCAAATCTATCGACGCCGTCCACATCCCCCTCTCCAACCCCGCCAACACCGAGCGCACCGTTTCCATCTTGAAACTGGGCGTCTCGATGAACTTGTTCAATGGCTTGAGGTTGAGAATCGGTCTCCACCCTCCGGTGCGTTTTGTTACTAAGAACAGGGTTGAATAGAAGCCCGGACACCTTTGTGCCGGCTGAATAGCTCCCTTTTGTACGAGGGAATTTATCTCCTCCTCGATACACAACCTTTGCTCTGGATCTCTCGGAATGGGAGTCCAGACTGGCACTAGAGACAGTCGCGACGGCGGGCCTGTCATCCACTCTGGATGATACCCGACGGAAAGCCATCGCAAGACTAAACGGTCCTGAGTTAACCGTTCCCACTCTTGCATGTGGTCGGCTAGCTGGCCTCCCACCGGTCCACCTAGGGACCGCGATGGACACGAGGCATGCAAGAGCGGCACTGTCTCCGTCGCCATACACACCGGAGTGGTTCTTACCGCAGTAAGCGTCCTGTCAGGACCGATAACCACGCCCAGATCCTCGCGCGCCCCGCCCCGCCCCGCGCGCACCTTGGTGCGCGGGCGGCTGCCTGGCTGACGGCGCCTGAGGAACCTGCGCCCCCCTCGCTGCTGGCCGAATCGCACGCGGCCGAGGCCGACGCTGCGACGGTGGCTGGCCTCTGACTTGGCCAGCACCACCTCGAGCCTGCAGGGGACGATACGCAGGGGCCGCGGCGCGAACGTTAGCACGACGCAGCACCTCAAACTGCTCGCGCAGCGCCCTCTGGTTATTCACCAGGGTGACTGTCTCCTGGAGGTGTCGACATCCCTCACCTCCAAAAAGACCAGGACCTGTCATAGGCGTACGCAGTAGCCTATTGTACAGGTCCTGAGACGGGCACAGATTGTCCAGGGCAAACGTGCGTCTTGCCCGGACACTCCTGGTCACCGCCCGTGTCATACAGTCCAGCGCCAGGTTAATACCATCCTGGATGGCTCGCTGGACCGTGACCGGACTTGGCTGGCGCGATGCGGATGCCGTTACTACCCCCTGTAACAGCTGGGAGACGTGGGACAGAGCGGCAATCGAAGCCCTCCCACTCTCCTCCGCATCACGCAACGCGGTATTCGCCGAACGCAACGCGTTCGAGCACAAGACCCCCGTGTCAGAACGGGAGCCTGGCCGCGCATCCTCACCCAAAGCCGCGCGGTCATCCACGCTGGGCTTGGGTACCACACCGTACCGCTGGTAATCCAGGGGCACGATGCGACAACGCCTGGCCACCTCGCGAGGGGCCTTCGCGAGACGTTCACTCGACTGAATGGACGACTCCGCCGCCTTGAACATGTCAACGACATGCTCCGCCAGCGGCAGAGAAGGCATAGCGTTAGCAGTCGGTTTCCCAGCTAACCACGGCCTGTGGTCACGCTGGCTAGCCGACTGCTCCACGGGCAGATCAGGCCTAACGCTCACCAACCACTGGCAAGCGTCAGACCAATCCTCCTCCGTGGCTAACTGCGAGCGCTCTACAAGACGGGGTCCTTCGTCTTCCTCCTGAGCGCAAGCAGCAGAGCTTGACGGCGGGTACGCTGATACACCTGGCAAGCCAGGGAAAACATGCGGGCCTGACAGCACCGGCATGACAATATCACTGGTTTGACCAGGAGCAGGCACCGTGGCAGAGCGCGGGGTATATACCGCCCCACCACAGGCCCGGCCAGCACCAGCAACACCCTCGGCAAGCCGAGGTATGCGGTACCGCTGGCCATCAGCAGCGCCCTGGGCCACCACCTGAGCCGCGGACTCTACTCCAGGGTGAGTAAAACCGTGGAAGAAGCCGCCTGTATTCCCCGCGAGGGGTGCACAAACGTCTTCATCCATGTCCACGTCGTCAGACGGCGACCCTAGCAGGTAATCCTCATCACCCTGGTCAGAAAGATTAGACCCCGGGTCAGCAAAGAGAGCTAACCCGGGCTGACCAGGAACGGTGCCATAGGAGGTACTGGCCACCGCGGCGTGCGGATACCCCTGGACTGATAAGCAGCCCGCGGGTTCCAGCGACAACCGTCCACGGTCCCCTCTCAGCGCGGCAATAAGCCTGCTGCCAGGGTCGTGGAACGCCCCCTCTAATGGGGCCACCTCTGAATCGTCGAACAACGGAAGCGGTCTAAGGAAAACCGATCCAGAGGCGGGGATTACCTGCTCCGAAGCCGATGATGAGGACAGTAAAGGATTTGGTCCAGGAAGCATGCCACGAAGCAACCCTGGAACCAAATCCTTTATTGTCCTCTTCATCTCTCCCAACATCTCGGTCCGGAAGGCCTCCATATCCACCGCGGACGAGACCTTCCCCTTACCCTTCCTACTTACAAACTCTCGTTTCCGCTTCTTCTTCTCCTCCTCCTCTACCACCTTGTCCGTCGCCTGTAAGCAGCACAAGAATTCGGACATTAACTCGCCCCCCCAGTGCTTACATATGTCACAATTAACCAAGGGACCACAAGGGCTACATTGATAGCAACGATGAGGCCAGAACTTATCAGGTAGAAAACGTCCACAGGACGCGCAACCCGGTCCCTGAAACAGGGCAAAGGACAAGGAGTATGAGCAAACTAGTTAAGCTTAGACACTCAAACCAACTCAAAGAGAAGGAAAACGATCATAAAGATCAATATACATCAGAAACCAGCATAGCGACTTGAATTGCTGATAAATACATAGCCAGGCTGATTATGACGTCATTAATCCCGTGACAGGAAAAATTCGATCCCAACAAAACATCCAAGTGCAAGGACGAATTGTATGCTGAATGGATAAGTCGACTACACAACCATCAGATACATATAGATAACTCTTTTCTGGCAAAAATGTTAATTATCTCCCTTTGTTTGTTTACTATAATTAACATCACCACATTATCAATAACTAGATACCTGACACTTTGTATAGACAAACCATCCAACGTGACGAACCGGAGAACTCCACCATCTGCACGCCTCTTAACTCTCTCCACCTCATGGGGAAGGAATTGGATCAAGAGGGCAAAGTGAGAAGACCTTTATACTAGGCCTCCAACTCACTGGACATAATTTTTCATTTGGTTAGATAACCTAACAGTGTTAGTAGGAAATGGAACCATGGTGGAGAGAAAACTAACTCTCTGCTGCTGTGATGTCACCACCTAGCGTCATACAGACCTGTGGACATAAACAGAAAGAGAAATTAGCCTTAGGTAGCACCGAGTTGACATAAACCAACTAACCAAGGCGCTTATCACGGTAAACGCGAGTCCCGGAAACACAATACACCGGGAAGAAAAACTCGCTAATTTTACTAGAAGTCACCTGATTTAAAGGTCCTAAGTCCTCCTTTGGCGAAGTGTTCCTTCCTGCCATCCAAATCAGTGACTATCACTCCAAAATAACACCACTTAAACAGTTTAAGAGTAAGAAAAAACTTTTGCACAAAAAGACATGTGTGATCTCTCTGCCAATAATCTAGCAAAGAGGAAGTGCTAGTCTGCGCATGCGCGGTGGTGGGGCTGGCATCCGCCAGACTACGCTCTGACTCCCTGCCCAGTAGGGGCACCTAACTGTTTTAAATCTGAGTGTTTATTGAGTGAAAGCCAATATTTAGCAATATCAAAAGTATTAGGGAGGTAAGTATACTCTTGAAGTGAAACAACTCTGGGACCAAATCCTTAATTGTCCTCTTCATCTCTCCCATCATCTCAATACGGAAGGCCTCCATGTCCATAGGGGACGAGGCCTTCCTCTTACCCTTCTTACCAGAACCCTCCTTCTTAACTTTCCTCTCCTCCTCCAGAGCCTTCTCTTTGGTCTGCAAAGATAGAAAATCAGACATTAGCTCACCCCCCCCCCCACTTTTTACAGATCTCACATTTAAGCAATGGCCCACATGGGCTGCGGCGTTGGACAAAACTTTTAAATGATAGTAAGGCGCAAGGCTTATTATGATGTCATAACTTCAAAAATAAGAAGTTAAATCGATCCGAAACAAACATCCAGGTGTAAGGACGAATTGCATTCATATCCAGAACATCGTAACTGGAAAGGATAGTGTATACAGATTATACAGACATCAGATAAACAATGATAAAATGGCAGCAGATTTGATAAATATTTTCAAATATAATTGAAGTGCCTCATATCATAACTAGAATACCTGAGTCTTTAGCATAGACAAACCATCCGATCTGATGCAGTGGAAACTCCACCAACACTATGACCTCTTAACTCTCTCCACCTATAAGGGGAAGGAAGTGGACCAAGAGGGCAAAGTGAGAAGACCTACATCCAAGGCCTCCAACTCACTGGGCATAGAATTTTTGGTTAGATAACCTAACAATATTAGTAGGAAATGGAACCTTGGTGGAGAAAAACAAACCCTCTGACGATGTGCTGTCCTGATCAATCATAGATAGATACCTGTGGACATAAACACAGAGAGAGATTAGTATTTCATAGCGCCATATAGAAATAAACCAGTTTTTTAGGCGCTTTTCATGTCTAATCGCAAGTCCCGGAAACACAATACAACGAGACTAAAAAGCTAAATTAGACAAACATGTAGTTGAGTTCACCTGATGGTTAGGTCCTGGGCCCTCCTCTGGAGATTTGGCGTGCTCTGACATAATCCTTAGGTGAAAACACTCTTCTTTTTAATGAATGAATAGTTAAAAAACAGCAGAAAACTTTTGAGCAAAAATAGCATGTGAACTCTCTGCCAATAAATTAGCAAAGAGGAAGTACTAGTCTGCGCATGCGCGGTGGTGGGGTTAGCATCCGCCAGACTGTCATCTGACTACCTGCCCAGTAGGGGCACCTAACTTTTTTAATCTGAGTGTTTATTGAGTGAAAGCCGATATTTAGCAATATCAAGGAGTATTAGGGAGGTTAGTATACTCTTGAAGTGAAAATGCTCTTTCTGCCGAAAGGGATAGATTTATAGTTTCAAGAGACGGTTTGGTTTTATATCCCAGAAGGGATTTTTTATCTAAAACTCAGTCTAACCGCTTTCCTGCTAGTCCGATCATTTTTAAATCTTTATCGTCTTTTTCGCCATCCGACAAATTTTGGTGTACTGTTAGGGCATTAAGAATGTACAAACAGTGAACTGATTTTAAAAGAGTCGATCCATCCCATTTATGGGTTTCCTACGCGGAAGATTTATCTAAGCCGGTCTCGAAATCTACAATTGCCAGATGGATTTGTGAGACGATTAAGCTTTGTTAGAGATAGCCTCACCGGATCAAATTAACCTCTCCCATATTAAAGCCCACGATGTTAGAGGTATGGCTACCTCTTTCGCTCATTTTGCCGGTTCGTCTTTAGATGAAGTCATGCAGGTGGCAGGATGGAAATCTGAATCCACTTTTACATCTTTTTATCTCAAAGATCAGAGTGCAGCAGCCTCCTTGTTTCGTAACATTACTATTTTAACCCAGAAAGCCGAAGACCATTTACCAAGCACATCCCACCATTTTCGTTAGGACTGTGCGTCTGTAAGAAATGGTGAGAGTTTATTTTGTTTTTTATTTATTTCTTTACGTTCAAGTTTTCCTTATTTGTTAATCACGGTGTGATTGAGTTAAATGCACTATTATGTTATGTTATTAACATTTGGATAAGATGGATTTGATTTTTATCCTTGTTTGTTGATTCTCAAATCTCCTCCCACCTAATGTTTAAGTGGGGCACCGACCAAGTCTACGGGTTTAGCAAGTAGTGATTGAACGGTAATGGATGTTTTTGTGGTGTAATAACAACCCCCCACAGACCCCCCTTGCGGGTTGGTCTGTTGTTTTATTAACCACCATAAAAACATACTTACCGTTCAATCACTACGACCCAGCCTCAGCCACCCCGCGTGGTAAGATTTGAGAATTGGCCTTTAATATTTGGCACTTAAATTCAGAAAAGTGAATCCGTTTCCTATTTGGGCCCCAGTGTCACTATAGAGTGAGTATAGACTGGTGCCAGTCTATATCAGTCAGTATACTGGAGATGGACTTAACCAGTAGCCTGGTTGAGGGTCCATATTAATAGGAATAGGCATGGGGAGGTGTGTATGCAAGCATAAAAATCTTATTCTGGTAGCTAAATGCAGATAATTGATTTAGCAAGTAGTGATTGAACGGTAAGTATGTTTTTATAGTGGGTAATAAAACAACAGACCAACCCGCAAGGGGGGTCTGTGGGGGGTTATCATCCAGAAAAGCAATATTACGTAATTAATTAGGTCACTGTGACCTTGACATTTGGTGGTTTGGCAAGAAAATCGATAGAGCGCTTCGGACCACCAAGGACAAGCTTCCACGCCAGATTGATAATGATCCCTTCAATAGAATTTGAGTTATTATCCAGAAAGGCAATATTACGTAATTAATTAGGTCACCGTGACCGTGACATATGGCAGTATGGCGCAAAAATCGATAGAGCGCTTCGGACCACCAAGGACAAGCTCCCACACCAGATCGGTAATGATCCGTTCAATAGAACCCCCACAGACCCCCCCTTGCGGGTTGATCTGTAGTTTTAATAACCACTATAAAACATACTTACCGTTCAATCATTACTTGCTAAATCAACTAATCTGCATTTAGCCACCATAATAAGATTTTTATGCTTGCTTACATTCCTTCATATGCCTATTCCATATTAATAATTACCCTCAACCAGGCTACTGGTAGGGTACATCCCCCAGTATATAACCTGATAAAGACTGGCACCAGTCTGTATTCACTCCCTGGTGACACCTGTCACTAAGCATGCCCGCGCATGCGCATTGGAGCCCAAATAGGAAACATTCACTTTTCTAAATTTAAGTGCCAAATATTACAAACAGATTCTCAAATCATTCCCACACGAGGGTGGTTGAGGCAGGGTCATAGTGATTGAACCGTAAGTATGTTTTATAGTGGTTAATAAAACAACAGACCAAGCCGCAAGGGGGGGTCTGTGGGGGGGGTTGTTATTACACCACAAAAACATCCATTACCGTTCAATCACTACTTGCTAAACCCGTAGACTTGGTCAGTGCCCCACTTAAACATTAGGTGGGAGGAGATTTGAGAATCAACAAACAAGGATAAAAATCAAATCCATCTTATCCAAATGTTAATAACATAACATAATAGTGCATTTAACTCAATCACACCGTGATTAACAAATAAGGAAAACTTGAACTTAAAGAAATAGATAAAAACCAAAGAAAACTCTCACCATTTCTCACAGAAGTACAGTCTTAACGAAAATGACGGGATGTGCCTGGTAAATGGTCTTCAGCTTTTTTAGTTAAAATCATGATATTACACTGCACTCTGATCCTTTAAATAAAATGAAGTAAAAGTGGACTCAGATTTCCAGCCTGCGACCTGCATGACTTCGTCTAAAGAAGAGCCAGTGAACAGAGCAAAGAAGGTAGCCATTCCCCTAACATCGTGAGCTTTTATATGAGAAAGATTAACTTGTTCAGGAGAAGCAATCTCGTAACAAAGTTTGATGGTCTGACAAATCCATCTGGCAATCGTAGCCTTAGAGACGGGTCTGACTACCTCCTCCGCATACGGAACCCATAAATGGGATGGATCAGACCATTTAAAATCGGTTCGTTGCTTGTAAACTTTTAATGCCCTGACAGGACACCAATATTTGTCAGATGGCGAAAAAGAAGATAACGATTTTAAAATGATCGGTTTAGCGGGGAAGCGGTTAGCCTGTGTCTTCGATAAAAAATCCCTTCCGGGATATAAGACTAAACCGTCCCCAGATACGATAAATCTATCCTTTTCGGCAGAAAAAGCATGAATTTCTGGAAGGCAAAGGCTTAGCTACTGGAGGACGAATATTACCCAATCCTCTGATAAACCCATTAAGAATCTTCAAATCCTTGACATCAGCATTCATAAGAAAAGGAAGAGATGCCAAAGAAAATCTATAACCCCTGACTGTGTTAGCAGATAACTGTAAAAATCAAAGAGATAGGATAAAAAATCTGGGGAATAGAAACAGAATCAGGCACGAGATCGTGTTCTGAACACCATTCTCCAAAGATTTTAAGTCGACCCTTGTAAACTCGATGGGTCGACTCCCTCTTGGTAGAATCAATAATCTCCTGAGATCTTGAAGAAACTTTAACCTCAGGGACTTGATGCTTGAAATCCTCCAAACACACAGGCTGGAGAGTTCTGGGTTTGGATGAAGACATGTTCCCCTTACTTGAGAAAGAAGATCTGGGGAGACTGGAAGAAGACGAGGGAAGTCTACCATAAGATCGAGATCTACAAACCAGATCCGCTTTGGCCAAAAGGGAGCTATCAGAAGAATTTTGCAGAACTGGTCCCTGACCTTCTTCAAAACCAAAGGAATCAGGATCGTTGGAGGGAACACATATGCGAACATTCCTGTCCAGGACTGAGACAGAGCGTCCACCGCCAGCGCCTGACTGTCCGGAAAAGGAAACATGAAAGAGGCGATCTGGGCATTTAGACAAGTCGCAAACAGATCTGCATGGGGATGATTCATGAGTTTGAAAATCGCTCTGACAACCGACCTCTTTAACTGCCACTCTGTGTGGGTGAATCCGAGTTGATAAAAATCATGATCTTTTTGAAAAAATCAAAAAAATCTGATTTTTTAAATTTAAATCTGATTTTTTTATTTAAATCAGATTTTTTTTCAAATACTGTGGAGGCAAGATGATTGGACATTGATATGCATTTAATTAAGATGATTTATTGACACTTACATACAATACAGTGTAGTATACACTAGTATACAGTCCATACTAAAGATTTTTAATTTTTTCTTCTACAATATTATAACATTTGCCATAATTATAATCATATACAGTGATACAGTCATATTGTGGCTGCAGGTCTTAAGTCACTTGATTTCTTAAATAAATACAATTAAACATGTCCATAGAGACCACCCAGGGGACCAAATAAAAATGGATTCTATAGACAGGTGAATGAGGTGATCTCTCCTAGGGAGGGTCACATATATTGTTTTCTTGCATTTGGGACTGGAACTTGAAAACAGTGTTTGTCACAGAGTGCCCCCCCCCCCCCCCCCATTCACTGTATCGACTGTTACAAATACATGAATGCAAAGAAATTTATTAGAAAGTGTAGCTCCCTTTCACTGCAGAAGCGGTTTGTCTTACCATACGTAGGTACTAGGTACTAGGTAGACACTGGCTGCGTATATCTTTGTTATATCATTTTTGCAAACATTGGAAAACAAGCAGGTAGACACTGGCTGCGTATATTTTTGTTATACCATTTTTGCAAACATTGGAAAACTAGCAGTTCTATCACTTCTATGTGATATGCTGTTTACCAGGAAATTGACAAAAATCATGAGTTTTTGTGATTTTTGTAATAAAGCCATTTTTCTGCCTCTGTCAAAATATTTGACGTGCAAAGATGAAACCTTCAAAAGGCACATCTGGGTATCCTAAGGGAGGTATGTATGATGTACCAAGTTTCAGTAAAATATCTCAAGCGGTTCTATGTGATATGCTGTTTACGAAGAAATTGGGGGTGGACATGGATGGACGGATGGATGGATGGACAGACACAGTAATTACTATAGGGCTTCCACACCTTCGGAGTGCAGGGCCCTAATAAAGCGGTCTCTATATAGAGGTGGACACAGTGGTCTTTATAGTTTATACAGAGGTGGTCTCTAAAGCAGGTTTGACTGAATGTATTCAAAATTCAATTTAATTAAATGCTCAAAACATCAAAATTTAATATTCATTAATTAATACTCATTTCCGACCAAAAACTGCACCTACAGTCAGTACAGTGGTCTTGAAAAATGTCCATTTGGCATTTGCAGGCCAAAAGAAAACTACGTTTAAAGATTTCCGATAAAAATGACCAGCTCGATTACTGTCAGTCATTCCAGAGGTAAATTTGAAAAGTTTTATCTTGTTCTGCAAAATTGCAAATGGACATTTTCTATGAGAAAACTGAAATACACTGAGCTAATTTGTTGAATGGTTACTGATTCATTACATCATGTGATTATGCAAAATTCTATCCAGTGTCCAGATATTGATGAATGTAAATAACTAAATATTAAACTGTTCTGTAGCTAAGTCTTTAACAATTAACCCTTAGCACACTGATGTCGAAAAGGAGATAATTAGTCAATTACAGATTAAGGAAAAGAAAGGCTGGTGTACATTCTGGAAACAATTGCTGCTGAAACCTGTTGCTGTCATAGATAGCAGTTTTTAGCTGCATTGCTTTCAAAATAAACACCAGCTATAATACGAGATAACATTTATTTATTTAATTTTAGGATTTTATAAGTCCAAAGCTCTAAGGATTAAATAGTGACACTACATGTTGCACTTGAACTTGTTTAATAATCTGTAAACAAACAGCTTTTTCTGTACCAAGTCTGTTTCTAACTTTAGAGTGAACAAAAACAAAAGTGGAAAATATACGCTCAATCCCAGCACTTGAGTAAACTGCACCTAGGAGCTGGTCGCACATCAAAAGAGTCTTACTGTCAATAACTGAAGACTGGGAATGCCACCATGCAAGGGGGTGTAGACTTCTGTAGGATTTCGTCAGTCAACATGTATGCCTTGAAAGGCCCACTCTGTGCACGGAAATTAACAACAGTTGGCATACATTCTGGATATTCCGCACCGCAATATTCCATAGCAATGTCTATCTGCTCACTGGTCAGCGCTTTGCCGCGGTAGACTGGGTGGATAAGATAGGCCAAGTAGTGAGCTGGAGTAAGGGCCTGTTGAAGGCATTCCTTTACACTCGTGTTCACACTGGGAGGGCAGATACTCAAGTCTTCTTCAAGCTGTCGCCAATGAGCTACAGTATCACTAATGGCACAGGTGTCACTCTGAACTCTGTCTAAATTACAAGCAATAGGCTTCATGCGACTAAGATAGTCCTCAACACTGCGCTTGATGCCAATGTACTCCACCTTCTCTGCTATGACATGGTCAATCGAGTCCCTGTGCTCCTCACACACCCACAGCAGGACAGACCCGTTATCTAGGTATGACTGCAGACAGTCTGCTACTGTGGTCCACCGCACATCCTGTGGAAGAGCAAGTTTTTTGCCACCAGCAGTCTTGTACCATGCGCCAGGTAGATGACAATTGCGGAAGTACTTCATAGCATGAACCACATGCTCCTTCACACCTTTAATCTCCACGTCCTTGGCTAGCAGGTTCATGTAGTGTGCGGAACAACCATAGTCACTGTCTGCTGCTAGCTGTTTTCTCATCTTCTTCATATTGGATGCCTTGTCCGTCACGAACTCCTAACACGACAACCAAACTGATGCTCCACTGACTGAATAGCTGTGATGGCTACCTCCTGCAGGTATTCAGCTGTATGAAGATGACCAGAAGTGTCCACAGTCTCTGTTAAAAAGCTGTCACCATCAGGGGTAGTGACGGCCACAGACACAATTGGCTCATTGTGAATATTACACCAGCCATCGAGACCCATACACACGGACTTGTCTTGCAACAGCGCTTTGCAGACAGTTACCAAGGAAGCCTGGACTTCGACAAGGAGCCTGTCAGCAACATCAAACTGACTAGGTGGGCAATATCCAGGACGCAGCTTCTTGAACTCTGGATGTTCCACTGGGGAGAAAGGACTGTTGGTGGCATAAATCTAATGGGCCACTTGAAGATCTATAGCCTCCTTGTCACTGTTTGAAGTCTGCATCACAAATTTGTTCATGCTACTTTTCTTTAGTTTCTTGGGAGGTGGTGTTACTCTTGGGGACGACTGAGATGTGTCACATGTGTGTGAGGTCGACGATGCATGCTTCATGGGAACTGGAACAGAGCTGCTTGAGTCAGCTGGAGCGCTGGGAGTGGGCACACGCTCAGTGTCAGCAAGAGTCACAACACTGCTCTTGCATGAATCATAGTGTGATTTCATGCAGGCTACTAGCCCCTGCATATCTTTACAAGTTTTGCATTTTGCACATCATCCAGTCTTGCCAGTGACAACAATTTTGTCAAAATACACCCACACACAATCAGTCTTTCTACCAAGCCCGGGCATTGTGATGAAGTACTGAGTCTACTGACCAGACAATAATGTAGATATACACTCTAGATAACTCTGCATTAAAATGAAACAGCCAGTTAAGCACACCTTATATATACACAGAAACATAGAGACAGAGTCTGACTGACATATGTCAAACAGGATGTAGCCGTGACGCCGTCTAGACGTATGCCAATTGCCAAATGCTGTCCACAGCGTAGTCACAAACAAAATATTGATTTTTACCTCTGTCAGGCTCTGTGCACAAGGAAAACATCTAATATAGACTCTTAATGATAAAAATAATAAAATAAAACATGCACATCATTATAAAATTAAAAAATCATTTGAATGATTTTTTTGGTAATTTCTTTTTTAAGTGATTTAAATCGTGACAGCTGGTCTGCAAGAAAATTCAGACTGCCTGGGACATGAGAGGACACTAGAAAAATCTGATTCTTGCGGTTCCAAACCTCCATACAAAGGAGAGAGGATCTCGTTCCCCCTGTCTGTTGATGTACGAAACTACCGTTGAATTGTCTGATCTGATCGAGATTTTGAAGCCCTTTAATCGATCCGACCATGCTAGGAGTCTTCTTGACAGCCCACAATTCCAATATGTTGATGTGAGCTGTCGACTCCTCCAGAAACCAAAGACCTGAGACCGACAGGGAATCCCAGACCACTCCCCATCCCTCCTGGGAAGCGTCTATAAAGCTAATCACCTGAGGGGAGGACTTGACCAGAGGGACACCCCTCAGAAGCAGAGAACGATCTTTCCAAAATTCTAGATAAGGAATTAAGTGATCTCTTATGGGAATCTGAAGATAAATGGAGTGAATTGACTGCTTCCAAAGGGACATCAAGTACACCTGAAAAGGTTTTCTCATCAGTGCCGCTCAAGGAATGATGACCATCAAGCCTATCACTCTCAGGAAGAATCTTGCTCTGACCGAGGGAACAGTTGACAGAATGTCCATTGCTAATAAAATAGCCTCTACTCATGGATCTGATGGAAAGATTAAGCCCTGAGCCAGATCGAAAGAAATGCCTAGGTGCGTGAAGACTTAAGAGGGAACTAGACTTGATTTCTTGAGATTTAAGATCTAACCTAGGCTGCATGCCAGACTGCAGACCTCTGGAATGACTTCTGAAAGAATTGAGGAAGGTTTTGCTTTTATTAACCAATCGTCTATATAAACTTGAAGATGGATAGAACGATGGTGCAAGATTCCTGCCACAGCTGAAACTAGATGAGTGAAGAGGAAGGGGGCCATGCTCAGGCCGAAGGGCATGGCTCGAAACTGCCATACCCGATCCTTGTAGGAAAACCTCATGAGCTTTCGGAATGACGGGTGAATAAGCACATGGAAGTATGCGTCCTTGAGATCTATGGAGGAAGTCTACATGCCTGGATCTAGGCTGGAAATGATCTGGGAGATGGTCTCCATTTTGAAATTTGGGGTTAAAATAAGGAGGTTCAACTTTTTCAGATTGATGATAGGACGCCAACCTCCTGTTTTCCTGGGAACTAAGAAAACGGTTGAGTAGTAGCCCGGGTCTACACTCCAAAGGGGAACCTCTTCTATGGCCTCCTTGACAATCATGGACTCCAACTCCTCCTCTAGAAAATTCCTTACATTGAACATCATTCACAAAGAAGTCTAACATGTCAACTACCAGATTATCAACTGGGAGAACCTGAGGAGACAAAGAAGAAGAATCAGAAGATGAAAGAGCAGACCCAAAAGGAGGGTCTATAGAGAATTTGTCCTTAAGGGGAAGAGAAAGACTAGAAGCAATCCACCTATGAGCCAGGGACCAGTCCTCCAAAGAAGCCCTGACCGGACAAAAACTCTTCAGATCCCTCCTGGGCCTGACTGATTTGGGAATTGAAGAAATAGAAAAAGGATTAGGAGAGGAAGAAGGATGAAGAGAAGAGTCACCAGAGACCAGTGATTCAACAGTTCTAGAAGAAAGATGAGAGCAAGGCCTCCTAGATGCTTGAAGAGAAGAAACAGGCAAAAAATCAGAAAAAGAGGAAAATTGATTAGATAGAATAGGGTCAATGACATTATCCTGACCAGAAGACAATGGAAAATGAACCAGACAACCTCGAAAGAATGGAAAAACGAGCCGACACAAAAGACCGCCCAAGGGAGGGATCCCTAACCACAGAAAACAAGGAAAAATCCAGACCCGAATCAACAATTTGAAACTCTAACTCAGAGTAGAGAACAACAGAGACTATCGGGTCAAGATGATCACAGGAAGAAGTAGAAGAGGATGAAAGAGGAAGAGAAGAATTATGATGAACAGAATAAGAATAAGCAGGATCTGAAGATCCATGGAGAGAATTGATAGAAGTCGGGAAAACCCCGGAGGCATAGATGACTGAAAAAGAGAAGAGTTGGAAACATGACTGGAAGAAAAATCTTTCGCCGAAAGAGAAGAGGAAGAAGAATAAGGCGGAGACCTATGACCCTAAATTTGAGAGAAATGAGAGGGCGGGAGCCTCACTTCAGAAGAACCCAAGACTGCATCACGAAAGGAGGGAACAAAAGAACCTGAATATGCGTCACCATTAACTACTTGGGAAGAGGACTGAGAAGATCCAAAATCCTGAACTAATTGATCACGAAAATAAAGAGTCAGAAACTTCAATAGGACAAGATCGAGATAAGTCAGAGCTAACCAAATTTCTATCAACAGGAACCCGAGTCCTATCAATCAAATGCGAGTCCGAAAAAATTAACCGACTGGAAGAGGAACCTGAAAGACCAGGAATCTCTTGACCGGAAATGCAAACTCTAATCCTGGAAGGAGAACCGGAAAGTGGTAGCCGAAGTTGGCACTGGGATAAGGCCCTAGCCGGATCTTGCTGACCCTGGCCATTGACCAAACCGGAAGTCTCATCAAAACCAGAAACGGAAACAGGATGCTTAGCCGGACCTTGAAGACCCGGTAGTGCACTGCTCAAACCGGAAGCGGAGGAGCAAAGACCGGAATCAGAAATGGAAACAGAAGAGCGCCTACCGGAAGTCGGAAAATTAATTGGGTCCTGAGGACCCGGATGTCCGGTAGGACTGGAAGAGCTACTAAATCCGGAAGAACTATTACCGGAAGAGGAAACAGAAGTGGATAACATCCTAGCGGAAGTCGAAAAAGGAACAGGATCCTGAGGACCTGGATGTCCTGAAATACCGGAAGTCAAACAGGAGGCGGAAGTAACAGAAACGGAAGCCGGAAGTAGACCCGGGTCCTGGAGACCAGAATCTACTAAGCACAAACTGGAAGTGCTTGATAAACCGGAAGTTACCGAACTTCCTGACTGCATTAAGCTAGAAACTGGCGATCTTTTAACATTTCTGGCTACCGGTATAACAGAAAACTTGACGTTGGCATAGGCGTTTGAATCGGGGACTTCAGTCGCCGACACCACTGCTTGAGGGTAATGCCCCTCCTCAAGAATTATGTGGGTTTTACCCGGTGACCTGCTCGAGTTCACATTCGATCTTGGGATCATCTCTAGCCTTCGGTTTCGGGGACTGAATCCCTTGCCTGGACCTTCTGGTTATCATCCGACTCGGATGAAACATCCTTAGCCACGCGGATGGCAGACGATATTCGCTCATCTAATGATTTCGTCAAGACGGTCGCAAAAGACTCGAATCTGACAAAAAGGGCTAACACGGCATCGGAATTAGACGAAGAGGGCCCCCCACCCCCTCTGTTGCTGGTGGATTAGATACAGAAGAATTAGCAAAAGACACAGCTTCAGACTTTGAAGCAACAGGGGGGGGGGGAGCGATCAGAGGGCAACACAGACTTAGCCGAAAAACCCTTAAAATAAGCTTTTGACATGGTCAAAGACCATCACTTGCATACCCCGCACATCATTGTGGGAATACACGTAGTGCACTTTAGACAAACATGGCCTCCAAACTCCGCAGAGTGAACTCGATCGCACTTAGAGGACGTACACATGACTTTCTCGACCGATTTAACAGACTCCTAAAAACAAAAAATAAAAATAGAGCTTCGAAAAAACTTAAACGAACTCTGATATAAAGCAAAAATGCATGCTATAGAAAAGGTGGGAAACTTCAAATTCAAACATCAACAATCCCTAAAGACAAAAGAGCAAACTTTCAAAGGGATATAAAACCTTTTCCTTCTTATGCACTAAACATGAATACTGATATAAGTGAATAAAAGGCTCCTAGAGTAATAGAGGGTTTGAAATGATGATGATGACGTAGGCATTATAAATCATTTTTATATAGAGTATAAAAAGCATATAAAACTACGAAATACTCCAACAACATAACTTAGGGAGGATAGACTTCATATTAGGCATTCCTATGATTGTAGAACTCTCAAAACAGTAAGCTGACACAGCGCAAACCTATAAAAAAACTTAGCTGGAATATTTTGCAGACTGTTCTGCTTGCAGAATAATTGAAAAGTGAATCTGTTTCCTATTTGGACTCCAATGCGCATTCGCGGACATACTTAGTGACAGGCATCACCAGGGAGTGAGTACAGACTGGTGCCAGTCTTTATCAGGCTATATACGAGAGGTGTTCAGTTTATTTTGTCACAAGATTGCATGATTTCTTGCTGCGCACTTTTGGTCAATTGTCTCACTCACAATACCTTTTTACAAAGCCCACGAGCTTACCGACACGCTAGTTTAGTTTGTTAAAAGTTTTCAACATGCCAAGACATAAAATAAGCGAGAGAGCGGAGGGTATAATTCTCCATCTTTTGAGGAGGGGAAAGACGCCGTCACTGATCAGAAATGAACTTTTGAAAGAAAATATCAGTGTCAGTGTGAGGACCATTTATCGCGTAAAGCATGACATCGGAAAAGAACAACAATTGACGAATCTAACACATGGAAAATCTGCTACGTTGAAAATGAGAAGACGAACTGTAGTATCAAAACAAGTGATAGACAAAGTGAAGAAAATGATAGCAAGAATTAACCCACCGACACAACGTGAGATGAGCAATCTATTAGGAATTAGTTTGGGATCCGTAAATAACACCATAAACAGTGTTATCAAGGCAAAACTGAGGAAAAAAATGTTTGGTTCATAAACTATCCCTAGAGCAGATTGAAAAGAGGAGGAAGAGGAGCTGGAGGCTGTACCTGAAGCTGTGTGCGGGGAAGTGGAAAAACTTTGTCACAACAGATGAGGCTATGGTTTATCTAGGTGGAAGCTACGGAAAACGGCGAGTCTGTTATGTTAGGAAAGGACAAATTGATATGGATAAGTTGAAGTTTGTTAAACATGACAGTTTCGCGCCTGATTTCATGGTATGGGCAGGCGTTAGTCATTACGGAAAGACCAGTCTTAAATTCATTGATCGGAATGTGAAAATCAATGCTGATTATTACCTCAAACATGTTTTGAGACCCTTTTTGAAATATGATGTTCCCAAATTATTCCCAGGGAACAAACAGAAGGACATGGTTTTTCACCATGATAGTGCCTCCTCTCATACTGCACGAAAGAGCTTAACGTACTTAAAGCAGAACAGTGTTAAATTCATTAGCCCTGAAGAATGGATGCCGAAGTCACCGGATGCTGTCCCTATGGACTTTAGTATCTGGGGGATTGTCAAGCGCCGTCTACAGAAGCGAAAATTTACAAGTCTTAACAGTCTAAAACATGCTCTCAAAACCGAATGGAAGGCACAAAGTCAAACTGTGATCAATAAAGCCCTTTCTTCTTGGCCTAAGCCCTGTAGACTGATATATCATGCTCATGGGTCTCAAATTGAACATCTTCTGCAATGGAATTATTTTTTGATACATTATTGTTGATTAAATACTTATTTGAAATTTGTGACAAAATAAACTGAACACCTCTCGTACAGGGGATGTACCCTACCAGTAGCCTGGTTGAGGGTAATTATTAATATGGAATAGGCATATGGAGGAATGTAAGCAAGCATAAAAATCTTATTCTGGTGGCTAAATGCAGATTAGTTGATTTAACAAGTAGTGATTGAACGGTAATGGATGTTTTTGTGGTGTAATAACAACTCGAGTTATCATCCGGAAGTGAAAACCGGGTTGACAAACGAAGCCAGATGGACTGACAAAGCAAACGCTATATACCCCCCATATATTTATATGGGGGCATAATAACTGGCCAATGAAACTGAGATCTCTTCTCAAATGGCATGGATTGATACTAATTATCTGAGCCTCTAGCCAGCAGGACTATTGAGTAGTAATGGAGTGATTTGATCTGTCACTCAAGTATCTGATGTCATAATGGATGCATCCAATTTGTCACTCGGGTATATGACATCATAATCATTTTAAGTCACATGTAGGCTGATGTCGCAATCAAAATGCGTAATTAATGACATAACTATGTTCAACATGACCTTTGAATACTCTGTCAGTTGTACGAAACTATTTAATAAACATTCTGTTGATTATTTTGAAACTAACTTGACTGGGGCTGTTTCTGCTCACCTAATCAAATTAGTTTCAAATGGAGGATACACACGAAACCAAATGTGGACACATGACCGCCTATACAATCCGTACACTTTGTGTCAGACATTTCTATTTTCGTGACAGAGCTATATGTCATTTTGATTGTGATGTCACCTAGCAAGTGACATATTTGATTATGACATCAGATACTTGAGTGACAGATTGGAGCCCTCCATTTCTATAATTGGGTCATCATTGACCTTTTACTTCCAAAATTAACAGGATAATTTGGGATTCCAAGAGCGTCATGCAGCCCAAGTCGTGATTATCCCTTCAATAGAATCATCCAGAAATGCATCGCCATAAATGGGTCACCACAACATTGACCTTTTGACCCCAAGATCAATATGCTTCCTCTGGTAAGCATGGGTGACAATCATGTAGTCTCAAAGGTGCATAAAATTGTGGAAAGAACTGGATAGAAATGCATGGGGCATAGCTAGAACTGGATCTCTATTGACAGGGCATGTGTAGTTATTGTCTCTCCCTAATGGATGAATCGACTTTCTCGATTAATCATATGATATCACAATCGACAACGTCACATGTAGGCTGACATCATAATCAATTACGTTATGGATGACGTAATTAAATCTGTCATAAAGACTTAAAATAGTCCATCAAGTTGTACGAATTGTATGGCTTTACTATTTAATAAAAATTCTGTTGAATATTTTTAAACTAATTTGCCCGAGCGCTGCACAGACAAATTAGTTTCAAAAACAGCTTAATTCATATTCAGGGAGTGCAGAGATCGATCGATCCCAATACTGGCAAAGCATGGGTGGAACTTAGCTAGAGGTGGGCGGGGCATAGCAAAAACAGGATTCATCCATTGGGTCACCAAAGCCAACAGGCCAAGCTTGATGAAGATCATTCACACTGACTTGAGCTATCATAGCAGCAATGGAAAACAGGCAGAAAAGCAAACTATACAGCAACCATTTAAAATTAGACCTAATCAGTTTGTCCTGACGCGAACTTGTGTGCAAGTTTGAGTCTGGATACCAATACACAGTTTGTGTCTTCCTTTTATACTTTCCAAAAAGCGGCTACACGCGGGGGTGTGACCGGATTTGATTCTTGTAGCCGGATTAGACATTTGTAGCCGGATTTGTGGCTAGTGTAGCCGCTTGATCAAGTTGTGTAGCCGGGATTAGGTTGTCCCGTAGCCGGATTGGCTTTGTATGTAGCCGGTGGTGTAGCTACAGTGGCCGATTTAGTTGAAACTTGAAAGTGTAGCCAGATTCGTGTGTGTGGTGTAGCCAGGAGGGGTGGCTACCGTAGCCAGATTGGCTTGATGAATAAGACATTGTAGCCGGTTTTGTTTTCTAAAGTAGCCGGTTGCAGCCATGTTGGTGCATCCATGGTCAGGAAATTTTATGGGGTTGAAAATTTCCTGTTTAAAATGGCCACTAGCGGGTGGTCATTATGTCTATTTGTGGCTATCATTATAAATTTAGTTTAAATTTATAATCAGTGGTCATAGTCTAATGGAAAGGTATAATTGGAGTAGAGTTGGTAAGTGAATACTGGTTAAAGTATTCGTTCCAGTGAGATCCTGACTCGTAGCGTTTCGTACCAAGTTTGGTTATACTCATCAGAGGAGACATGATATATAGGTGATATATCTTATCATCCATATTTTTGGATGGTTAATTTTAGTCAGAAAAAAAGGTGTAGAAGGTTATATTCTTACCTTTAGTCCAATTCGCTAAGAATAAGGAGCAAGTTATCTGCGGATAAGGCGTCCTCTTGTTGGTCGTCTTCTTCCGTTGGAATAAGAAAATCCAGATCTTCGAAATTGTTCGAAAGCGGGAGGGAAGGGTCTTCTGAGGAGATGGTGTGTTGATCGGTAAGGTCCTCTTCCAGTGTGGGTCCTGTGACACCGCTATCAGGACTGTTATGGCCCGGATTAAAAAACTCAGGTGGTGTGGCGCCGTTAATGAGGTCCGAGTTGGGGATCTCTGCAGCTCGAAAGTGGTGAGGAATAGTTAGGCGGGTTTTCTAGCGGTAGAATCTCGATCGGTTGGATGTCGTAGTTTGATGGTGAGGTAGCAGGAGTTGAATGTTGACTAGGTAAGCAGTGCGGCCTTTGGTGGAGAGCTGAATAGATTGTTGCTTGGTTGATACTACATTGTATGGACCCAATCGGCATCAATCAGGCTGATTGGTAACCATCATCTACCTTTGGTAGTAAAACTTATACATTTTCAAGTTAATGATGTGTTGTCACCTTATAATTGACTTACCAAGTGATTGTTATCATAATGGCCCGCCATCAGGACAATACCTACAAGAAAATAAGAATGGCCTGCATAAATACCAGTCTGGTGAGTGTGCATGCATGTGTAACTAGATTACATTTAGGTGAAGTGCAGATTCATGCCTTTGTGTGCTGTTTTGCCAATGCATGTAGTGACCCTCTGAACTAGATATGTGACCCTTTGAATGCGGATTCAAAGTAATCCCAAACAATTGCAATATGAAGAGGTCTGCCAAATCTGGTGATTCTCCCTTCTTTTATTCCAGTTATGGTCTGTTATGTACTTAGTGACACTGTGACATAGTTATTTAACCCTTTTACCAGGGACATACAATATGAATGGCATCGCCAAAATTGATGATTATACATTCATACATTAAGGCGATATGCTGTGGCTAAACAGACAGATGAACAACCAAAGAGAATCACAGATGGAACCAAATGCAATACTCAACTTAGCCTTTGAGTATCAATTACAATGATCACCGCAACGCCTTTGATCCTTTTGAACTGCTGCCACTGAAACTTACGCTAAGAAATCAATTACAGTGAGTACAGTTCTGATCATAATTCGTTCATTACTTGTAGATATTTTAACCCTTTCATGCTAAAGAAAACTAGTGTATTGTCACACCCTTTTCCTGCATTAAAATTTGAGCCAAATCAGACCAGTAGTTCGGGGAATATCCAGAATTCAATTAGGATCCAGGTTCTTTTATCCAGATCATGGCCATAGTCTGGAAATCCTCTTGCACCACAAGTTCCTTCTTGTGTTAAAATTTGAACCAAATCAGATCAATAGTTTTTTTGCCACAACTCCACACACAAACGCACGCACGAACGCACGCACACACGCACACACGCACGCACACACACACACACACACACACACAGATTATGGCCAGACACACAGACCCGATCGCAATACCCTCATCCCCCTATGAGCAAAAGTAATCACAAATATGCTCATTTGCATGCCAAGAAGGCTATTTTTAAACTAAAATTACTGGTTCAGTTATTGAGCCGGCTGTCCAGCCATGTAAATTTTTACTCTTCTCTTGGCCTGCATATGGGCATTCCCCAAGATCGCTGCAGCTGCTTTGGCTCACTTGACAATAAAGGGGTAGTAGTGTTGTGCATGTTTGACTAGCAACCGTTAGTTAAGTATCTAATCTGAAGATTTTGCATTTAGCAAATTGTGAACTTAGTTATCGTCAATGTCACCTCCAAACCTACCAAAATTATTGCATGTTCTACCTCTTACACCACATCTATGTCAAAGTGCATTGTCACAATTCAATCAAGCTTATTTGTATGTAACCTTTGCAACTATTACATTGCTATGATTATCGGTACTCTTAAATTGGGCCACATTGATTCCATTTTGTACAGTATCTCGATAGTAAATCAACCATACATGTAGGCATTGAATATTTAGCAATTAATACGACAAGAAACTGTTGCTCCCTAAACATATACAACTGAACATTATTTGTTAAGAATAATTTGCCATATATCTAGTCAGTGGAGGTAACATAGCTAAGGTCTTCTGCACTGTCTTTGTTTCTATGAAGAGATCCAATCTGTCACTCAAGTATCTGATGTCATAATCAAATATTTACATGTAGCCGACAGCGCAATCAAAACGACGCAAATCTGTCACGAAAATCAATAAGTCAGTCACTAGGGTCTGTGAATTGTATCTCGTTTATGAATTTACAATTTAATAAACATCCTGTTGAATACTTAGAAACTAGTTTAACTGGGAGCTGTTGCTGCTTCAAAATATTCAACAGCTCACCTATATAATTAGCTTGAAATTGGGATTTTAGAAATTTAGAGTTCAAAGCATATAAATCAATTCCAAAGTTCAAACCACATCCAAAGTGACTGGAGTTAGTGAGAAATGGGCGTGGCATAGCTAGAAATACGGCCACTCAGAAAGTACTTGAGTGTTCAGTATTAGGTGCCAACAAGTATCTGGCACACAGAGGATGCCACAAGAACAACTTGTCAGGTATTTTGTGATTGGACCTAAAAGCACAATTTAGATGGGGGGGGGGGGGGGGGTAGTAAAGATGAAAAAGAACTTACAGGAACTTAGAATGCGTGCAACAGACAAGGCACGCAGGTTGAAGAGGTCCAATTGCAGCTGTAAAAAGCTTCCCATTATTTCCACCACAGGGACAGTCACCCATCATCACCATCATTATCATCACCACCACCATTATCATTAATCATTCTCATGCTAACTACCCATAAATCAGACTTCAATGGAGCTACATATGAAAATGTTGAATGTATAATATTCACCATCACATTATGCATCAACAGCTTTCAATTTACATGATAATCAGTTGGAATTTGGTTTCATTATCCAGAAAGTATTATCTTCTACCTACAGCATAAATTTATTGATTGAAACAGCTAAGCTCCCTTCCAGTCCTAGCTCACCCTTATCATTCTTAAGCTCTGTGAAATGTGCCACTGATAAGGATGGTATGACCGCCTCTTTCAATTGCTGGTACTGATGTAGTGGTGTGAAATACACTTCTGTACGAGAAAACTGAGACAGGAAGAACTCGTAACCATCTTTTCTTGCCAATGGATAGAGAAACTGTGGAGGTGAAGCGAAAAGAATGAAACAGCTATGTGAGAGGCTACATAGGTATTATTAATCAGGCTTAAACCACACACAGAACCATTTACTCCTTTTCTTATCTTTAACATTCAAGCTGGTCAAAAACAGCTTCTGCAATGGTCTTGCAGAAATGTTCATTTACAGACCAAAAGAAAACTATTTTTGAAAATGTAACACTAGAATGACTTGCTGGATAACTGAGCCAGTCATTCCAGGGTAAAATTTTCAAAAATAATAGTCTCCTGATCTGCAAATCAACATTTTCTATATCATAATCATCATCATACCATATGCAGAATCATCTTCAAATGGATTTGTCAACTGTTTAAATTCTGTGTGGCAATATCTATATTTGCAATGTTTGGAGTAGCTTTTTTGTTTTTAGTTTTTGTCTCGCCTGCGAAACAGAAAGCGAGACATAGGTATCACTTTTCCGATAGCGACAGCGTCGGTGTCAACATTAAGGTTCTGCGTTTAGCAAAACTTCTCAGCTTATATTTCAGGATTGGTTAAGCCTATTGTAACTAAACTTGAATACATGGTGACCTATAATGATAGAAAGCAGCATGATGATGTTGGAGTCACAATGTCAAAGGTCAAGGTCTCTGTGACCTTGATACAGAACTCTGTTATTTCAACATTACGTTTTTGGGTTTAGCAAAACGTCTGGGCTTATATTTCAGGATTGGTTAAGTCTATTGCAACTAAACTTTGATACATGGTTACCTATAATGATAGAAAACAACATGATGATGTTGGGGGTCACAAAGTCAAAGGTCAAGGTCACTGTGACCTAGATACAGAACTCTGTTATTTCAACATTAAGTTTTTGCGTTTAGCAAAACTTCTCGACTTATATTTCATGATTGGTTAAACCTATTGTAACTAAAGTTGAATACATGGTTACCGATAATCTTAGTAAGCAGCATGATGATGTTGGGGTCACAAGGTCAATGGTCAAGGTCACTGACTTTAATACAGAATAAACAAAATCACAGATTTCTTTTTTCACGAGAGTAGTTATACTTACCTCCCTAACACTATGATATTTCCTAAATATCGGCCTTCATTCAATAACCCCAGATTTAAAAAGAAATGTACCCTTCCTGGGCAGGTAGACACGTGACAGTTTGCCAGATACAGGCCCCAACCTCGCGCATGCCCAGACTGACACTGCCTCAGCTGGACTATTGGCCGACACACGCAACTTACAAACCTGAAGACCAAGCCTCTGTGGGGTGGAGAGGCTGGGTCCGTGTTAGGGAGGTAAGTATAACTATTCTCGTGAAAAAAGAAATCTGGGATTTCGTTTATTTCACTTCAAGAGAAATACTTACCTCCCTAACACTCTATGATATTGCCAGAATTTGTCAGTGAATTCGGCGGGAGGGAAGAGAGGTCAAAAGACCAGCTCATCTCGTGTGTTTTTGCGCATGAAGCACTAACATCTGAAATTGTGTGACACACAATCAGGCAATGATTTGAACATCGGATAACACAACCGTATGTCAAATGCGCTCCCCACCCCCACTACGCCCCTCCTTTTGGGAAAGGAGAGGCTATGACCTCAATGTCCCATATGCTCTAAGTACTGGTGCTAAGTACTACAGGACACGAGACGCAAGGCTTCATTTTCGTATACTCTCAGTAAATGAACTATATAATACCCAGGTACAATTACCGTTTCATTAAAAAAGGGTAATACATTGTGACAATAAATTATGTAACAACAAAAGGCAGTACTGACCTTATGCATGTAAGCTGTATCCATCCAGTCCACATCAGTGAAGGAAAAAATGATACACAATTATGTGGTTGTTTCCACAATTAAAATATGCTGTCTGAAGACAGCAACTGCAACCGATTTACAATATATATATATATATACACATGATCATCTTTTGAAGGCAAGAGGATTAGTGGTGTCACGGAGGTAATGGCTGGTAAAATTTGACTCACAGTGCCACTGAGCTACCGACATAATGTCATCCACTGGCACCCCGTTAAACAGGGCAGTGGACGCCACTATGCCACGGACACTGTGAGCATTGGCTAAGTCAACTTGCTTACCTGTGGCAGATTCATGGCAAAATTTAATACATTCCACAATCCACCTAGATATAGTATCTTTTGAAGCCCTGCCATGGGGTTAAATATAAGGCAACCATAACGAGGATGGGTCCATCTGCCATTTCTGTGTACGTTGTTTGTACCTGTTTAATGCGCGGACTGGACACCATGCTTTTGAATTAGGATCAAACCTAGTCAAAGCTGGTAAAACAATAGGTTGACCTGGATATTTCAGACTGGTTTTTAGCCATGAAATTAATCCTTGGTAGAAGCCTAAGGCCTTCCCCTGTAACCACATAATGGTCTGCCTCGGCGGATAAAGCGTGAATCTCACTTCTCTGTATTGCAGAGGCCGCAACAATTAAAAATAGTTTTAAGCGTCAACATTTTCATAGAAATGGAGCTTAATGGTTCAAAGGGTTTCTCAGCTAGAACTTGGAAGCATTAAAGATAAACTCCAAGACGGATTCGCTCGAGGATTTCTCAGTCTTAGATTACCCATGCCTTTTATTAACGTGTTCAATGAACAGACTTCATCACTTCCCCTATCAGCCAAGCAAGGGATAACTGACATTAAAGCTGCCTTGCAGCCAGCAATAGTTAGGCTTGAGGCTATAGGCATCATACAGGTGACAGAGGAAATCGCCTACTACCTGAATAGATGCATCCATTGGATTAACATCTCTGTTTGAGCACCATTCTGCAAATTTATTGATTTTATAGTTATATGTTCTGGAGGTTGACCCCCTTCTAGCTTTTGCCATGAACATGGTTGCATGCTCAGAAAAGCCCTCCTTAATTCTAAATTCCTTGACAACATCCATGCAGTCAATCGGAACATTGGCGGATTTTGTGAATGGACTTGCCCTGGAAAATAATATTGTCCATCAGAGGCATAGGAACCGGATTGCAGACCAGAAGGTTCAGCAGATCCGTATACCATGATCGGCTTAGCGAATTTGCGGTGATCAGAAGCACCTGGCACTCCTCCCGCCTGATTTTCTGAAGAACTTTTGGAATCAGGATTGCTAGTGGGAATGTGTATGCATACATTCCCTCCCAACTGATAGATAGTGCATCTGTTGCGATAGCGCTTGGATCTGGAATCAGAGAGACATACGTCATCATATCCGCATTCTTCTTCATTGCGAACAAAACTATGTTGGGTTTCCCCCAGTGGTATTTCCCATGGCAGTGGGAAATACTGGGAAATATTAGGAAATAATGGGAAATACTCAGAAATCAGATGTCAAGTTTATATATTTCACCTCATATCATGCTTATGATGCTTAGGAAAACACTAGTAGGAAAGGAAAGCATTAGTAAATATCATCTAGTGACATATTATGCATAAGTTGCAGACCTATGCATAAGGAACATCATCTTCTAACTGCTAAAGCAACACTACACACAAACAAAACTGAACATCCAATGAAATACCATTATAATTTTATGAGGTGTGACTGGATATTTGACAGTAAATCACCATCTATAGATTTGCATGTAGTTCAGTAGATCTATACAATTACTTTCCCAATAATTAAATGCTTTGACTACTGTCAGAACATGCAATGTAAACTTACTTCTGAGGTCTTTACCTATTGCTGTGTACTTGCTTAACCCTTTGGCACTCAGGTCGGTGAAAAATCGCTTCTGCAGTAATCTGATAAATGTCCATTTGCAGACCAAGGGAACTCTTTTTGAAAATTTACCACCGGAGTGACTGGCTTGATAACTGAGCCAGTCATTCCAGTAGCAAATTTTCAAAAATAGCCTCTTGATCTGAAAATATATATATTTTCTATGAGATAATTGAAATTTGCTTGAACAAATTTGAGTGTTAAAAGGTTAAATAACTAATTCACGCTCTGGGATGTCATTATATCTAAGTTAGTGCTATGATGACTGAATACATTTCATTCTGAAGTTGCAGAAATGTTAAAATTGTAATTGCTATTTAAACCTGAAATCTACAGAAGATGTTGAAAGTAATGTGAAAATCTGTGTTTTTAATCAGTTATATTGTAGTCTGTAACAGTATAAATACTAAATAGTACATAATATTAGTATATAATTGTACATATATATATAACAGAATGAAATGTGTTGTCATCTGGATCAGTTAATCCCCTATTAGACACTTTGCTGGCTTTCCATTGTGGGACAATATAGCACCTGTGTATGAGCTGAGTGTGGCAGACAGCCTAGCTCAGAGCACTGATTTACATAGAAATCTGAGGCTACCGGTACCTAAATAAGCAATTTCTAGATATATGTATGTGTACCAGCAGTTTGGTAATTTAAGCTTAGATCTCTATTTTAAATCAATATGCTTGATACTAATGCACTGTATATCAGTTTAAAGTTCTCATCTTTCTTAAAAGATACATATTCTATCTAAATTTAGGACTATTTGTTACTTTATGGACACTTTAACTAGCTTGGAATGTAGCCGCCATTTTAGACAGATATTTGCGGGCGCCATTATTTCAGACTCTATTGTCTTCGCCAATGAGCAATTGTTCGCATAAAACCATTTTCGTAACGCTAATGCTTTTGCTTTTGCTTTTGCTTTCACTCTTTTGTCGGCTTTCCAGGTGAGCGCATAGTAAGCACAGCATAGTACAATATTAGTTCTATATTTCCTATGGTGCAAATAAAAACAAATATAGCTATAACAAGTTACTGAATGCTGTTGCTGCCGATAGCAGCAACAGCTTTCCGTCAAATTGTTGTCAAAATAATCAGCTTTAGATATTTCGAGCAATTTTATTGACAATCATTTCTTACTCAGGCAGCAACAGTGTTGTCAAATTTTTCTCAGAATAATCAGCAGGCTTTCTTTTTTGTTAGCTAACAAATGCATACACAATAAGTTAGGCCTATATGATATACGGAATCGAGACCCACTCTCAGATATGCTCGAAAATTCAGTTCATTTCATTGTCAATCAGGAGGTAAGCGTATTATTCTATTCACGGTAGGCAAGTCAGAGGCGATCGTACATGTGCTGGTGGACTGCTTGATCTTTGTGAA